>CM061048.1:30896430-31496430 GCA_030762985.1 Adelphocoris suturalis
AATCTTTGATGTCCATTGATTAATACTGGATGAGAATCACGATGAATATAATCGTAAGAGGAAATGACTGACACTCGTCTTTGTTCAAAACCTTGGTTCAATGAAAAACTTCCGTGGAATTAACAGAGGGGGTTGAAAATTTCCCCATCTCCGAACAGGAATCCCATGAATGAAAAGGATCCTTTTCAACTGTGGGAAAAAAAAAAAAAAAAAGGAAAAAAATACCTTATTCAGTCTATGGGCTATGAGAAGCTGGACCATGTAATTCTACTTGCACGAATGTGTATTTTAAACTTGAGGTATATCTGAATAGCTCAGCACAAAGGACAATTCAAAATCCTCATGAATATCATCGTTGGCCTACTAATTATTTTGGATTCACCAATATATTTATTATATTGCGAATTTGCGATTTTAAATATTTATGAAAATATTTATTACGAAGAAAGCGAAGGTTATTGAAAACGTTGTCCATGTCCCCAGAATAAAATTTGACGGTTAGATCATGATCAGCGCCTAACAATTTTAGCATGGAACGTGGTTTAGCCATCTTCTAATTGGCCAAAAGTGTGACGTTTTTATGTCACGAAAAACTGTCACACAAATTTTCTTATGAGTTTTACATACAACCAAGCCGTTGGTAGGGAAATGGAATTTCCGCAGTGTTCTTCGCACAGAAATCGATCACCATTCGCCGGAAAGCTCTTATTTTATTGAAGATTAGTAAGATATTATTCTCATCGTTTAATATTTATTTACAAGATATTAATCCCCAATAATGCAACGTTATAAATTGTTAGTATATATATATATATATATATATATATATATATATATATATATATTTCATTCCAGATGATAACTTCTCTTAGGATTGAGATAAAAATTTCAAGCTCCAGAAAATCAAGGTTTCCAAATGGAAGGATGAATTATACGTTGGCCAACA
Source organism: Adelphocoris suturalis (assembly GCA_030762985.1). Taxonomy (NCBI): domain Eukaryota; kingdom Metazoa; phylum Arthropoda; class Insecta; order Hemiptera; family Miridae; genus Adelphocoris; species Adelphocoris suturalis. The sequence goes on from CM061048.1 coordinate 30,897,377, forward strand.
CTTTTTGAGCGCATTTAATTGGTCACATTGCAAAAAATGTGCTCACACACTGACTAAAAGTTACCAAAAACGGCGAAAAAACGTTAAATTTATATATCTTAGCAGAATTGTAGTCACATTATGTTAATCACCAATGAAGTACCTAGTACATTGAAAAATTTATGCATACAATTATGCGAAAAACCTACTTGAATTTCATTAATATTTGCCAAACTGAAAAAAAAAATAAATAAAATCCGAAAACTTGTTTGAATCTTGGAATATTATCTAGATTGAGTTTTTTTTTTTCATAATATTGGTAGTTATCAATTTTTTCGCACTCAAAATTATCAAATTTTAAAACAATGTCACATAGTATAATACGATAATTAACGAAAATTTGCTAATACGAACATGTTGCGTGGCTGCTACTTTGTGTTTTCACCTTGTATATGATACTGCCAGAATAGGAAAATAAATTTATATGGGCGAGTGAATCATCCATTTGAAGATCAGGATGGATTCCACTAACGCCCAGAAAAGTTTTGTATGTGGCCTAGTAGAGAACAGTACGAGCAAGCCGTTTCAAGAGTAACTTCCCAATCTCGCCTTGTACCACCTGCTATATATCCAAAAGTCTTTGAGCGACACCAACAATAGGGAAAGTTGGTGGGGTTTTTTATAAAAGAACAAACAGCGCAGTATTGGAGTTGAAGTCAGGTGGGGATCAAGGATTGAAGAATGGGCTATCCTTGTAAGAAGATTTATGTGTTTCCCTCCTTTTGAGGGGCTGGATTGTCAAGAAACCGATTGGATTGGGGAGGTAAAATACGAGCGTTTGAACCATCACGGCACGTTCTTTTGTGCCAAGTCACTGGTGCAAGCTTAAACTAATTATATTGCTATTTTACTAATGTAGACATCAGAGGACCACTACACTATTTACGTGTACTTTAAGATTCTTCGAGTTAGAGTAATTTAATTTAAATCAGCAAGACGCTGGAAGGACTCTAAGTAAATAAAACGCCGCTCAGCGGGGAGAAATGCGTATTTTCGGGACATGGCAACGTTACAAGCGATTCTTATAGGAAATTTAGGAATATCCCTATACCTCCTCCTATACCCAAAAAATACGCACCAAATATTTAAAAAAAAAAAAAAAAATCGTTTTTCATCATATTTAGCAACAAAATAGTGTTAGATAATCAAATTTTGCGTCGAATGGGACTAACCCGAACACTCTAGCTCTGATGGTAGGCCATAATATAGCGGTTGTCTACAGAAAAATTGGACCAAATCATGCACTAAGGTATTCATGGGACAAACAAATAATTTCACCAGATTCTTATAGGAAACCAGCCGGATGCCCGTGCGTTGCACGGACCCACCTGTACGGGTTAGTCGGTGCACAGACTGCTGAAATAACCATAACCAGACTGTTTTCGTAACTACAGAGGCTTCATGCCCAAAGCAAAATCAGGCCCGGACTGATCAGGAAAGAGCCCATTATTTCACTTTTTTAAATGACCCACAGAGTCTCCCTATCAAATTTCAACTTCCTAGGGTGAACAGGAGAGAATTTAGCTCAGTCACCTGATAACGCAAGAGCCCATAATTTCAATCGTCTCTTAATGCCCCAAAGAGTCACCCTATCAAATATCAACTTCCTAGGGTGAATTTTGATCACTCAGCTGATCGAAATCGTCTAAACCAAACACGCGCGAAGATAGGCCCCGAACTGCGTGTCGGCAACTATAATAAAATTTCGGGAGCCAAACGAATCGGTTTTCCGTCCCGATCTTCACACGAAATATCAAATTCCCGTCCACCACCTATCAATAATGCAACCCATGCTTCACTCAGAACACCAGTACCGCACCCCGTCAAGGCTTTTTCACTTGTCACGAATTTCTGCCGCTAAAAAACTGCTTGTTAGCAACCATAATAACAAAGTTCGGGAACTAAACAAATCGGTTGAGAAGAGTAGCGCAGTTTATGAAGTACAGGGTGCGGCAGAGAGGTCGGACGGTTTTTAAAAAAATCATAAAATAGTTAATTTTTACTCAAAAACAAATTTATTGATGCAATCAGGTTCGCAAGGAAATAGCATTTGAGACAGTCAAGTGTGAAAAATCTCATCAGGCATGCGGTGGCCGAAATCATTGATGCAGTGCTGGAGGTGTTCTTGAAAGTTCGCGTAGACTCTCTCCAACATAGCGCTACTTTGAAATGATCACCAACTTCTTTTTCCCTGAATTCGACAGTGACGAGTTCCACCCCGACGTGTGTGGTTCCAGCAGGATGGGGCGGACCGCCCACACAGCCAGAGCATCAATGGACGTTATTCACCCTCTCTTCCCTGGTCGCCTTATTTCCAGGTTTGGCGATGTTCATTGGCCTCCTCGGTTCCAGATTTATCCATATTCGATTTTTTCTTATGGGGACACCTCAAGGCTTGAGTATACGATAACAAGCCCCGAACTCTAGACGAATTGAAGGACGCAATTCGCGTAGAAGTCGCCCAAGTTGAGAGAGCTATGTTGGAGAGAACACCCAAGAACGCAATGCTATTTCCTTGCGACCTGATTGCATCAATAAATTTGTTTTTTAGTAAAAATTAACTATTTCATGATTTTTTAAAAACCGTCCATCCTCTCTGCTGCACCCTGTAGAAGGATGTTTTGGAGGTTCAGACCTAGCTTATGTTGTGCGCCAGAACTTCCTGATCATTTTACGACCACTCCCACCTGAATCGGTCCAGCCGTTTAGCCATCTATTGGAAACATACATACATAGAAATATACATAGATAGCTAGAAACAAACTATGAGTTTTATATATAAAAGGATTTCATGTTGATCATAATTATTTTGATCGCGATGAAACCTAGGGTACTGAATTGAGGCATCGAATAAGAACTTTTGACGTTTTCAAAATTTCGAGAAACATTTTTTGAGTTCCGAATTTTCGTTAGTTGGGAATAATTGCAATGGAATAACAGCTCTACTTTTAAATGGCTCCGGAATAGGCAAGTCTAGGCAAGATCGGACGACGGGATTTTATAGTTCAAACTGCGTGTAAAATCATGGTATCAGTCTTTTTTACGAAATTTCAAGCGATTAATGAAATTGGACCTCAAATGTTAATGATTTCCATCTTCTTAGAGAAAATAATCGTGCCAACATTTCCGTAATTTCATCTAATTCGGAACTTATAATTGCCCCAATAACTTTCATTTATGATGATGAACAAGGAATAGTTGCCCGATTCTAAAAATGAAATTATTTTTGTGATACGACCTCGAACTACACGGTTATTTTCAATATTCGGTTGCCACCTTGTGAGTCGTACGATCTAATTTGGCAAAGTGAAAAATATTGGAGGACGACCTGTATATGCATACAGGTCACAATATATAGGATGTTTCCAATTTTTGTATCCTCAATGTCCAACACTCCCATACACTCGCTTCACTGTGCGCCACGCTCTTTGAATCTATAAAGAGTGGGAAATATTATTGATACGGTGACAGCATGGATCTTCATTTCTTGAAAGAAGAGAATTCGATCATGTAGATATATACATTGTTTATGAAAACTTCAACGAATGTCTGAAACCCCCATAGATTTACTTTGTTTATATATAAATCGGGAAGAGATATTTGAATGCATTATTTCCTGGGGATTTTCATTAAATTATGCACTTGTTCCAATGCATAAATCACTGTAATATTTAGAGCATTATATCTGATCAATCATAAAGATTGCTCCAATAATCATGGGAGAAGGCACGCCTGTTTTCAAAGCCTTGCACTATATCCTTACATCCTATTCCCGGAAAAATAGGTACCTAGATACGGTTTTAGCTTGAGGAGAATGTTAAAAACACTTGAAACTATGAACCATAATTTTATATCCACTTTGGCTCAGATGTACTTCATTCATTATTGTGCAGCTCCTAAAGGATGGACCTCTTACCGGAGTCAGGTGGAGTCACAACGTGGCAAAGATTGGCCTACCCAACGAATGAAACTAAAAAGTTGAGTGTATATGAAACTACTAAATTCTTGATGCTCTCGTGCGATCTGATTATAGATAACTAGGAAATAACTAACTCAGCCATGCACCACTCATTTCAAATTCTAACGACCAAAACAATCATTTACGAGTATTTAAATCCGTTACATCCGTTTTCATAATAGCAAGTGCATATAACATCCTGATGCCATTAGTTGATGGCTCACTAATCTATTACCCTCTCATCCAAACATATTGATAGGATAGGGGGAGGGGATTACATTATTGTGTGTAATGCGTAAAGAGGATTTTTGGCTACATATGTGCGCCACCCTTGGAAGATGTCCCTAGTTACCCTATTGGCTATTGGACGCTAGTCAGGTGGTATGGCAAAAAAACGAACACCGCTATGATGGGTAGACAAAAATAATGATTAAACTATCAAACAGTCATGTTCATTGATTACCCTACCAAAAGGGACCTTATGTTCATAGTATCTATACGTTTCAATAAATGTCACTTGTCGACTATAATACGTGGATGAAGATAAGTTTTAAATTAGACTAGTTAGAAAATGGAGTGGAGTTTTTTAAATTTATTTATTATTATTAAAAACAATTTTAAATATCAATCCTCAATCATTCGAGATTTATGAATTTTAAAATAGTGTTTCAGAGAAACCACTTTTTTTAATCATAGAACCGTGTTTTTTTTACTTCTACTCCATTTGAGCGTTATTTCGAAATCAGCGATAAATTTTCTAATACAATTGTGTCTTTTGATTCTCGAAAAATACCATCTAAATATCATACCGCCAGCTGAAACATGAACTGTTTCGAAAACTAAATATTTCTGAAAGCGCTTGAAACTTCAAGTTTTACTTAGCTAAAACAAAACTTTTTTGAAGATTGTCAGATCTCATAAAGACTGCCTCAAGTAGGTAATGAGTTTTCGAACAGTTTGGTCAACATTGCGATTTGGTTTCAATTTGGTAGATATATTTTAGTTTGAATTTGAAGAAAAAAAACGTGATATCAGATGAGTTTAGGCGGGGGGAAGAAGTGTTATCATGCTCGCAATCATTTTTAGCTTGACGAATACAGTCGACACAATTTCCTAATAGGGAAGGTAGGTGATTAAAAAAAAGTCATTTTCTGCCCTTTTAAGAAAAAACGATTTAGCGTCCAGAACAATTTTCGCTCGGACATCTTGATAGGACACCTGGCAACCTTCCTTGAATCCCATTTCAAGTTGCCCAGGAGCCCTGATCAATAGGTATCTACGTACCGTTTACTATGAAGGAGGTGTCAATAATTCCTGAAACCTTAAACCATAAATTTATACCTACTTTGCCTCAGATGTATCACTAAAAGAAGCGAACATAACGTTTTTCGAGAAGCTATATTTTGTATTCCGCTCGGATGTGTTCAACACTCAGGTTCTACCTCTCGTGTCGCTACTCAAGAACAAACGGACCCCGTATCGGAGTCAGGTGGGAGCGCGAGTGAAGAATGGCCTCCCCGGTGAATGGGACGTTCGGACAGGGGGAGACCCTTTTTCCTCGACGGTCCTTCGTCAAACCCACATTAGGATCGCTGTGGGGCCCTCCGGAGCCGTTCCCAGATATATCCCATTTCGTGCCCTAAACTTGAAGTCCCTATAATGGCATTATAATGTTTCTTCCGACCTTTACCCTCACCCTCCAGCTCGCTTGCCCTCGGAATCCCACTTCTGTCGAGCATTTTTTTCTACTTTTTATTTTCCCTCCGTTACAACTGATGCACGCTTTTTTTCTCCCGCTGCCAGGGCACCTTTCTTTACTCCCTCTCAACTCGCTATCCAATGACCAAAGAATATGGGGTTTCTAGATTTCCCGCGTTTTTTCTTTTTTTGTAATATACCTCATTTTGGGTCGTAAAGGATCCCTTTTTGTCACGATTTTGAAGTGCCTACTAGTATGATTGTTGATGCCCTTTTTCAGCTCAACAGTAATACCTTACGGCAAGTCGCCAAGGGTTTGTATTTCCAGATGGTCGGTTGCCGTCCATTCTTCATGGTAGGGGTGGTTTGAGGGGATTAGATTCACTAATTGGTTTTCCTCATCAATGTACTTTCACCTCTGTAGGAGACCTCATCAGGGAATCTAGACTTTAATATATAGGCTGATATTCTTAATTCTAAATCGTCATTTAGATATGATAGTATTTACTTTACTGGTGGGGAGTGTAAGCCCTATTGCATTTCTACTATCCACTTCATATTACTTAGTACCTACTACATTAGCCTAATTCCTTCCAGGAGCGACACTGATGCTATAATAACCTATGTATGATGAAAACCTTAGACTGTGCCTACTACACTAAGCTGAAAATGTAATTACCTACTCACACTCCCCACCTGTAAAGTAACTAGTAGCCTAGCAATACTAAATACTCTCATATCTACATGACAACAGAATTAATTGAGACAAATTAATTGAGAATTGTAGTTGACAAATAAATATTGATGAAAGCCACTAAGTGTTTTGTTTGTCAGTTATTTTATTGTCAGCATTTTTGCAGCCAAATTCAATCATCCACATACTCACACAAAGTTACGGATCTTGTCGGTTGTTCCAGAAAACTTTGGAGGGACTGTTCTACTGGAAGACAACGAATTTGGCTACGGTCACTATTACCCTTCTGGAGGATTGGTCGAACTCGGCGATGGTCAGATATAGGTATGAATCCCTAACCCTTGGGTGTATAGTTAGGTGGTCTGGATGCTCGCAAGCTCTCATCTCAAAAGTAAAAAATATCCTATATCTACGCTTCTAGTAAAACACAGATTAGTTGGACAAAAAGATCAGAATGATGTGTATACTTTGGTCGTCTGGATGCTCGTAAGCTCGTATCTCAAAAATACATAACATTAAGTAGACAGGACAAATAAGTCAGAATGGTTTGACAAAACCTCAGGGGATGTCACCGGATTTGACCTACACAATCCGTTGACCCTTTTCTGACCGTACTCGATTTCTTTGGTGAAATCAGAACGCGTAGCCGAGTTCGATCATTCCGGTCCTACTACGACCTTTTCCGTATCGTCCCCATGACGGTGTCCAACTAATCAGAATTTTTGCCAAGTGGTTGGCTATTTAATGTTACGTATTTTTAACCCTATAAACCCGGCTGGGACATATACGTCCCAAGCAGTGTCTAACCTGGAGAGACCAGTTTTGTCCCAGCAATAGATTACCTACTTATTCGCGTGCAATTTTTTGCTTCCCCAACGCCTCAAAAGAGTAGTAATGTAACTAACTAAAAGGAGAAGTAATGTAACTGGTCTAAAAGACGATTTTTTCAAACTCCCCCTACAATGATATCTGGACCAATTTAATAATTGTGTATGACGGGCGAAAATAATCGTTCCCGGTTAGAGAATATAGTAACTCATGATTCTCAGCCGGGTTGAAAGGGATTGTGAGCATAGCGATCTTCCAGATTACTGATCTGTGTAACTAGTCAAAATTAGTGTGAGCTTATCTACAACCGCTCGTCGCTTGAAGTTCCTATGTTAACCAATTTCAGTTGCATGCGCTTTTGTTATTTCTCAACTAATCGTGATACAATTCATAGAATGCCTTCGGTAAACTATTGGGCATGCTCAAAACTAAAACTGGCTGCCACTGGTATAAGGTGCCAAGACTAGTTAAGCGATTTTGAAGACTTTTTTTGAAAATACCCCATCAACTCCACAGCAGTCAAATGAATAGTAGCGTTTTTTACTAACTTCCGGTTTGAATAGTAGCTTGTGTGCTTGCGTATGCGATAAATTCCCGAAATATCGGTTTCTTACAATCTATTATCGGTCCTATTTTATTCACATTTTAGGGGTTTCGTAGCGGTTACCTGTAGTAATCATGGCGCATATGCAAACTTGAAATTGATTGTTGCAGACGAAACTCCGAGACAAACTGACCATTTTTAATTAAATGCTCAGGGATTATGCCAGTTAGCTCTAGTTGGTCCCTTATACCCCAATGAAGTTAGATTGATCGTAGGACGTTTGCGTGCGCAACCATAACAATTATAGCCCTTTTTGCACATTTTCAAGCATGCACATATATTTCTGTTCTTTTTGCATACACTCATATTACCTCGTACTCTGTTCTTCCGCTAATTATATGGTACGACCATGTAATGTACAGTAAGTGATCAATCTATGTTAAATAAACAGTAAATTATTGCACAGAGGGTCCTAAATCCTTCTTCTGCAATGGTGTTCTATTTTGATAATTTCTCTTATAAGTTTTCCGGCTCGATGTCACCATTTCAACCAACTTTTCAAGCTCTTTCGGAACATTCCACCAACTTTCCTCCTGAAAGAGAGTTCCCTTTTCTTCACTACTTAATTTTTTATGCCGCTGAGTTTGTATCAAATCCGCAACCGGGAAATCAGCTTCCATCGACCAGGTGGACGATTTAATTAGGCTAGTGGCCCTTCAAACTTCTCCCTAATGATCACAAGTTTTTGGGTATTAAAACCGTGTGCTTAATGGGACATCATGTTCCAGAACGGGAACTTCCTGTTAAACTTGAGTCATAATTGGTACATGGAAGAATATTTATGAGTCGCCGTTTTGCTTGGAGCAGAAATTGTGGACGTCGCTTACTTCGAGTTGAGCCGTGTTTTCCTAACGACAAGAGAAAATTGTGGTTCACGTCGGGCGGGGAATAAAGGACGACTTGGCGAATCATTTCATCCTATTTCTTCCCCAGGAAAACGCTTTGTGAATTAAAGTCGTCATGACAATTTTACATATCATTCATACATTTCATTAATCTTTTAGCTCTTGAGAAACGCATCTTACACTGTGAAGGTGCCTGAGCACTGCGTGCTACATGCCGATCTGGAAACATAAGAAAACATTATTGTTCTCAAATAATCAATCAACCCATTCTTCTTTATTTGCCAGCATACCCACCAAAAACAGTATATAGCAATACGTCTAAACAAATTCCGTCAGACCTAGTTGTCACTAGACCTCTACCACCTCATATTCATATGATCCCATAATACAAAGGCTGTGTGTGTCACTAAACCGAGCCAAAATATTGGGCACAAACATAACTTTTATGTGGGTGCTTCGTACGTCAATGAGTGTGCTGATGCCCTAGCAAGGACAGCCACTGGTGATGACTTCATCGAAATGTTGCCTATGCGCTTTGAGGATCAGCATAAAGCCAATTCCATTTGGCTCGAGCAATGGCAGGGCGAGGTCACTGGTCTGCATGGAGTCCTTCAGAACCTTTGCCGGTTGATCCTTTCGTGACCCACCTTCCAAGGAGGGACCAAATAGTGGTCCATCGGGTAGCCACTGGCCATACCCGTCTAACTCACAGACACCTGCTAGATCTAGTAGCTCGCAATGTTGTGTTTGGGTGATTTGTATATCCGCCACTGTTTAAAGGATTGGATAATAATAAAATAATAAAAATAAATAAAAAATAATGATAAAACTATGTCGCTCGCCCTGTAAGGCAGTGCTCAGCTGGGCCCTGGCCCAACCCACCCAAGCGGCATCTCACGAGCAACTGAAAACAGAAAACCGACAAAGAGGCCGCCCCAGGGCCCAGCTAGACAAAGCCAGCTGACATATTATATATTTATTTATTAACGGGATTAATATCCTATTTACACAACAAATATAATTACAAATTCAGCCAGTCAGGTGATGTAGGAGTTGAAACAACACAGATACAAAAACAAAACAAAAAAAACATCTCATTTGGCCTATCGTTGGTAAGCGGCAGAGACAAATCACATTATAGAAGGAAAATTACAGTAAATTTCAGTAAATTGGACTAAATTACGTCACCGTGGGGCAGGGAAATTGCCAAAATAGAGTCTCAACTTTCGCTTAATAACTGCCATGGAGTCTGACCACACGTCGATCAAAGATCCGAGGGAGTTGACCATATCCTGCATCCGAACGATTGAAGAGTTTAATCCATAGTTGGTTCGATGAAACGTGGAATGGAAGGGGAATAAATTCCTTGTTGGCCTTGATGGAACCCTGATGTTAATTCTGGCCAACAGGTGCGGCGAGTCATAGTCTCCTCTCAAAATCTTAAGGAGCGTGACGATATATTATACACAGTATATTAAATAAAATTATCTGTTGTAAATAAGGTAATTGACTGTCAACATTTCAAAAATTAGAAAAAAAATATAAAAGAGAGCACGAGTACTTTCTATGAATTTTCTTCGGCTGCATGACTAGAAGAACGCTGCAAATTATTGCACAAAGGTTCTTTATTTCTGTATTGGGTAGCCCTTCTACGCAGATCATTGATCTATAATTATTATTAAGCCCCGTATATATCTACGTGTGTTTATTTGGAAAGAAATTTATTAGCCTCGGAGACAAACTCAAGCAGAGGTAAACAAAGTGCGGTGGTATAAAAAACGTACGTTTTGCCAGATAAATTAACAGAATCAAACTTGAAATGCGCAGTGAGATACTTCGTGAATTAGTAGTAGTAGTTTTTAGTCAAAAGTATCAGCATGCGGATGATGAGAATAGGCTCATGTTCGGAGTCATAAATCAGCACGCATTTCTTTCCAGTCTGTGTTTCAGTTGGTTACCTACTGAACAAGTAGGTTCCATTGAGCGTTTATTGACATATGGGACAATTAGGTATCTTATCAAATAAACGCAATCGAATCCACATGGAATAGGAAATTATGTATAATCCTCCGTTGACAAACTCTTGAAACATTGGCATGTTTCGTGGCTTTTGAATGTTACCAAAAATAACTGATATCATCTGAAAGTTTCCAAACAGAAATTACATGGTCATTGGCACTTCAAAGACCCCACACCTGAAGGTTAGTCGGGGGAAAAAAACTGTAGAAAAAGCATTGAATCTGTCCTATTCCCTTCAAACTGTGATTAGGAAGACCCCTTACCACAAATTGATCTAATTTAAATGAAAAAAAAAAAAAAAAAAAAAAAAAAAAAAGTGTTACCGAACTTGAAAGAGAAGGAAGTGACAAAACAAAAAATTATTGATAAAAGAACCCCAACGAGGTTCCTAATGCTGCCCGAGGACTTGAACGTTCCAATTATAATTTAATTGTTTTTTCATCCATTTCTCCCATCATCTCCGCTCCATTCTTTTTTCAATTTAAAAAATTCATTCATTACCGATTATGAAAGGCGGAAAAAAGCTGCGCCCCGTCCTTATCTATATATATCCAGCTCTGCCTCCACTTGTCCTCAACCGCATTCCCTCATTCCCCGCAGCTACGCTTCCCATTATATGGAGCGAAAAAGTACCTCTGGGATCTGTCTATTATTTTCTCTTCATCATTGCATTTCACCATCGATCATCTTCCTTTCTTGCCGAGGCTTTCGTAATTTGTAGACCCCCTCAGCATCCATTCGCGTTACGTCTTCTCATTCCCCTCCCCATCTCTCCCACCACCACTCTCACCTCATGCGGACAGCAGTTACAGCAGGGTTCTAATTTTCTTGTTGCGGCTGCCTATTTCTGTAACTATCTCGTGTTCTAACTCCAGCCCACTCGAAGCATATCTCAAGAAATATATAACGTCATTTCCACCATTCTCAAGGATGGTGAAAAGTGCTTAATTGAACGAAGATAAGCTAATGGGAATTTGAATCACAATTACACAAGACGCAAGTTATTCAAGATGAAAATTATTACACAAAGGTATACCATTTTGTATAGGGTAACTCTTCTGCCTGCGACATTCTTGTCAACAAGTATAAGGTATTATACATTATCTAAATTTAACACACAGGCGTAGAGAGGAGAAAATAATTAAAGTAAATAAAACAAATCACTCCTTCAGTATCAAATAAGAGCTGACCTGCGAACTGAAAATTGTTGATTTGAAATGAATCGCCTATCCACGCTTTTCAAGTCCATCTACAGGTGGCAAAAGTTATGATAAACTCGATTTGGCAAAGTAAGAATTTAATTGGAATTATATCAGCTGATACGATCGTCGTAGTTTGTGAGGCGATTTTACTATGTCTCGCAATTTGTGATTCACGCTCGTGTTGTTGTGATTTTTTTTCTTGTGAAGGTTCTAGCCCTGAGGGAGAGCAAACAGACGAACGTACAGAAATCCCGGTGGTTTCATTCGATTCGTTGCGATAGTATCTATAAATGACCAAAAAAAAAAAAAAAAAGTTTCTTTGAAGTTTCTGAGATGTCGATTTTTTAATATTTCAGCTCTTAAATTTCACACTTCAGGGATGATCATAACTGATGCCAATGTTACCGGCACTCTCCCGGCAAATGTATAGTTTCTGAGCCTAATTCCTTGAAGTTCGGTCAAGTATGTAGTTACGGAGAGAAGCTTCGGACGGCGGAAGAACAAATTTTTTATGAACTAGATTCTGGTTTATTATTTTCAATAATAAACCTTTTTAATCTACTAAGAAAAAATATCTGTTGAAGTCCTTCCCCAGATTTGTTGGTTTACGTGGCAAGATGCGTAAAATCTAATAATGACATAGGCTCCATTGTGCTGTTTGCTCGATTGTGTGTGAAGAGAGACACGCTAGAGTTGAACAGCGTCGGTTATGAACGGCAGAGTAGCAGGTGATTTACTTCGGCGTTTTCGGGGTCTGGTCTGGTGATGCGCAGCCCGTCATTAGCAAAGTTGAGCCGAGTTTCGGGCGAGTTCCCAGAGGGGAGCCAGTAGGAAGCCGATCTGCGCGAGAAGGCGCCACAATGCGAACGGAGTACAAAGCTTGACGAATAATAGGGCTTCGAGGAAGATGATTGTTGGAGAGAAAGGAAGTCTTCTATAAGGTTTCCACACAAAAGGTGAATATCTTTAAAGATGGAAATGTATTTTGATATAATTGTGCTGCAGAAAAGGATACAAATTTTAATTCCGAATAATATCCTCAGTTTACGCTGTGAGCAAGTATACGTATTGTTATGGCTTCAAAACTTTAACAAATTATATTTTTCAAAATTCCTTTCATGGAAAGTCGGTTAGGGGCATTCTGAAACGATTCCTGGATCTTGGATCATAACGCATTCTCATGTGTAAATATAAGTGGATATATAATTTCAGTTGATATCTCCCTTTGAAAAGAAAAAACAAGAAAAGAAAAAACGTTTATATGATTAACAAGATGGGGCTTGTAGATGCAGGACCAAGTGGAAAAATTTAATGGATGTTTAACTGGTTGGGGTGGAAACAACAAACATCTGTTTAGGGAATGCATCTTCAGGAAGCATGCAAGGGAGAGGAGCCAAGATCCAGGTAAGACGGTTGGTCTTTCCTTAAAAGGGAGGTATCTTATTGACATTTTATCTCTAGTTATGACACATAAACTAAGAAAACGTCACGGAAAATTGCTCACGAAAATATTTGATGATTTCCGCTTATAACCGAGTCGATTCTAGGGAAATGGTACATCGTCGTTTTTCATCCCACAAAATTCGTTGACCATTCGTTCGGAAGCTCTCGATTTATCCAACCATATTATGTTAACTACTGCGAAGTGCGTGGCCAACAAGCTGAGTTATGAGCAAGGTTATTTGAATAATTGTGAACACTCAGGTGATCATTCTCAATAATTGATATTGTGAACATGATTGTCATCGCTTGTTAATTTCTGATGATTTCATTGAGCTGGTGTTTCGATGATTTGATTCATAGCAGGTGATCCAAATATTGCGAGAACGGTTTGATTTGTGAAGCGGTGGTTAAATCATTTTAATAGGTAATTTCTATGCTTTACACTCTAAGAAGCTGTAATTTCGTATGTAGCCTCTTTAGGACATTTACTTGACGATGCCCAGGGTCTGGATCAGATGAGTGGCTCTTAGAGCTTGCATACGAGTCTGCAACAGATACTTGTCTTCAACTAAAGACATAAAATGTCCCAATGTGTTGCTGACTCGTATGGAAGCGTTTTTTTCCAATTATCAACGGCGGAAATCAGAGGTCTATGCATCCTCTAGTACCTACTGCTCACAAGTGCTTACTAGTCAACAGTACTTACCATGCAGTGCCTTCTTTTCGCATTATTAGTTCATTATGGTTACATAGCAATATTAGTTTATAACTTAGCGTAATAAATCAGCTTTCCTTGACACTGCAATGGCTTAGGGATTATGAAATGTTATGATAAAATGAGAGCATTCTAAAAAGTGACGAACGATTTTCCTGCTATGAAAACTAAGGAAGTTACACATCGCTAGTAACGGATAGGTAGTAAGTGAAAATTAATAGAAAATAAAGCTTCATCTACACTTTTTCGGGGTAAAAAACGCTGCAAATTATTTCACAAAGGTTTATTACTTTATCAATTGAGTTTGATCGTAGTTTTAGTTGGCGTACGTCATAAGGCTCGTCCAGACTCCTTGGCATGTCCTATTTTGAGTTGCCACAACCTTTACTTCTATAATTATATAGGTATGTTTATATTTCTCGATTTGAGCTCCTATCTATTCAAATAATCATTGCCTTAATAATATCATTATCTAAGTACGTACGAAAAGTCGAGAGGATTAGTTATTAAATATGCGTAGGCAAAGCATTGGTATCAACACACAAATATGACCTAGAAAAAAACATATATTCATGCCTCGAAGGAACATGAAATTCGAAAGCAATAAAAGTGTAGGAAGTTTTCCACGCCACCCTGGAGGTACTCCCTAGGTCTCGTGACCTCACGACCGGAGGTTCACCGCCCTATTACGCTTACACTATCATATCACTCATATTTTTCCATCAATATTCATTTGAAAGTTGTGCATTTTGTGATGAGTGAATTTTGTCCTAACATGAGAATAATAATTATTAGGTTGTGCAGTTGTGGTCGTGCATGATCTGGTCCTAAAGTGTTCTGTTGCGAAGTCCTACTGCCCATTGTTATCCTAACCGTGGAATATTAGCTTGCGCAGTTGTCGTTGAGCAGGTTGGAGTTTCAACACGTCAGTCTAACACTCAAAGCTTCGAAAAATACACTTTTTCGCCCGTTTTTGGCCCATAGCATCTATGCGAGTAAAGCGATTGGGATGGTTAAACGTTAGGACCAACTAGACCCCAAATGGAGTCTATGTGCGAAAGAACGGGTTTTTTAAGTCAATTCTTGGGCCTTTTACGGCCCGGACGGCGAACGGCGGACGGCGGACAGACATTTCAAATTTAGATTCTACGCACCTTGAAACGTAAAGTGACAAAGTTTGAGGGGGGGTTATAAAAATTTTTTGCTATACGATCACATATGCTTATTATTGGAAATAATAAACCAAAAGTTACAACATTCTTTTCAAATATACCAACTCCAAGCTAAAAAACAAATCCATGTCAAAGAAAAACTTCGGGCAGGACCTTGGCTCCCCTTTTGTTTCCATCAATAGCCAAACTTGCAAACATTGAAGAACGTGGATTACGCTTTTAGCTCTAGTGTCGGTAGTAGGGGCTCCCTACCAATTTTCAACATCCCACAGTGAAAAGGAGGGAATTGAGCTTACTCAGCTGATTAGGATGGAGTCCGTAATTTCAATAAACTTTCATTTAAATTAGAGAGGTTGGAGAAAGGCTCCCTGTCAAATTTCAAGTTGCAAGAGTGAAAAGGAGAGAATATAGCTTTCTCAGCTGATCAAGATGAAACCCGTCATATCATTCCCCTCTTAATGTTCCAAAGAGACTACCTATTAAATGTTACATTCCTTGTGTGGAAAGGAGATAATTTGGGAATGTCTTCTCCGATCTCCACCCTCAGGAGAATGGCATCCCTCAGCGATCTATACTTAGTTGCACCCTATTTATGGTCGCTATAAATGGCCTCGCTGATAACATACCGGGGGATATTCGTCCCTTACTGTATGTGGATGACTTAACTATCCTCATGCGAGGCGATAATCTGAGAAATGTGAGTGACACATTGCAACGTGTTATTGATACCATCTATCAAACAGCGCGAATGCGAGGTTTCAGTTTTTCACCTGCAAAAACTAACTTCATCCATTTTTGCAGAAAGCGCTGAGCACGTGATGAGTATCCACTCAATTGGTGGAGTCACAATACCTTACTCCCCACACACACACACACAACTTTTTTTTTTTTTTTTTTTTTTTTTTTTTTTTTTTTTTTTAAAGAAACTTCCTTCAAAGGCGGAGGGGGGCACACCATAATTTAAAAAATAAAAAAATAAATAAAAAAGTGGGGAGGACGCCCAGGTTTACCCGACGCCGGCTCTAGGGATGAGGGAAGTTGCAGAAGGATGAGAAGGAAGAATGGGATGAAAGGAAGTGCCCCCCCCCCTCCACACGGAAGTGCACACACACACACACACACACACACACACAATTTTTTTTTGAAACCTCCCCTCAAAGACGGAGGGGGCACGCCATTAAATTGACAAATAAACAAATAAAATAAAGAAGTGGGGAGGACGCCCAGGTTTACCCGACGCCGGCTCTAGGGATAAGGGAAGTTGCAGGATGAGGAAGAAGAATAGGATGAAAGGAAGTGCCCCTATAAAATGACCACCAGTTCAAGTAAGAACCCCTCAGGACGCGGGTGGTGATACCACGGAGTACTCCTGCCGAGATGCCCAACTCGAGTAACTCCGTGGCGCTTTTCCCGCACCACACCCCGCGCCATGACACGGTCGCGGCAATGACCTTGATGTTATTAGGTGCCACTCCTTTTAGCTCAGATATAGCTTGGCGCAGATCATTTCTATCATATTTACTTTTCTAGCCCGCCAGGTCTGCTCCATGTCCACGCTGCCACTGACAACCTGGACATCCAGGAATATGGCAGACCCATCGGGCTTGATCGCAACGATATCTGGCTTCTTGCCCCGGTCACTCGGCATGTGGTATAGTCTCTCCCTTTCGACATCCCAACCGCTAGATGACAAAGCACCCGCTATCTGCTTGGCAACCGCATCGTGACGTAAAATGCGGCCACCGTGAGTACGAGAACACTGCTGCACCATGTGATAAAGATACACACACACACACACACACACACACACACACACACACACACACACACACACACACACACACACACACACACACATACACACACACACACATTTCCTTGAGGCCCTATCAAATTTTGCGTTACTAGGGCGAAAATCAGATAATGTGGCTAAAAATATGTAAATATGTGGCCGAAATGTAGGAAAGAGACCATCGTTTTATTCGTTGTACTTCGTGACACATGGGGTGTATTGTCTCGCAAATGGTCTCACAATTTGGTTTCTCAATTCTTTCCGGAAGCAGAAATTGCTGAGTATTGTTGTTACAAGAGTCCATCCATATCGATTTATATACTAATAAAATTATAAGTGTTGCTAATTTTAGGGCGATGCAAGTAGTTGAATTAAGCCGTTATAAACGCAGGAAACAAAAAATCCTCATCAGTTTATATTTGGAGTCAATAAGATTTTCTTTCGTCTTCTTGCCAGCGCTGAAGATCATATCTATGTATTTTTGAATTAGTAATAATTTCAAAATGAAATTATTCATTGTGCTTTTGGTTTAATGTTTTCAATAATGAAACTTTGTAATCGACCAAGGAGAACAAATTTGAAAAGAAGAGACTTGAAAGAAGAAGAATGAAAGAAGAGGCTTCAAAGTACACGGTTCCTCCTACTTTTCTGTTGCTAACAACCAGTGAGGCCTATGTTCAATAATGTTACATAAAAAATGACCAAACGAAGTTCACACATGAGATTTCTCATTTAGAACTCAGCAGTTAAATTTCCAAACTCAATAAAGTTTGCACAGACCGCAACGGGGGTTCTTGGGAAAGAAAGCAATGTCGTGTAATGCCGTAAATAAAGGGTTTAGAGGGAGCTGACCCTCGTGTTGTCGCTGAAAGGATTGGCAAAGGGGTCCAGCGGTGGAGTGAGGACTGTAAACGCGTCATCAAAAAAACAGGGCAAGATAGCCGGTGGCTGAACTTAGGAGTTTACCGACCTATCGCTAGGGTAGATCACTGTCAACTGTACGAACATGTATAGGCACAGCACCATTAACGACAGACTCTACTTGGCTCTAATTTTATCCCCGAAGAGTCACCCTAGATCAGGTTATAGTAAATGACATCTGATCGACGGTTCATTTGAATGTTCTATGGAATCCCTAGACGGATTGACAACTATGAAATACGGGAAGCCCTAAAAGGCCTTATAAACGCATTTGACACGAGGAAGACATTGTAAAAATCAATAGTTGAACATATTATTATTCAATTGAAACAAATTTCAACTAATTTATTGCTGTATTTTTTTATGAACGAAGGAATATTTTTTTTCTTCTGAGGAAACTACGATATTATTTTCATGATTAGACAGGACACGTCGCGTCATTACTGCGGTTGAACTGCACAGGAAAATTACTTGGAATGAAACTTCGTACTGAAACTTAGCACAATCAGTTTATCCAATCCTCCTACAAATGAATGATGAAATACCACCTGAGAAACTCAGACCGTATTACAATAATAAAATATGTCAGAAGGAATACTTGAAATTTCCTAGTGTTCAATTAAAGCGGGTTGCACAGCGAAGACAATCTCAGGAATCATGTTCGGTTTCTTAGACAGGCTACAAACTACCAAATACGACACGTCGAGGCTGCCTATGTTACTACAGAATAATTTTCATTCTGCTAAGAAACGTTTATGAATGGTCTGATAGTTTCCGGTTTGTTATGCTTGTCAGGCAAAGGACAACTTTGCATTTGATTCATTCTTGATTGAAATGAAATGAAAATACGAGTGTATTTCTGAAAAGTTGACAAAACAACAATTTACCTACAAACAATGAAAGAATTGGATCAATGGTGCTCAACACAGCTCTTCTGTGATGTCAGAAATGCTTTTGCCCATTTAGTTCCCCATTGTTTTCCCCATTTACCAGTTAATCTATGCATTACCTTACGTCACGTTCATCCACTGGGGATCATGAGTAATCTGTATGGTGAGCCGATAGTGTGTTAGAACTATTGAAAGAACACTTCGCTCGTTTCCAGGAGATATACATAATGCTATTTGCTTCTTCACGGGGAAATCCTTATCAGGCACCGAAGTGTCATTCTCCGGGCTTAAAAGCTAATTGGAAGGATATTTTACAAGGCGTTTGACAAGAATGAGGCTCTGGGTGTGATCGGCAGCAATCCCGAAAGAGTCGTGAGTGTATGACATATTCCATTTCACTGTCCATGAAATGTCATTCGAGAGTTCCTAAAGCTATAGGGAGGTAGAAGTGAGGCGCCTTATCGTGAACGAAAAGCGCTAATGCGCATGTGCGAGGAAATGAGGCACCTCACCTCCAATAAGACAGATTTATCCCATCCTATACATAAGACATCTCACCCGAACCTACCTATCTCATCTCTCCTTACTCTTTGCAAAGTAACCTTACACACCCATAACAGTGATATTCATTTCTTGTTGGTGTTAATGATTCATGTAAATGATAGTCATTTTCTTGTTCATAAATTTTCAAAATCTGCTACTGCAAAATCTTTTCGTGAATGAGAAAATAACTAGGAAACTTAGAAATGGATAGGATATGTGGGAAAATCACTTAGTGGTTAAGCGTTACTTGAAGATAGTAGTGTGACATTAAGATAAGATACTTGTTCGTCCGCCTTGACTTTATAGGGATAGCATCGCCATAGATGATACAATCCCCAAACACCTCACCCAAATTGACTTATCGTTCAGCTCTCTAATAAGAAACATTTGTAAGCCTTTGATTTTAGAATCTAAGTCACTTGCATTTTATCTTCTCCCATGTTACTACCGCAATCGAAAGTTTCCTGTGTCCGCAGTAGGCATGTGTAAACTGGTAAATTTTGAAGCCGTAATTCATTGGCGTCAAGCCTTACCTGGGCACATATACCACCACGTATACTAGTGCTAACTAATCATTAATATGGAGAAAGCCAAAACAGAAAGAGGTTTTACCTTCTAAGATGTTTGTTGGCGAGGATAAGGCCCATGAGGGCGATGTTGGCGGCGATCCCGAGGGACCCGAGTGTGAAGATGACGAGGGCTTCCGTCTCACCGCCCGGGTGGCACTGGAAGACGCGGGAGCCGTTGAGCGACATGTTCCCCGCGGGGCCGCTCCCATACCGGAGATTGGCGCCAATCATGGCGACAGCGGAACCTGGAACAACGTTAATATTATTATAATAATATTATATACATTATTGTATGATATAATGAATACGTTGTTTCTAAGGGGATCTGGAAAGAGGGAGAAGGGCTCTACGTCCCTCGTGGCAGAGTTAGGCAAAATCTTACTCATGAGTATGATTAAGATTTGTAATCACAGGAATACGTTTCAGTAATTATGAATAAGATTAAATTTGTATTCACACGTAAGAGGAAAGTTGTAGGAAATCCTAGGAAACGGCGATTAATCACGGGCGACAAAGTGGCAACATTTGACCTCTTATTTACTTTGTCAGCTAAAGTGATATATTTTCAGTCTATCCCAATCCGAAGTGGTAGTGAAATTTGTGTGGATACAGACAAGCAGCGAAGCGAGGCTGCCATTCTGGTGAGGAGTGCGATTTCTTGCTGCCGTACACCGACTTATTCGAATTACTTCGAGCATCCCTCTAGAGACACTGGCAGGGATTTCATGATGGATATCCAGCAGGAAGTAGATATCATCGTATGTTCCCGGAAATTCGTAATCGACGAATTGGGGTATACCCAAGCCGCTGGACAAATGGTTCTACTCGAAAATATCCCGATTACGCACTGGACATGGAGTATGTAATGCATATTTACACAAACTACATCCGCAGACCTCGGAAAATTGTGTCTTGTGTGGAGAGAAGGACGACCTCAAACACGTGTTACTAAATTGTAGAAAATTTGACAAGCAGAAGACTATGTTGTTTGGTGAGATTGTTAAACTTATGCCATCTCCGTTTGATTATGGTACTATAGTGTTAAACGTTGCAATTGTACATACAATTTCTTATCAGCCATGCTTCATCCCTTTTAGAAGTTTTCCTCTTCCTTCCACGCTTCTCAACTCTCTGGGGGATGACAGACCCTGTTTTCATCTTCAAAGCCACAATGTTGAAGACTCACTTTAAGCTGACTTCACAAGTTCTGGTGACCTCACGAAGTTTCATATTCTTATATTCCCGCAAAGTGATTTTTTAAAAAAAAGAAATATCCATTTTAAGGGTAAAAACGATTGCAATAAATGCGAAGAAATCAGGCAAAATGGTCAGAATGATGCAATACATTTTTGATAACCTGCACCCATGAAACTCTTTCCTCCACTTTATTTTTACTAACATTGGCTTAGACGATGCCCTGAATGACAAAATTGATGTAGGTACACCCTTTCATCAAAATTTTAGGGGAAAATGTAAAATTGCGTGTCTGTCATTCTTGTTTCCATTAATTCGCACGGTACTGTAGTTGTTAGCGAAAACTTGGAAGTATATAAAGTGTTGAACAATTATTTGAACGAAATAGAACACAAAATTTGATGCATATACATATTTAAGTAAATTTATTGTATAATTTTGAAATTATCATGACTGTATGAAGAAATCCAATGCCAAATAAAAGGGGGAAAAAAAATCATGGGCGAATTTTGAAAAATCACAGATATTGTTTAATAATCGTCAATCGATTATTGAACCCAGAAATCGGTGGTTAATTACATAAATCTGTGATTAATCATAGGAACTTGTGAGAAACCAGAGGAATCTGTGATTAATCATTGGAATATTGTGAGACATCACAGAAATCCGAGATTGATCACCAAAATCAGTGATTAATCATAGAAATATGTGATTAATCATTTGAAAATTGTGATGAATCACAGGAATCAGTAATTAATCATAGAAAAATTGTGAGACATCTCAAAAATCTATGATTAATCACCGATTTCTTTAATTAATTGCTGATTTCTGTGGTCAATAACTGATTGATTATGCCCACTGATAAATAAATGTTGCCCAACTCTGCCTCGTGGCAAAAATGGTCGAGCAATGCGGCCAAGGAAGAAGTTGATAAAAATTTTAGACTGAGCCATTTGACTCCTCGGAGAGAAAACGCTTCACCAATGGAGAAAATTGATTACCAATATTAGTCAACAATACTTAAAATGAGAGAAAAAAAATTAAACCTGGGCGCTAAATATTGATAGAACATGGAACATGATCCTTGGGAGAACAGGAGAGAATTTAGGTCACTCAGCTGATTAGGCAAGAGCCCATCATTTGAATCGTCTCTTAATGTCTCAGAGAGCCTCCCTATCGAATTTTAAGGGGACCCGGCACCCACCCCCCCTCCCGCCCTTTATAGACCTCTTTTTACAGGCGTTTTCCTCAGCCCCCCTGTAACCAATTTCAGTGCTTTTTTTTCTTTTTGTTCCTTATATTCTCAATTTTAAATTAACATAGGGGTTTCTAGGTATCTCGAAAACACGAATTCGTAGGTATCATGGAATAAATGTCTTTTTTTTTTTTTTTTTTTTTTTTTTTAACTTTAAAAACATCTAGCGGCAGTTGAAATCAACATTTTGTAAAACCGCAACGTTAATATCTTGGCCCAGATCTCTTCTTCAAAACAAAACAAAAATCAACCGAATAGGGTCAACCGTTCCGAAGAAAAACGCCCGTGAACATGAAAAAACATTACTTTACAGGAGAGCAGAAAAACCAACAGCATCCATCTTTTCATGACGTCGCAACGCATTATGCAAATAGAAGCTGTTTTTGCTTTCCCTAGACCTATCTGAAATGAATTGTTGTATCATGATAGCTTAACTATGTCATCCATGGATAATATAAACATAATACCCATGGTTGTAGCCCAGTCAAATAAAGACAAAGAAGAAATTGATGAAGAGACTCTTATCATTCGACTCTTATCATATATCTTACATCTTATGGTTTCTTTGTGATTTTTAGTGGCCCAATTTCGTGTTTACGTTTTATTTTGATTATTTATTGAAAATGGGTGGTTCTACACGAATTTTCAAAAAAAAAAGAAAGGACCAGTAAACCGTTATTCAAGAATAAAGACGACAGAGCAACCATCTAGCCAGCCTATGCTGCCGGCCTGTACTTAAACAAAAAATTTACGCATTTGTAAGCATAAATTTGACTATGTTATTGAATTCAATTGTTCCCTAGATGTTAATACATCTTATTATGAAAGAAAAAAAAATCGATTTTTCTCAAAGTTTTTGCTACCGGGTCCCCTTAACTTCCACTTCTAATAGTGGTTCAAATCATGTTTACAAATTTATCTGAGAATAATCGCCAGTTTGTAAACAATTATTCAGACTACCACACTCATACCTCTGATTGTTGGCCACACACTGCGCAGTGGTTAACATAATACGGTTAGGTAAATCGAGAGCTTTCCAACGACTGGCGAACGATTTTCGTACGATGATAAATGCCTAAGATACAGTTCTATAGCAACGATTTGCTTGTAAGCGATAATCATAAGAAAATAGGAGCGCAACGTACTAAATGTCACATAACGGTAATTTTGTCTCATTTTTGGCCGGGTTATGATGGCAAAAACATGTTCCATGTTAAATCAGTTTTTTATTCCCGCGTGGACTAATTATACATGAAAAGTAAAGTTAGTGTTGCTTCAAAATGTATTACGTTAATGTTAGTTCCCAAATATAGCCAATAGTTATCTCACAGTAGCAGATACCATATTTCAACAAATTAACCTTACCATTGTACCCTCTTTCAATAGATTCAGGATTAAAAGATATCGGCTACGGGTATGAGCTTGAAAAATGGATTTTTATTAAAATTACTGCCAATGAAATCAATATCAATAGTCCCGTAGGGCTAGCTGATGAGGAGGCTCCTCCATATATAAGCCCTGGCTTACCCCCATTTTTTTTTTTCGCGCAGCATCAATCACGAGGAGATGTTGACAGAAGTAAATGGATTGAAAACAGAGTTGAGATAAATACGTCAACTAGAGCTTGAGGAATGAAACTCTGAGGCGGCGTAATAGCTTTAAAAAAAGTTTCCAAGCGCTCAGCGTGTCTCGCGGTGGTGCTGCTCTTTTATTTTATTTTGTTTTCTTTTTTTCTTTTCACTTCAACCAGAAAATAGAACAGTTCAGTTAGAGGAAAAAAGTGGGATGCTATGTATTTATTCTGCCGTAGAATGGAATATAAATTGGAGGTTTATTCCAGAGCTTGGATGGTATAGGAATCAACTACTATGGTCCCAGCTAAGGAATGAAAGAAAATGAACGAATTCCAGTTCATGGATTTGTTTTTCTATTCTAAAATACAAAGGACTGCAATGTATCTACATAGATTCATCTTAAAGAACCAAAAAATCAAAATAGGTGGGAAATCGTTATCAGTGTTTTTTTCTCCCTCACAATTGACCCCAACGATTTCATCGATTCACTATTACTATATTACTTTCCTGAGCCCTACTTATTTGTATGACTGAAAATAATATCCTGTGCCTCTATTCCTCGTAACGATTTTAATGATCAATTAACCATGAAATGACTTCATTGAACTCAAATTTCACTATGATAAAAACTGCTCGTTCATCCCATTTAAACCTCAACGCCATCCTATAGTTTAATTTCTTTTGTGACTATTCGGCCAGTATGAAGACAATTTAAGTTTTCTCTGTGTTATTTTTCTTAAGTCTATACATTGTGTTCCAGCCACCTATTCACCACTATCATGATATTTTTAAAATAGATGCCTACGAATTAAGCTAAATTTGAACCTCTGCAATGACTGTTACGTAATTAAGGTTTGCTGCTAACCATCGCCAAATAAAAGTGATAAAAAACTTGGAAATTGATCAAAAAAGCTATTCGAAAAATATAAACTGCGGCTAATAACCCCGGTGGTGGGATGATCGAGACGGTGGGACTGGGTCACGTTATAATATAACGTTGGAACTCTCAGGTCGCGACCTACAGTACCAACGCCAAGTTAGTATAAAAGTCATGCTTTGCTCAGCTGTAACAAAATGATAAAAACTCCTAATATGGAGTCACATTTCCTTCCCCAATTTAGAAAGTCCTTATGCATTTGTAAAGTCAAAAGTAGAAAATGTCAGCCAAGTTGGGTGCGGCATATAGTCTCCTTGTATCCGTAACATGAATGTAGGAATTTTTTTTCTTTATTAAAGCGCATGCAACCTTAAAGTGGAAAAAATGTTACAATTTGTAGAACACTGATAATGTTTTCAACTTTTGAAATAAATTGTTCAAATGAGAGGAATTGTTCCTTATCAGTTCTTCATGATTTCTTGGTGTGTCTGGTAGTAGATCACAAAAAATTGGACGAATCGTAAGTTAGCATCTGCATGTTGTGCATAACGGTGGTGGTATTCGCTCTGTGGACATAAGGTGGTGATGAGTGAGCCGTGTGTGGCCTATGCGAAGACGAGTCAAAATTACTTCTTCACGACGATAATTGAGGACTGTTGCATCAGAGAGCTTTATGGTTCGGGAAGATGAAGCCCATGGGGATACGTGTTTCTTAACCTCCAATAGTTTCTGATGTTCCATTAATTGCCACTCCGACTTCCAATTATTCCAGATGGCTTTATTTACAACGGATTTATAATCAGATCTTATGCGCATGAAAGTGGATGTTGGCTGTTCCGTGGCTGCCCTTGCACTGATATCTGCGACTTCGTTTCCGTGTATTCCATTATGTCCAGGAACCCAGCAAAATGTAACGGAATTCCCAGAAGCATATATTTTTTGAATTCCAAGCAGAATGATTTCGACCAAAGGATGAGTGTCAAAACCTTTCTTCATGGCTTACAATGCACTTAGAGAGTCACAGCAAACAACTATTCTACTTTTTTTTCTCTCTTTTCTTTCTTTCTCATTTATCAGTGTGTTGCAAAAAGTTCTGCTGTGAATATAGATGCATTTAATGGGAGAGTGAATTTATATATCCCTGAGTCAACGTATACAGCTCTCCTATACCACCGCTAGTTTTAGAGCCATCACAATAGGCAATCGTACAAGGAGAATAAAAGGCAATAATCTCATAGAATGTTGACAAAAATTGTTCAGGTGTTGCAAATTTTTTTGATAATTTGGTTGATGTGAAGCAAAATTGAGGAGTGTCCAGAGGGATTGTAGAAATAAGTTACTGATATGTTTTAAATAACCCTTACCAATGAAAAGTTTTCTAGGTTTTACTTATTTATTTATTTATTCATGATACGGGCAAAGCCCAATTTGACAAGATAAAGTAGGTAGGTATATTGATGAAGTTGCAAATATATATGAAATACAAAAATGTGATAAATTGACATTATTAGATGATATTAGAAAAACTTGAAGTAAATTTTTATAACAAAATACTGAACACAAGCCAATAAACTATGTAAACAGAATAAAAATATAGAGATAACGAATTTTACTTTAGATAATCATCATGGTGACGGTAGGCGTTTTTGAATGACATCAATGTGGAGGAAAAAAGATCCAGATCTCTGTCTATTGCAAAACTAGCCAGTACATTGAACTCCTCCTGCATTCGGTTAGCCGAATTATTACTGAGGCAATTTGTAGATAACTGCGGTATGTACGGCTAATTAAGTTTAATGGGTTAGTGGGGCCATTGCAAGAGGCAATCCTGCCTGCATAATAGTAACACTTTCAAACTCCATTTCAATGCAAGACGTTTTCTACCTATTGACCAGTAAAGTGCTTATCTCATTAGTCTCGTCTACAACCTGTTACTTTATTTTCTAATTGAACTGGTTCAACCCCTTTTCATTAGGAACTATTGATAACCACAATGTGAGTTCACAATTGGATTCAGCACTTTCCAATACGTAAATTATGGTAGCAAGCGGTAATACATAGCAAAGACATTGAAAGATTATATTTCTCCATTTTAAAAACGCGGAAAATAGGTGTATTTTGTATCTTACTATTGGGCAATCAGAAATATGAGCCAAACTGAAGGAAATTAACTAAAAACTAGAAAAATTGCTCACATTTCTGGATTCAGCATTCTCGAAACTCTACGGACTTACTGCCGTTATTTTTTGGCCTTGATTTTCTCAATAATGTTTATGAAGTCTAGATGAATAGGTGTAACGATTTTTCTGTAGTGATGAGTTATAAAAATGCATAGTTTAAGCTATAAATAAATTATAGAACAACAAATGGGTGGCTGGGAAAGGAGCGCAGAATAAGTGGTGGGGTCAGACCGTGGAGTTAATTGTCCCTAATTTTATCATTTGATAAGAAAAATTAATGGTGGGAAAGGAGCGCAGAATAAGTGGTGGGTGGTCAGACCGTGGAGTTAATTGTCCCTAATTTTATTATTACCCCCTTAGGTATTGATAAGAAAAACCCGCTTCGATTTATACGAATAGTTCATAATGTCTAAATCTTTTAACGGATAAGATTTTTAAGGTATAAATACACAACAAATGGGTGGCTGGGAAAGGAGCGCAGAATAAGTGGTGGGTGGTCAGACCGTGGAGTTAATTGTCCCTAATTTTATCATTTGATAAGAAAAATTAATGGTAAGTATCTTTTAACGGATAAGTGTCACCCAGCCGCCTATTAAGGTCATAATTACCCACAAATGATTAACCTTAGGTGCAGTGCATCACTCAATTATTAGCAGGGCTACGCTATTCACCACCAGCTAGTATGGGTTGACAGTGTGAAGTATAGTGATGAATCATACACATACAAACACACACACACACACACACACACACACCAATTATTCCATTATTAGTTCATTATGGTTACTTAGCAATATTAGTTTATAGCTTTACCGCTTAGCGTAATAAATCACCTTTCCTTGACACTACAATGGCTTACTTAGGGATCATGAGATGTGATAAAGTGAGAGTATTCCAAAAAGTGGCGATCGATATTCCTACTATGAAAACTAAGGGAGTTGCACTTGGCTAGTAACGCATTGGTTGTACGTGAATATCAATAGAAATGGAAAGCCAATAATTGGAATCGTGTCTTAGTGTCCCGGGGAGTCTCCCTATAAAATTTTAACTTCCTAATAGGATGAACAGGAGACAATTTAGCTCTTTCAGCTGAGTAGGAATGAGTCAATAATTTCAATCTTCTCTTAATTTCAGCTTAAGAGATAAATTAGTATAGAAATCATCAGTTTCAGGAGCCCATCAGCTGATCAGAGGTCTATGCATCGTCTAGTATCCAGGGCCGCCACATCTTTAAGTCGGGCCCGGGACCAGATTCTGGCCACGGGCCTCCCCCCCCCCCCCCCCCCCTTTTTTTTTTTTTTTTTTGTCGCGCCACTTTTACTTGAGATGGCTATGATAATTGTTTAAAAAAAAAAACTATTAAACCTTCTCTAACCAAACGAAAAATCATTCATACTTCCTACCAAGGTTCAGTGTTTGGATAAGAACACTGAACAGAGAGGGCTGAACTCTTACTACTTCACTACGTTTTATTCAACACTTAATCAAAAGTAAAGTGTAACTTAAGAATTGAAAATTCAAGTATTCATTGAGCAATTACAAAACCTAAAAATGCCATAAATTACCTTGAAACAAAAATTCTATATCCAATCAGTCATAGGTGTTTTATTTGAACTACTTTAAATACAATTGTTTGTGAATGGAGGGCGTATTAGTTCCAATTTACTCATTCCTCAAACGATTGTGGCAGAAATTATGATTGACTAAATTTCATATAAATCAATCAACACATACACTTTATTTTAATGTTATGGACGGATTAAAAAGGAAAGTCTCGGTATACGAGATAGCTGAAGGAATTAATTGAAACAATGATTATGTTTGAAAGAATACATTCATTAATTTTGGAAAAAAAAATATAAATCTATAAAATATAATTGTTTTATTACAGTTCATCTACTTGCAATGAAGCTATGCAGTAAAGAATTAGATTTATAACAACAAAAGATACAAGAATTATTTATTGAAAAACTATCAAAAATATATTAGTAAAAATGATTTGTTTTGTTGAGTTACGATAGCATTCTGTAATTGTAATTATAATTGTGGAAAACTTTTTAAATATAGAAAACTGTAATAGGTACTCATGTTTTATAAAATGAAACATTTTAAAATTAATAATGTGAAGTGAGGATGTATTTGCATTTGAAAAGTACAAGACAAAACATCAAACACTTAATGAGAATGGAAACAACCTTTCTTGGCCCATGGATGCCTCAACTTGCTCTCCCAAGTCTTCAGTCGATGCCTACTGGTAGAGACATTTTGGGCCATCGCAATCATCGCAACTGTTTAAGAGAAACAGTCTGGTGTAGTAAATCAAATACAATATGATCAGGGCCCATCAAGTGTTACACTCCGTTTTATGTATATTCTAAAATAATGATAAATACAGGACCGGACCGGGCCCCCCCCTGGGCCCGGGCCCGGGGCATCAGTGATTGCCCCCCCCCCCCCCCCCCCCCATGTGGCTGCCCTGCTGTATCTAACAATACCTACTACTCAATATAAACATACCACCTTAGTGTCTTCTTTTCACATTAACTCTTAGCAATATTAGTTTATAGCTTACCCGCAGCGTAATAAATCACTTCCTTGACACTACAATAGCTTACTTAGGGATCAGAGAGGCTAAAACCGTTGCATTTTGTTGTAAAAATTTTCGCATTCACGTAGGCCAGCCTATAGACATCCATGTCAAAAACAATTCTTCGACACTAAATCGAAAGTAGTACAATTTTGTATGCTAATTGTACCCATGAGAGGCTCCTAATAAGAAGTAGATAACAGGGAGGGCATTCCCTTGTAGAGTATATATATATATATATATATATATATATATATATATATATATATATATATATATATATATATGCTAATGTGGTAACGTCCAGGCCTTTGTACCGTGGGCCGTGACCCGTTTAGTCCGTCGTTATTTTCCGTTTCAAAAGTGACCACGTAAACCCCGCCTCCGGACTCGACCCCTCGACCCCTGCGGGGTTTGCTGAGGGCAAATACCCCGGACGAGGATGTTTACCAAGTCAGCCGGGTCCTTACGAGTGATTTCCAACCCGGGCTCCGCTCTTGCTCCTATACAATATTGAAACTCGTTCCTGAACTACGGGAAAACACCTCCAAGAAGGTCGGTCACCTTAAAAAGTAACGACGGAAACAAAGCTCAAATACAATGGAGTTTTAAACTAACTATGTCGTTTGTCTTTGTACTACGTTGGACGGGTGTTTTTATTGCTTTGAAATCCCCTGAGGATCTACTCTAAGCCCTTTGAACACATTCGGAGGGGAATAATTTATTGCTGTCCTCTGAAGAGAAATATTCAGTAAAGTTACATTGATTTTTACTTTATAATGCTCTTATGAATCTTCGAAATAATCCTTTTCAAAATTCATTAGTTCACTTTTCAAGATACACGAATGCATAACACATGCATAATGCGGCTGTTCACTTCATTCAAAAGGATTGAAAGTCATACAAAAGACAGCACTAACAATTACGAGTAAAAAACATTCCAGGAGTTCATACAGACTTCTCTTCCAGGAATGGTTACCGAAGAAGAAAATAGAAGAACAAAAAAGTTCCAGTCATGCAGCATGATCGAATGAGCGAATTTTCGTAAATTATCGTACTATTCTATGTCATATTGTTTTGAAAATTGCAGACTTTGAGTGAAAAGAAATGGTTGACAACCAAATTTATGGCGAAAAATGTTATTCTAAATATTAGTCTGGAATCCAAAAAGAGATTTCGAACCTTTGAATTTTTGCCGTTTTTATCAATTTTTTAGCACATTTTAATGAAATTTAAGTACATTTTTCTGCATAATATTGTACGTAAAATTTTTAAATGTTCAATTTAATAGCTAATAAACTTTATTTGCGCAATATTCTACTAAAAATATAAATTTAACGATTTTTAGCAGTTTTTTGCTATTTTTAGCTATTTTTTCAGCACATTTTTGAAAGTTGACCAATTTAATGTGTTCAAAAAATACTGGTCAACAAACTCGTCCTTTTTCGGAAAGCTTGATTTTTTGGCGCAAGAACGGAAATTCTATCTCAAATCTAAGGAGTGTTATCGTCTGGAAGGACACACACTCACGCGGGTGGTGATACCACGGAGTACTCCTGCCGAGATGCCCAACTCGAGTAACTCCGTGGCGCTTTTCCCGCACCACACCCCGCGCCATGACACTTGCCCCGGTCACTCGGCATGTGGTTTAGTCTCTCCCTTTCGACATCCCAACCGCTAGATGACAAAGCACCTGCTACCTGCTTGGCAACCGCATCGTGACGTAAAATGCCACCACCGTCAGTACGAGGACACTGCTGCACCACATGATATAGATTCTCATTTTTACCCCGACAGGCGTGGCAAAGGGTGTCAACTGTCCCGCGACTATTCCTCGAACACCTCACCGAGGTGGCTAGTGTAGCCACCCAGACGGCGTGAAAATGGCGATTGTCGCGGGCCTCAATGCCCTCTGAAGCCCATTCCACCCACTGGGCAGAAATGGGGGATTCAGAGCACTGTCGGAGTTCTTTACCATCTACTGACTCATGTAGCGCAGCAGCGAACTCAGCAGATGAGCTGGGTTTTTTAGCAGTTGGTGTTGCTCGATCGCACCACAACAACTGCTGCCGGACAAAGTCTAGGTCAGCAGCAGTGCGGGCGACCTCCCAGCTCGAGCCCCTAGCACACACACACACACACACACACACACACACACACACACATATACTCGTATATATTGTTTTTCTACAGACCACTTGCTAAATGATTGATTAAATAATGCAATTTCATAAATTAGGGCAATGCAACATCCAAATAACAATTTCCAAAAACATTGTATTACGACTGAGAATTTTGTCCGGATATCGGAGTGAAGTAAATCGCCGAAAGATGAATAAATTTGGAAGATGAAAACAAACAAAAGATCGAAATCAGATGAGCTCAGATATGCATCAGGCGACACCTCACCAATTAAATCTGCGACCCGAGGAGCTCTATATCTCCATGTCAGAGAGCCAAACCATGTCAGAGCCAACCAGTTACCCTCATAAAGTAGCCTCACCATAGCATTCATATCTAATTTGCCATTTTCGAGATATCTTACTCTGAACTTCCTAAAAATTAGGCAGACACCCGAAAAGTAAGAGGTGGCTTCTTGCACCACCAAGATGCAGAGTGAACAATTGGTGTTCAGCACCCTCCTCCAGGTCGTAAGGCTTACTGTTAAGCTTGAGAAGCGCCACCCTGAAACGTACGACCCACACAAAGGATACTCATCCTTTTCTCGTGTTAATTAAGCTGGTCTACGTTCATGATCCAGTAAGCCGTACAGACGACCTGATTCCTGCGCTCTTAAGATAGTTTTATTTCCCAGGCATCCTTTACGCTGCATACCAAACTTTTTAACAGGGGCCTCCAGTTCTTCAGGCTGTCCAGGTCACCGTCAAACCTACTATCTTGTCTCCCCGCGAGCACCATTCAAGTCCTTGTGCCCGAATACTTATTTTTGGACAGTTTCGGCACTTATGAGTCGACGATATCTATTCTCAGGCATACGAAGGGCTCTTATAAAATATCCACATGCAAGTTTTAATGATGGGAAACTAACGATCTTCGGTCATTAGAAGTTATTCTCTTCGTGATAGTCCACATCGATTGCCTCAGACCACATCGTCAGTGTTTCCCTAACTCATTGACTTCACAGACCACCAGATAATACCAAGCCGTTCTCGCTGACCTTCTAACCAACCCCCTATTTCCCCTCCTCGCACCCTAATCTCAACTTACCCACCTCCGTATCCCAATCAAAAGATCGGTCAAAAATAATTGTTATTACTATTGTACAATGAGACATCGACATACCATGTTTTTTAGCCTTAAAAAACGAGTTTTTAGGCAGACTCAATAATTTTAAAGTTTAAAATAAATATTGTTTGTTTTTATACTATCAAAACTCCTTGTACTCGTAACTGTGCGTTCTGTAAATTCGAACAACGCGAATTAGTCACACACTCATGCAACTTTCAATACATCTGTTCAGTTTGTGAACAATAAATTAGGAACAAAGAGTTATTGAAAAATCGTCAAAGATATTTAATTTGTACCACAGTTATTTTCAAAATATTATTTCTGCAACAATATTTAAAATGAGTCATGCTCCTACTTGGAAAAAAACCGGCCGATTAAAATAAAACGAAAATTGATAAAGCGAGAAAAACCGATTTTTAGGTGAGAAAGACCATAATTGACTAAAGTTTTGTGGTTTTCGAGTTGTACACTGATATACGACTTTACGTTAATATAAGTAGTTAACTTGGACACAGCATACTTGGACAACACCAAATTATAGAGAGAATATTTTTACGATGGTGATTTAATTGGCTCATCACGTGAAGCTCGGAATCAACTATTAGGTAAAAACGTTAGATCCTCACAAGTAAAGGATAAAATGGTCGCAGTTTCGGAGCATCTCTTATTGCGCGACACTCTGTATCTCCCCGAAGTCCGTCGTTTAATTCAAGTTTAGTTTCTCGAGCATCACTTTAACTGCTGAGTTAGCGATTCCAGGTGAGTTGAATTACTGTTCATTAAACTCGACCACAAGAGCGAATTTAGTTTTATCCACGACTTTTATTTGAAAGTTTGCTCTATTAGCCATGCTGCATGACCGAGTACTTTTATACCTTGTGCGTCCCTTGTAACTGCAATTTTTTTTTCCTTTGACGATGTATTACCATATATTATCTTGGTGCTGTACAAATAAAGATACTTGATGCTTGATCATTGAAATGTTTATTATCTTAAAAGATTTGATAAAGGGTTCCCATAGTTAAGGGAAACAGTAAATTAAAAAAGAGTGTATCGTGTAATCGGTCAGTTAGGTAATGAGGAAGTAGTGATTGATAGATGTTGAGTTTGAGCATGCTCAAAGTTGTCAGCGGATCGGAAACGATGACGTTCGTAGGGGACCCAACTCAACGTAACCCATCATTTACAGAAAATCACTTCAAAATCAACAGAAAACTGTAGAAGTAATACTTGATACAAAGATTCACAGTTGCGCACGCGCAGTACAGCTACTAATGGCACGATGGAGTTGAAATGGATAAGGGATGGTTAAACTGTCTTTTAAAATGCGAGTGAGAATTTCGATTTTCGCGAAAAGTATTTTCATCTTCCATAAGTGAAAATAATTCAGAAAAATTTAATTGTTGAAACCAATTGAATCACCAACCAACGTTTCACGTATTGGTAACAAAAGTAATAATAAACGACGGGAGATCTCCAAATAACAAGATGAGACATATTGGGAAGAATGCAGTGAAAAACCTGATATTTTCTATTAACAAATGGGAAGTTTTGTGTAGATCGCAAATTATTAGAAAATTGACAGTAAAAATAGTCATACTTTTCCATTTTTATTCATAGTTTTTTTTTTAACGAATCTAGTATCTATATTATTATATTTAAAACTTATCAAGAGTTACACTGTTTGACAGAACGCTAGGCGAGTGATCGTTCTCAATATTGTAAATACCTTTATTTCAACCACTTTTAGAATCCAAAAAATTACGCATTCCTACGTCTGCTGCACGGTAGACATTAGTTAGAGTTTTTGCAATTTTTCATCTTGATTCCGAAGTTATACAAATTTTCTCCCCAACAGATATCACACCATGTAGCAGCAGGATTAAGTCTTTATTCCTCGCTTCAAATGAAATTTTCGTAGATCCCCTCACTTTTCCTCTAATATTCCGGACTTCTCACCGACTCCGTCTCATACTTCGCAAAGTTCACAAAGCACCTGTTATCAACCAAACTCCGTTTCCAGCGCAAACTTGTTGACGCGGAACCCAAAGGGAAAAGAATGTTAACCAAATAAGTTATACCTCCCCCCAAAACTTGAACGTAACTTCGCCATAATTTACTCCGGAAAGTCAAAAATCAAAAGGGCTCAAGCGACGTCGAGGGTTTAGAGATGAATTGTCTTCGAAGCGTAAAGAAAAAAAAGAGTAATTTTTCCGGGTTTTTAGGAGAAAAACGCTTCAAAAGCAATAATCTGAGCTCCCTTTCTGCTCGATTTGACGTAATAGAATTTTCCTTCCTTTTCAGGATGTTTCTCTGTCAGATGGCTTCAAAGGTTGGCATCAAACGAAGATCGGACGACGGAATCCAATTTTGAACGGACGCTCATTGTATTCAAAGTGAATGCGTGATGTCGAAGCTTGCACCGGAAGCCATGGAGTAGTGATCCTCTTTTGCTCTGATTCAACCGAATTTTAGTTTTGTGACTGAGATTTAATGAAACACTCGCTCGTATAAATATATATTTATGTATTGATTATCATTACGGGACAAACCAAATTACAAAATATAATATACGAATCCAGTTATTTAAATATATATGGAAGGAGCAACAGTGAAACAATATAAATTGATATAGAATTAATAGCAGAAAAGTCCAAATAAAAAACCAAAAAATGAAGAAGTCTAAATAAAAGAAACCAATTAATATCAACAATTGTTCATGTATAAACTGGGAGGTTCCTCAAGATCTTCTTAAACAAAGGCAAAGATTGGTAGAAAACGTTGGCGGAAGGTGCATATTGGAGGACCATATTCAGTTCTCTAGATGAACGTTTTTGTGGGTGATTCCGGGAGTAACTTGCACCTTGAAATGGTACATGGAGACGATTCTATAGCGTCTATCTGTTTCGTCTATTGAACTGAGGTACCCGTATGCTAATTTTCTCGAGAAGGACCGGGCGATCAATAGCACCGTTGAAAGCTTGTGAATGAGGCTCATGTCACTGGTGAATCTACGGGAATGAAGGATGGCGAGACCTGTATGGGTTTCCATTTCTTGACAAACAATCTGATCAGAAGACAGACCCATTTTAAAACCAATGTATCATAGGAAGACGTGTTGTACCCTTTCGATCTGCTCTCGATAAACTGCATAGTATGGGCTCCAAATAACTGATCCATACTCCAGCAGGGGCCTAACCAGGGATACGTAGAGAGTTACAAGGGCAGGAATACTCTTGAATTCTCTTGTATTTTGCTTCAAGAAGCCAAGAGTCCTAATTGCTCTGGATGTTATATAGTCATTATGTCGACCAAAGGGCAACTGCGGGTGCAATATGCTCCCCCAGTGACGAACTGTCTCTTCTCCCCTCAGGTCATAACCCCGCATGAAATAAAAACATTGGAGTGAACTTCGAGAGCGCACGAATGACATCGAGCAGCATTTGGTGGGGTTGAGCCTCAAATGGTACAAGTCAAACCATGCCATTATATTATATTACAATATTGCTACAAGTTATGGTTGCAATAGCGACTGGATCGACACTGTCAAAGTGTTATATCAGCCTACGTTTTGGTATCATTTCAAAATAAAAAATTGTTTCGGCAACCTTAAAACATAAAGTTTTGAAAAATTCCTATATTTATAAATTCTAATACCTCAATCTTTTAAACTATATCACAGAACTTCCGAGAAACGCAGCTCCAATACACTGGGTGAGGTTTGTACACATGACTGCAGAAAGCTTTCACACGACACATTCACATTGAAAATGATTCCTGGATTCCTTACTATTTTTAGATTTTTATTTTAATGCTCTGAAGGTAGGTCATATATAGGCTCCGTCAACAGAGTGACGGCTGAATGATATTGATCGAGGGAGGTGTGGGACAACCCAACTATTGGAGAAAAAATAACAAAATACAAATCCGTTTTAGACCATTCTAAAAACGAATCCGTGTTAAAACTAACATCACAGATCAATCGCTTCAACATAGTAAGGTATATTTTCTTTGGACGCTAAACACGTGCTCTCCGATTCATCCATGAACAGATTCGCATACGACGGAGTCATTCGTTTGCCTATAGCTATGCCTCTTCCCTGGTGTGTATATTTATTGTTATATATGTATTGATTCGAATGATCTCTAAAAACAGCAAGGAATACTTTGTGAAATGGGGCGAAACACTTGGCGTGCTATAATGCACTAAGATTCACTATAATATTACTCTAATATGAAGGAGCAAGGAGAAAATAATAGGTACACAGGTTTAAAGGCAATTATTGTACGATTTATTCAAGGAACAAAATATGTATTTGCTCCGAGAAGAATTCTAAGGGATTTTGATTAGACTGGAAAGCAGTTATAGGTATTTTATATTACCTCTTCAATACTAATGCAGAGACACCGCAAGGGGTAGGTTAGATAGGATCAATCTGGGTAGTAATCAGGAGCAGGTATGATATCAGGAATTAATCAATTAATATCAAGATCGTTAATTATGGGACTGAGATAGAAGTTACCGGCTGATATGAAGTCAAGCAACGTAATGAATCTTCTCACAAGGCGGTAAGCGCCGCTGTGCGCTGACTACGTTCGTGACGGCGCCGGCGCCGTCTCAACTTTTTATTTAATTTTAATGGTTTTTTAATGATTCTATTAATGGTTATATAAAAAGGAAATTTCCTACCCGTACACATTTCATACTACATCTGTACATTTGTGATTCATAATCCACCAAACTGATGCCCAATTCCCAAACTTCAAGGGCTCTTATTTGGTAACCCAAGCAATGTAAATTGTAATTATGAATTCTTATCATCCAGTCAAGCTCTAACTAAATTGTGAAAATCTTTTTTTGTGTATTTTGTTGCTGTTAGGGTAAGATATGAGCTGCCACTTTGTATGTGAAAAGTAGGGGTGAAGGTGCCAAAATGCTAGAATGTATGAATATTAATGGATGAATTTATTTGTCTGTAATTTCAGCAGGAGAACGTGTTTGACGATGTTAAACACCGTTCTATATTCTTTATCGCCCACTTACAATGTATGTTTATGTGATGTATTAGCGCCAACCTCCTGTTTCTCATTAGCACACGAAACATACAAGCTACATAGGTCGATCTTGGTGGTGGCAGAAGGTGACATTGGGTGTAGAGGAAGACTATTCTCTCTGGGATGCGGGCTGTGGATGCATATCTGAGATCAAACCTTGCTACATACAATGATGAAGGTTGCCACAACCAACGATTCTCCGAGGAATACTAATCGCGAAGGTTTATTAATGAGTTCAACGTTCTATCTCAAAGAGGCCTTGAGCAATCCAAAGATGTGTACAGTTGCGGTAAATTTCTACTCACTCACGTTTAGTACGATTTCGTGTCTCCCATGACCTTAACTCGTATCTGAGGCCTAATTAGACATAATTTAAACGTTCAAGTCTTTTCTAAAGACATGAAGCGTCGAAAAGGCTGAATATAGGTAGGTACCTATATGTTTTACTTCCTTGTATATGGAGTACCTACTTCTGTGCCTCAAGCGAAACAAACCAGTGGATTTAGTAATACTGTGTCAATTGTAGTACAATGAAAGTCAACATCATTTACCTTTCTGTATAAGTGCTAGGTTCTGCTGTAAACAACCTTCAATGAGTGGAAATTTTACGATAAAAATATTGCTAGTTGAAATGTACCTATGTAATTTTTTCAGTTGCAATACTAAATCACGAAAATGAAAAAAAAAAAAAAAAAAATCCCGCTTCTTACGATCTTGAGACCTACTGATTTGACCACGAGTGCTCAATATAAAGGAAGAGAGAAATGAGGTTTTGATGAAACAGCGACTAATAAAATAATTGTAAGATATGTTTCTATTGATTTAAAGATACCGAGTCAGCCCTTAATTAATTAAAGATTGAAAATAACTACTTAATTTTTATTGTTCTTTATTGAGAAGATTTGGGGAAGGTGCTTTTATCTCAAGGTGCTGCATAGTATGTACCTACTTGCAACTATCTAATGTGGTAGGTCTGTAAGAAAAGTTATGATAAGCACCCTGTAACAGTTCCGACAGCTTTTTTGGGATCCGGTCACCTCGTCCGATTACAGTGTCAACTCGTCCGATGGGGAGTTTGTCAGCTCGTCCGGTTTCGTTAATCCTACCCTCCGGACGAGCTGACATCACGCTTTGGATGGGTAATGTCAGCTCGTCCGCTGCCACATGTAACGAACATAAAACACGGACGAACCTTAATATAAAATCCTTTTTTTCTTTGGTTTTTGGGCATTGAGAAATCATTATCCAAACTCTCATTCACTTCAAAAAAGGAGAGGTATGGCAGGCCGAACAGCGTTCTCAGATATTTGCCTACTTCGGTGTTGTTTTTGTAGTCGCAGGCCAACCCTAAATGTTGAATTTTGCGCCACCAGGCTTGTGTCAGGTGAAATTTACAGCCTAGTAAAGTACACGAGTACATTTTTTGCTGCATGGTGGATGGCAACCTCAAAATCTAGTACTACACTGCTCCAGTTTGCAGGTGACTCACTTACAGATAAACAATTATCAACTAATAGCCGAAATGCTGTTTCGTAACTTTCTTGTTTCTTATCGGCTATGAAAAAAAATACAAGTGGAATTTAGTGCGTGTTATAGTATGCGTGAACCGTGAAAAGTTGCGTGAAGAATTTTGCGCTACATCTAAAAGTCCCATCTACGTATAGTACTGTCGAACGAGCCAAAAACTGCAAATTGGCACGTAACGATAGCCGAGTTATCACTGACTTGATACTGTACTGGTCTGACCTCTTGACGGACGAGTTGACACATGCCTCACACCTTTCATCCGAGGGGGGCTCATTAGGGAACCGAACAACTGGTTACTATAATCCTCTTACTTCGGACGAGATGGCCTGTACCCGCTTTTTTATATTGACCTTTAATTTTATTATTAAGAATTTTCACTTTTTACCCATTCTTAACGCCTTTTTTCTGTAAAATAGAACAGTAGTTCTAACAACGGCGTTTAGTAGATACTACTTTTCTGAACTGGCAGCATGACGGTGATGTGGCAACAGTTCCCATAAGTATCCGAATAAAAGACATTTCAATCTCGATCTGGAATGACAAGTAGGGTCTATTTTATGGATGTATTCACGAGTATATCAATCTGTTTACGCGAGAGTAGGTATGCATGTATTCACGACCCGAATGGTCAAAAGGGAAGAGGGTTATAATGGGCGGCGGGAGGTGGGGAAAGGCGAGGGTTGGGTGAGGCGGATGGCAGAAGGATAACAGGGGCTCAGTCGCCCGTATGAAGTACGTGACCCTTACACAGAGGGGTTTGTAAGATGGGACTCCATTAGATAACCATAATAGGAACAGCGTCGTCCTCACTCTCGCTCCACTGTAGTTAGATTTATATTAACCCCCTCCATCCACTATAAATCGAGAGGTTGGGTGAGAACGGGGTTTGGAAACGCCGCCGGAGCGACTCCTTCTCCGCGACTCATCCGTATTGGATCCGGAAAGCGCACGTGACGGATTTG
Organism: Adelphocoris suturalis; assembly: GCA_030762985.1. Taxonomy (NCBI): domain Eukaryota; kingdom Metazoa; phylum Arthropoda; class Insecta; order Hemiptera; family Miridae; genus Adelphocoris; species Adelphocoris suturalis. Next base: position 30,937,769 of record CM061048.1, read on the forward strand.
TTGATCACTCGGAGTGTGATATAATTTTGGTAGGTGTAGCGAGAGCGCTGAGAGGGATGAGGTCTCTTCACTGCCTCAATGCCTACAATCCCTCTCTCTCACACTTTCACTACACTTCTCTCATGCCCTCATCCATCTCTCTCACACTCTCGATCACTCCGTCCCTCTCAGATAAATCCAAAAAGACCTTTCCGTAATACCATAAAACTCCCCGAATCCAACGGTAGATTCCCTCTGGGACCCTCGATAAATTTTTAGGTTCTAGTTCTACCTTGTTACCTAGTTACGAACCTACTCCCGCCACTTACGTTAATTTATTCATCAGCGTTGGGCTTACGCAAGTTTTCATTTGTATGCTACAAACACTGCAACTTTTTATTCTAACGCCTAAATGTTCCCGTTCACTTTTCCTTGCAGCGATAAGAGTAGCCGCGATGTTCCGATCAACTACGAGCTGATTAGTCTCAGTGTTCCTGTACCTCGACAATGTCGCACGTACACAAGCGGGAGCCGACAAAAAGCTGACGTGGTTTTTTTCGGAAGGCTACAAATTTACTTTTCATAAAAAATTGTCCGGAGGTGTTCGACGTTGGTGGTGTTCGGCAAGAGGTGGACAAATTAAGTGTCGGTCGTATTTAAAAACCGACGGAAATGAGGTGATAAACCAAACGGCCCCCAACTCCGAGCTCACTGTGAGTGAAGGAATGTGCAATTCACAAGCAACAGTCAAGCGTAAAGTGGGCGATGAGGAATTTTCTACTCTCCCATCCAAGGTTACTAGTAATCTATCTAGAATTTTATCAATGTTGAGTGTAGGTATGGCTATTTCGTCATTTCCTAGGTTGTGCGGAGTGCCCTCAGAGAGCTCCCACATATCGACGTCACTAACAAAGGGTTGAGTAATTTAAAACGTATTGCTAACAGAAAAAAATAAAACGAACTCCAACACTTAGAATTTAGTATTATTTCTCATATAGATGTGCGGATTTCAATTATTGTTATCCGTTTCTCAATATGGGGACACTCAGGTTACACGGAACATCGAGGCCTGAATCGTAACGCTCCGCTAGGGGAACAGTCGGGAGACCCGGGAACACCCAGACCAACTTCCTAAGGAAACATAGGAAGGGGGGTGCTTTTTCGAGCCTTCGGGAACATTGGGGTGGTCTCCCATACAGAGTGTTCACAATTAACCTTCCGTCAGGCGCAACTAATCTGTGAGATGAAGTCACACGTTTTTCTAGCACAAATCAGCGTGTAATTAAGGCGGATCCCTTTCTACCCTCCTATCCCACTTCCATTCACCAAAAGGTGCTTTCGGATTTTATTCAGAACTTCCTCAGGTGTCCATATAGGCCCATCAATCTGTCAGATGAATTGGGCCCCACCGTGCAAGTATTTGTGACCCACGAACTTCAAATACTTTTAATTATATTTATTTTATTTATTAATATATTGGCTCATACACTGATTCAAGGTGAAGATGCAAGAAAAAGTGAAAACAAGCTACATATACCATGGGTAAACGAGCTAAATGAAAAACAAGGATGGCGGAACCAGCACTTCAAATTACATTAGAAACCGACATGCTCCGGCTCAAGTTCGTGATTGAAAATGGCATTAATATATTAAAATGATTTATAAAAGCAAAAATATATGAAAATATGAGTAAAATGTTCATTTTGATGCGTTTTTATCTACCACCACTCATAAATTGAATTTTTAATCTGTCAGTTAGTTGCACCCGATTGGTTAAGATTTTTAACCTCCTAGGGATCAATTCTACAACTACTAATTCCTAACCAAAAGTTCCCCCGTGTAATTTTCTCTTAAACCCTCGATTTTTGGAGTTCTTTCACTCCAAACTTACACTTCTCCCCTAACTTACAATGTAATCTTGAAAATAGATATATCGTTGGAAAGAGCGTTAAATTTTCCATCTCTCTACGGCATTCGAATCCTTTTTACAGTAGCTCACGTAGGCGAAAAAATGGACTAAACACCAGGATTTCTCACTATTTGAAAATTACTGTTTTTTTTTTTAGAGGTACGTTAGGTATTACAACTAAATTGTAAATAACCATACGCGTTGCTAAAAAAAACTTGCCCAAATTCTCAGCTATCCAATGGTGTGATAAATTTTTATTTTACTTTGCTAATTGGGAGAGAAAATTATGATTGTATGCTGAAAAACGTGGTTTTTTTTTTCTATGGAATCGAAAGTTTTCGTGAAAAATTACCCCCTAAGAAAATACTAGTTTGGGGTCGGTTTCTTCGTATTCTTTCACGCTGAATCGAGTGGCAACACTCGCAGATCTCTCCACTTCCGTTACAAGCGAGTTTTACACTTCAACTAACTAGTTTGTAGTTTATTTGTTATGCTCCATTTTATGTGTTTTGAGGGGTACCTAAAACTTGTTAGTTAAAGTGTAAAATTCTGTTATAACGGAGTTGGAGTGATCTGCGAGTGTTACATTCGATTCAGCTTAAAATGATACGTAGAAACCCACCCAGAACTAGTATTTTCTTAGGGGATAATTTTTCACGAAAACCCTCGAATTCATAGAAAAAATCACGTTTTTCAACATACAAACATAATTTTTCCCCCAATTAACAAAGTAAAATAAAAATTAAGTACACCGTTAGAAAGCTGAGATTTTGGGCAAGTTTTTCCGCAACGCCTACGGTTTTTTACAAATTAGTTTTAATACTTAACGCACCTCAAAAAAACAATAATTTTCAAAAAGTGAGAAATTCTTGTGTTTAGTCCATTTTTTTGCCTACTTGATCTACGGTAGAAAAAATGAAAATACCTTAGAGAGATGGAAAACTTTACGCTTTTTTCAACGATATATATCTATTTTGGTTTATTATTTCCAATAATAAGCCTAGGTATGTGATCGTATAGCAAACATTTTTTATAACTCCCCCTCAAACTTTGTCACTTTACGTTTCAAGGTGCGTAGAATCCAAATTTGAAATGTCCGTCCGCCGTCCGCCGTTCGCCGTCCGCCGTCCGGGCCATAAAAGGCCTAAGAATTGACTTAAAAAACCCGTTCTTTCGCACATAGACTCCATTTGGAGTGTAGTTGGTCCTAACGTTTAACCATCCCGATCGCTTTACTCGCATAGATGCTATGGGCCAAAAACGGGCGAAAAAGTGTCTTTTTCGAGATTTTGAGTGTTAGACTGACGTGTTAAAACTCCAACCTGCTCAACCACAACTGCGCAAGCTAATATTCCACGGTTAGGATAACAATGGGCAGTAGGACTTCGCAACAGAACACTTTAGGACCAGTTCATGCACGACCACAACTGCACGACCTAATAATTTTTATTCTCATGTTAGGACAAAATTCACTCATCTCAATATGCACAACTTTCAAATGAATGTTGATGGGAAATATGAGTGATTTGATAGTGTAAGCGTAAGTAATAGGGCGGTGAACCTCCGGTTGTGAGGTAACGAGACCTAGGGAGTACCTCCAGGGTGGCGTGGAAAACTTCCTACACTTGTATTGCTTTCGAATTTCATGTTCCTTCGAGGCATGAATATACGTTTTTTTCTAGGTCATATTTGTGTGTTAATACCAATGTTCTGCCTACGCATATTTAATTACAAATCCTCTTGACTTTTCGTACGTACTTATATAATGATATTATTAAGGCAATGATTATTTGAATAGATAGGAGCTCAAATCGAAAAATATAAACATACGTATATAATTATAGAAGTACAGGTTGTGGCAACTCGAAATAGGACACGCCGAGGAGTCTGGACGGGTCTTATGACGTACGCAAGCCAACTAAAACTACGATCATACTCAACTGAAAAAATAATAAACCTTTGTGAAATAATTTGCAGCGTTTTAAGATTGTTAGTATTTACGAAAGTGTGAAGATCCTGTATAGTATTTACACGTCAGATTGGAGTTTTAAACGTCAAACTTGAGTTTTTAATCATCGATTTGGAGGTTTTTCATTTAAAATTTGGAGTTGAAATTTAATTTCTCCCTTGATGAGAAAAAAAAAGATCATGGATATGTCTAGTACCTACTGCTTACCAGTAGGTACCTACTACTCAATTGTATTCCAACCATGTAGTGCCTTATTTTCACAAGATAATTCCATTATGGTTACAAAACAATATTAGTTTATAACTTAGAGTAATAAATTAGCATTCCTTGACACTACAATGGCTTAGAGGTCATGACATGTTGTAATAAAATGAGAGCATTCCAAAAAGTGGCGAACGATTTTCCTACTATGAAAACTATGGGAGTTACTCTTCCCTAGTAACGCCTTGGTTGTACGTGAAAAATCAATAGAAATTCTACCTAGCCTTCACTTTTCGAGTTTATAATAATCTAAAGTGCCGGGTCGTCACAAATTTTGGTGTCGTTACGCAAATTTTAGAATGACCCCCAGCCCAAAAACATATCCATGTTAAATTACAGGTTTTTCGTTTCGAATTGGAGGTTTCACCCAGCAAAGTGGAAGATGACAGAAATTTTGTTAACGTATGATTCAGTTGTGGAAAAACAGTAAAATATTAACTTATGTAACTAATAATAATAGATGGTGAACGAATTTATATATATAGATACGGAAATGAAAATCACACTGAACTCACAACGAAAATCATAGGTAACTAATCATCATCAACAATTATGAATGAACATAATAAACAAAGTATAATGAAAAACGATTTTTGACATAATCTTACCACTGGGGGTCAAAAAATAAATTTTTTCTTTTGTTCCAAGAAAAAATGTAACGCGATATCAATAAACAATTTCGGTTTCTATACAGCACAATAAACTAGCACTCTTCGGTTGCTGTGTGAAACATTGCACTAGTTTCCTTACACAATGCTATGCAATTAGAAATATCTTTAATGACGCATTAAAAAAAATCATCAAAATAAAAAAAATCAGAAAAAAAATTAAAAAATTAGAAAGAATTATAAATCATTTGAAGTTTATTCAGAAGTAAAATATCAATAAAGGTGTATACCAAGAACGATCGGAAGAAAGGCAGTTATTTTCTCTTTCGTTTCTCCTAGAAAGTACATTTTATAGGGATATTCCCAGGGATACCAAGAGACGATTGAAATTAATGGCTCATTCGTAATCAGCTAATTTAAATGCAACCATTTTGAGCCGAGTTTTTAGTGATTTGATTTGCACATTTTTTTTCCTTAATTTTATCGATTTATCCTGCTTAAAAAGTGCTGTTTAACAAACTTATTCTATGATTGATTTTTGGTGGAAAAAATTGGATTTTTAATCCCAATTTTATGTGATTACAGACGTAATCCATGAATCGTTCTAGAAACGGAAAACAAATTTATACGAAGAATATTTTGCATTTTAAAATTTGTTGAGCAATTGCAAAAGCTTATTTTTTTCAAAAATTCGATAAAAGCAAATTTTGACGATAGTCGTAAAATAGTAAAAAAGAGTGCAGCGGTGTAAACTGAAGAGTGTCCTGAAAATATCAACGCCTCCAGAGTTTTAACGATCCGGGATAGGTAATTCTCATCAGCAAGGGGGGGAAAAAAAGAAAAATCGTGATACACTGCAATTTCTCCGGAGAAAACTTCATCGCATGAATAGGGAATACCGAAGGAGTTGGTGCAGCTCGCGGATTAAATAGGGCGCTGTCATATTGAAAGGGTTAGATGACGTGGAAGGGGGACGGGGGGTATTGGTTTTCATTCCACGTATTCCGGCCTTTCCAATCGAATAACCTGTTCACGTCCTGGGGGTCCCCTTCTCTCTTCACTACTGTTGTTTCGCTCCGGTAGCACAGAGTCGAATCTCAGGAGCGACGGAGGTCCGGGATACTTAGTTGAAGGATTTAGGATATGCTAGGTATCTGTAACTTTTGAAAATAAAACGAAGAATCGGGTGGAGAGGTTCTCTATTGCGGTATCAGCATCAAATAATAAAATCGTACGTATGTTCAGCGTTTCTATTTCATTCCGTTACTTTTCCGATCTATGTAACTCGTACTGTTCGTTTAGAATGGCCTAGCAAGAAGAAGATTATGATAAGTTATATCGAGGACATTTGTATAATTGAAAACTAGTTGGATTTTCTACAGATCTGAGTGAAAAAGATTAATGGGGTGGGTTATGGAAGGGATGGTAGTCGTCAATTTGAATACTGTAGGAATGGTGAATTAAATTCTGAATGTTTTAGTCCATACAGACAATTTTTTTTACTGAAAGCGACACGAGTCCTCCATTTGGCAGTCGGACGACAAGCCCCAGCCTGGAATGGTTGTTAACTTTACTTACTTTTTACGAAAATTTAGAGAGAGATGGAACCCAATCTCATTTTCCTCAATACAAGCTGTGAGTGATTCCAACCATCGCTCTTGAACTAAGGCCAGAAACGGAAAATTTTGTGGTACCTGAGCAGACTCGAATTAGAATTTATTGCTATCGCCCATGGCTCCCGACCAGTAGCAGCCGTCTCATTATCTTCAGTTGAAAAAAAAAAAAAGGCTTCAAACCTGTGAGCAGCACCATTCCTCGTTTGCATCTCTAGATGGCACATTTGATGAGCAGCTGGTACCTTAAGCCAAAGCTTTTATAAAAGTTCTAGAAGAGCAACTGGCAGACAGGTGAAATCGTCCCCAAGAATTCAGTATAAGATGGCTGAGGGCTCGCCAAGGATTAGCCATTATCAGAATAAGCAGAGACACACGACTGTGCATTAGGGGGGTTCGGAAAAAGTGGTTCAGCACTGAAGTTGGCCTTTTTGGCTTTGACGATGTTGCTATCATGACAGTGGGTCTAGCAAGGTACTATCATAACAATACAACACCTCATGTTGCTAATTCACAATCCTTCAGAAGCACGGCAGAAATCACTAATACCCTTCTCAAAAAATTATTTATTCAATAAAAGTGTTTTACATGTTCGAAAAAAAAAATTGATTGATAAATATTACTGCAGACCAGGGATCTATCAAAAGATCGACATTGCTGTAATAGGCAGACAACTCAAATAAGGATAACACTGAATCCATTATTAATAATACATTATGTATAGGTGTATCGTCTAAATGATGTGTACACTGAAAAATAATAGCCAGAAAAAATTTTGAATAGCCAGAAATCATTAACCATTCTGAACATGAATTGATTAATTGTGAATTGATTGCAAATACCAAATTCCAGTCGCGATCGGTCCTTATGTTCAGAAGTTAAGGCGGACATGGATTTATTTATTAGTTTCTTTTCAATGCAATATTTGGATTTCACGAGTCTTGAAAAGTGAAAGGTGGAATTCGCACGGGGAGAAAATTATGCTGGAGTAGTACAAAAGGTTTTTACTAGAAATAGGTAAACCAAAAGGGTCGCATGAGCCAGCTATGGAATATTTTCAGGACAATTACCAGTTCCTTTAAATCCACATATTTGGGCGCCACGGCAATGAAGTTTAGACAATTTTAGAGGACATAACCCAATAAATTCTAGAGGACATAATTTTAAAAATCCAGTTCAATAGTAATGAAACCCAACCACTAATAAAACCAACAATAAATATACATCAAATAAGAAAGTCCAACAATTAACTAATAAAGGAGAATTGCGAACGGATACCGAAATCTTCACTTAGCCCTAATATAAATATTAACTTTCCTAGCCATAAAAATCCAAATTGGAAACGTGAGCGTGTAAATAGATTCGCATCATTCTAACTCAGAGCGACATTCGTAGTCTTCAAATCCAAAATTTTATGGAATTTGAATAATCTGATTATTTACGCCATCAAGCTCCCTTACAACAATTGAAATGGAAAAGGTATCGGTAGAATATCTATATATTATACAAGTGTTTATAGTATGGTTTTAATTTACAATGAAAGACAACTGAAACTTCTTCGAAATAGGTACCCTCTGGTCAGTATATGCTTGGGGCAAGAGAACGCATTCCTGGGACAAACATATACAAAATCTATATTGAGAAACAAGATGTAACTACCACGCCAGACCCTTAAAGTCGAACCCAACTTCCACGGCAATATTATACAGCCTTTCACCATTACGAAACTACCGCCGAAAGGCCTGTAATAGGATCTCAGCTCAAGCAGTTGTGACCAAAGTTGGCTGACGTGGCTTGAGTATAAATCAGAACTGCGACCCATATTGGATTAGATTTCATCAAGTAGATTTCATATGTAAGCGTTACTAATTATTACATACCGTAATTTTTAATATCAGTACCTAGCAGAATTTTCTAATAGTAACACCCTGTGACTCCAATTGACGAACAAAGTGTGTCTCTACTTTGACTCGACCTGCATTTGTCCATATGTAAGTCTGTCTGTACGTTCCCTTAAACACCCAGAGTCCTTAAACCACCCAGAATATGCTTTTCAGTTTTGCAATTCAGTTGTGGTGAAAAATCGAAGACAAAATATGTTGTATGGCAAACGAAACTGGACTAATTCTTATTACTTTTCCGTACCTACTTGATGTACTTTAAAACATCAACCAACAAATGAATATAACGCTTTATCTTTGGATGAGAAACCAAAATAACCCTATTTACGCAACAACGAATCCACTGGTAAGCCATTCTTACGAAACGTAGCGGGAAGATAGGATAGCGGTTTTACATCTCCGTTTGTATTTTTTAACATAATAAATCCGTTAGTGAGATCATTAATGTCGAGTGGGAGGTCACGTACTGCGCGTGAACCAGATTACTTCCGAGATCATATTTCCAAGGGTACAATAAAGGAAAGACATTTATAAGTCGGCGCAGCCTCCTCGTGAATCACGTTTTCAGTAGAAATGAGTTTTTCTCTTGTAGGGAACGAAATTAAAATACGTGCTGAAAAGTAAAACACCACTAGGCCTTAACCGGAGAGGGATAACGTTGGCTGAATACTCTTAGAAAAGGTGCCTTTGGTGGAGATATTTTCCTTACGTGGATTTTCTCTTTATACGGGTCTTCTGTAAAGGTCGTTTTCTAGTAATACCGAACTCGAATTCACAAGAAATGCTCGTGTTAAGATACCTAATCGATTACATTCAATATATTTAACCTTCCGTCAGGCGCACCCTAAATCTTTAAACGGGCAGGCGCTAATATCTCTCAGATACCTTGTGGTATATCTCAGCTTAGATCCTAATCCTAAATCAGAGACCTGAATTAAAAAAAAAAAAAAAACAAATAAATAAAAAAACAGTTCCAGTCATGCAGCATGGTCGTATGAGCGAATTTTTGTAAATTATTATATTGTATAATGTTAAATCGTTGTTGTCGTTGTTATAATGTTAAATTGTTTTAAAATTAGAGCTTTATGAGTGCAAGGAAATTGTAAACTATTAATTTTATGGCAAAAAAACGTATCCAAGATAATCACCTGCTATTCAACAATTGGTTTTGGATTTTTAGCTTTTTTGACATTTTTATCGATTTTTAGCATATTTTAATGAAATATAAATACTTTTTTCAGCATAATTTTGTACATAAATTTTTGAATGTCCTATTATATATTTAATAAACTTTAATTGAGCAATAAGTATTCTGCAAAAAAAAATTTAATTCTACCAATTTTTTGCCGTTTTTCAGCCATTTTTAGTGATTTTTTGGCACATTTTTTGAAATGTGACCAATTTAATACGCTCAAAAAGTGCTGGTCAACGAACTCATCCTTTTTTTTTTTTTTTTTTTTTTTTTTTTTTTTTTTTTTTTTTTTCCTTTTTTTTTTTTTTTTTTTTGAAAGCTCGATTATTTGGCGCAAGAACGGAATTTTCATCTCAATCTTAAGGAGAATTAATGGATGTAATCATTACTGACTATCCAAAGGCGTTTGACAAAGTCTCCCATACGCATAATTATACGTGCTCTTTCGCAGTCACTTGGAGTATTTGGACGTTTTCTTCGTTGGTTGACCAACTACCTTATAAATAGTCTGCAGATTGTTAAATTCTGAGGCGTTATCTCAAGGCCATATTCTGCCTCATCTGGAGTTCCGTAGGTGTCACGATTTGGGCCGTTGCTGTTCCTCCTTTTGGTTTATTATGTCCAATAATAAGCCTATGTGATCGTATTATAGCAAAAAATTTTTATAACCCCCCCTCAAACTTTGTCACTTTACATTTCAAGGTGCGTAGAATCCAAATTTGAAATGTCCGTCCGCCGTTCGCCGTTCGCCGTCCGCCGTTTGCTGTCCGCCGTCCGGGCCATAAAAGGCCTAAGAATTGACTTAAAAAACCCGTTCTTTCGCACATAGACTCCATTTGGGGTCTAGTTGGTCCTAACGTTTAACCATCCCGATCGCTTTACTCGCATAGATGCTATGGGCCAAAAACGGGCGAAAAAGTGTCTTTTTCGAGGCTTTGAGTGTTAGACTTACGCACGCGCGCACGCCTGGCACGCTTGGCAGGGGGTCACGGTGGGTGGTGAGGGTGGTGAGCGGGGGGTGGAGTGAGAGGAGGCGCCGCGGCACCTTGTGGCGGCTGGGGTGACCAGGGGCGTAGCAGAGGGGTGTAGGAGAATGGATATTTATTACTTTTACGTGTTATACCCATATAATACGCCGCGCCAACCTGAGGGGGGTACGGCATTAGGGGCATAGTGGAACGGAACCTGGGGAGTAGCAGAAAGGCGTCCGAGGCGTATCGGAACGGATATAATATATATTTTATATTATATTTTATTACTTTTACCCCATATAACATTTAACCTACCTTGAACACACTAGTATATTTAGTATATTATATCATACTTTAGTATGTTACAAAAATAATTGATCCAGCCCATCTAAAATCCTTCGTTCTTCTTCTTCCCAAAATCTTCTCAGATAGTTCGAAGCAAATCGTTTTTAAATTAAAATTGCATTACATGGGCAGGTTGGAGTCTGAACCCTCTGGATGAATAGCTGTTTACTTATATTTCTGCCATAGGTAAGTGGGGTGTCGTCACCCAAGTAGTTTCGGACGCAGAATTGACTGGGATATGTCCCAGATGCTTTTGGAATCCAGTGTACCTACGGTTTTAGTTTGATTCCTATAGAAATTAGCTCCGTGGATTGAATGAGACCACTCGGGTGGCTGTACGATCATCCATTTGCTCCCCATCGGGAGCGCAGCCTGTAACGCGAGAACAGAGGTGGATACTAGAAAAGAGACTGGCGAAAGCCCCAGAGCATGCTGGTTACTATAGCTGGCTATCTGATTCAGAAATAATAAACCATTATGTAATAATTTGCAGCGTTTTGATAAATGGAGTGAGGAACGTATTTCCATAGTTGAAATATCTTTTTTTCGCCAATGACCTTAAAGTTTTTAGCTCCGTGGAATCATCGGCTGACTGCTTAATAATTCAATAACGGCTTGACTCATTGGTGGATTGGCGCTCGCACAACAGTCTTGCATAAAAGCCCTTCGAAATGCTCAGCAAAATTTTTCTACAGATCCCACTGTGCAATTGAGTTCCAGTATTTCATCAATGGTCACATACTGCGGCACCTTCCTGGCTAACGAACGAATTGAACGATTACGGATTGGAAAATGCGTGGGTGCAGCCCCTTACCAAATTTCTGGTTATTAATTATGATTGATAGGTAATTAGAACAGTTACACAGCTCGATTTCATAATGAGGAATTCATCCTTTCTTGTTTATATTATTATTTGGATATTACATTCATATGTTTATCCAAATTTTATTTCATGTTTCACGAATTCAGTTATGCATGACCATTTCTCCCAGTCCAAAGACGGAGCACGAGATTCAGTGGCATTCGCCTCTGAAGTCCCATAGTGTCTCCGTATCAAATTTTAACTTCAGGGCGATCACAAGAGATATTAGTTCACTGCGCGCTGAGCCCATAATTCAATTGTCTCTTAATGTCCCAGAGATTCTCGCTATCAAGTTTCAAATTCCTTTGGAAAAGCAGCTCACTCAGCTAATCAGTATAGAGCCCGTCATTTTGGGGGTCTTCTTATTAAATTGCAAATTCTTAGGGTAAACAGGCAAGATGATGAAGATGAAGATGAAGGTGATCCACGCTACGAAAACGCAACCTTGGAACTGCTCCGTGGTATTACAGCACCTTGACACTTCTAACCGTTGGAAGGACATTGCTTGAGGTGTTGTTGAGAAAAGAGGTAGAACACGGGGACACAGGATAGGACAGGAAGCAGAGGTAACAGTGAGGTCGTCAGGGTGAGAGGAGGGAGGGTTTCTACTTGACAGTAAATCATTAAGAGATTCATATGCAAATTCCCTTCCCTAACGAACTCATAGCTCGCTGAGCTTGAAAAATGATTTTCCCACCCACTCGTTGCCTTCTCCGTTTCACAATCTTGGCCTCAGCCTTTTTAGAACATTTTTCCCCATGACAATCTTTCGGATGTTTACTACTCCCGTCTTGTTTTACTAGGTCGCCTTCAAGCTTCTGGTAGGCATGTTTTCTTTAGTTTCCATTCCTCATTTAACCCATCTTTGGGTACCTCGACTCAGGTATTTGTCACCTTGACAGAGTTCGAACTCATGTGCTTAATTCATCAATAGAAACAGCGCTCTGACGGGTTGAGCAAGGAGGCAAGTGAAATCAAATCTCTTCGATTGCGGGAGTTTTCATTTTTAAATTAGGAGAAACTGCCAAGTTGGGAGTGGCACAGTGGATCCTAATTTATAGGCATCTCATTTTATAGCTCACAGAATTCTACTATAAAGGTTCTAAGATATATTAGTCCATGAATTGTGATACATGAAAAAACCCTGAATGAACTGCAATAAGATTTTTTCTTAACATGCGATATATACTACCTCTTGTCCAATAAAAATGTGATGAGGGACCATGTCGATCAACCATACATTCCCCGTGAAATTTATCGAAATCGGATGAACACTACATAATACATAATACTACATAATATGCGTACCAATAGCACTTTACGTTTGCGCGTAAGCGCAGTGAACATCTATTTAACAGAAAATGATGAAACTCATGGAGGGATATCTCGTTTCCAATTCTCATAATACCTAATGATTTCTTCCAAATTGGATGAATACTGCTGAAATCATGCTCGATACAGTTATTAGGTTTTTGCTGGCTCATCAGATGCTACCATTAACACCTCACATGATCTCAACTCGCACATTCACAGATCAAAATTTTCATAACAATGTAACATAAGTTGATAATTTACAAAAAATCGCTCATCTGATCATGCGGCATGACTAGAACTTTAGAAAATCATATTCAATCTCCCAAAAGTGATCACAATGCTTCCACTATCTTCAGTCAGACTCAGGAACGTATCCGAAATGTGATCAAAAGTTTTCGTTATCTTGTTGGATTCAGAAGCCGTAAATTCAAATTGCTGCGGCGAGTGCCCTGGAATCTTAACACCACTAAATGTTAAGTACCTTTGCCACTTGTTATTGATTAAGGTTGAAAACCTATCCAATCAACTTCTCCGTTCTCCTTTGCAGGTAAAAGTGTTCTGTGGGGAAGAGGGAGTAGATGCTGAAAAAAAGAAAAAAAAAAAACCTGAAAGAAAAACACTTCCCTGGGGGAATGAGGGCATGAAGGGGTGAGAAGTGGGAGTGCCGCTCGGTTAGCGAGAGCTGTTGAATTTGATTATGGTTGGGATTATGCTGAGAGATGCGAGATATAGGGGATCCCTGCCGGTATAAAAAGAGATACCCCAAATGCGACGACGGGGACCAGAACAAAACGATAGGAGGATATTTTATTGGTGATAGTAGATAAAAATGGGGACTCTTGGAGCCGTGCTGAGAATAAAAGTAAATCCTAAAGAAGCAATAGGGGACAGAGCGAAGTGGCCAGGAGCACTTTTGTGATGAATCCTGGAGAGGTTTACGTTTGAAGGCGAAATAAGTACTGCGACGTTGAAATTAAACGGTAGCTTAGTCGCAATTATTTTATTTTAGTAGAATAATAAATTAATTGTATTACCCAAAAGCTTAATGGAGAGTCTAGTCATTATTTGTATCTTAATCATAAAGATGATTTTTTTCAGGTGCATTGTCGTGATTTGATTGAGTGGTCCTACTGGCAGTGGCGAATTGGATTGGCAGAGCACTCGAGTAGTATGTGGTTTGCTGATTTTGAACTTAATGTTGATTGGATTATACATCAGATCCCCGATCTATGATTATTAAACTTAGTTAGTAATATTTATTGTATATAAGGTATATTATAATTATTATTGGATTATTAAACTTAAATATTAGGCTCAAATACTTACCGAGAAGGAATTGATAAAATCAAATGAAACTCCTACACTTTACAAATCCCTCTGTACGTAACAAGAGCTGGTATCTTGGTGCAGTAGTATATCTGAAACTAAGCTCCTATATCGTCATTGACGTAATCACTCACCAACTAATGATTGATATGATAAAATAAAATACCTTCTCACGTGATCTGTCCGCGTGCTACTGGTGCTAAGTTAGTCTAGCAAATTAAAACTTTGAACTGACCATAATAAACGTGGACTAATAAAATTCTAATTTGTACTTTTAATTAAGGAGAGATGGAGATCTGGGTTTAGGTCAGGGATACGGAATATTATTGGCTAAATTGAGAAGCAAATTGTATAGGAATGTGACTGGAATGCGAGATACCGTCGCCAACGGGAGAGGAGGCCAGAATGCGCTACACCATTACCTCCTAGTTATAAGGGCGTGATAGGGCTCAAACTGAATAGGTCGTGGCCGAAGTGTGAAACACCGTTGCTCTCTGATGCAGGATAGTAAGAGAGTGGAGTGCGAAACACCGGTGCTTCAGGTTTTAGGAAGGATATGGTTTTGAAGTAAACATGCCAATAATTCCCCATGTTCCATGGTGGCGTGTCGTTTGAATGGCAACATATGGCCTCAATGTATTTCCTGTCTGCTTGGGCTGGCTCGTCTGACATGCGTCGGTAAGAGCTATATTAAATACAAGTCGAGTCACGACACCACGCTTCATTAGTCCATTTTTGAGTGATCAGAGTTATAATAAATTCAATTTCTTGAAGTGAGAACTCCATTATAAATCAGAAGATACAATCGTTGAAGTTTCAATGTCAATTTTTACCATGTTATTACAAGTTATGACACAGAACTAGCAGTTACGGAGAGCAAACGGATAATTGAACAGCAATCCGGGTGGGCTCATTCGGTTCATTAAAATAATCTCTATCAACAACCAACAGAAAAAGCTGTAAATTATTACACAAAACTTTATTATGTTTTATTGGATAACCCTCCTACGCAGAACCATTGTCAATAATTATTACCAAGTGTAGGTGTTATACATTATCAAAAGATAACCTTTCAGGCGTAGATCTCTACTGAGGAAAAATTAATCAAATTAAATAAAACACCTCACTTTACTAGTCCTTCTGTACCTATTTAAGTAGAGCTGACCTGCCAACTGAAAATTTATGAGGTTAAATAAATCACTACCTACGCTTCACAAATCCATCTATGGGTGACAAAGTTTATAATAAACTCTATTTCGTCAAGCGAAAAATAATTTGGAATTATATCAGTTGATAAGATCGTTGTAATAGATAAGGTGACTTCAACAATGTTCCACCAGTTGCAATTCACTCCCGTATTGATGTTTTCGTTTCCTGTCAAAGTTCTAGCCCTTAGGGAAAGCAAACGGATGAATGTCCAGTGATCCAGGAGGTAGAACAATCTTGGGTAATGCTCCTAGTCAGGATACTTTCCATAGCTTTTTTCCAGTTATATAGAATTTTGAGTTCATTTACCCACAGATCTATGTGAATGAAAATCCTAATTGTTCAAATTTATAGTTGAAACACTTCTTGAATGTACCTACCTACCTATTATTCTGCAGGGAAAGGTACATTGTATAATTCTTAACTTATGATTCTTTTTTCTTTTTACAAAGTTATATATATATAAATAAATACATAAATAAATATATATATATATATATATATATTTTGAGGTATTACAGAATGGAAAAGAAAGGAAACACATAAATAAAACTTACAAAATTGAGAGAATATTTCGCCGAATCGGCGTCGTCAGTATTACACGCGAGTGTTTTCATCCTTCATCAAAATTATATATATATAGGCCTAAATAGATAAATAACAAGGAAACTCACAGTTATTATATTTCGGCTTTTGCCTTTGTCAAATAGAAGACTAGAAAGATTCCACTCTTCTATTTGACAAAGGCAAAAGCCGAAATATAATAACTGTGAGTTTCCTTGTAATTTATCTATATATATGTATATATATGGGCTATTTTTCTCCGCACATCTGTGCCGGTATATATATATATATATATATATATATATATATATATATATATATATATATATATAAAGTATATTGTTCCTCTGGAACCGTTTAATACCATTCAAATCAGTATATATATATATATATATATATATATATAAATATATATATATATATATATATTATTTTGGATATGATAGATAAAGTAGAAAGATATAGTGACAAAAACTTGTAATACAATGGAAAAAATCTCAATATTTCGGCGACTTTCCTTGATCACGAGAAAATGAATCTTTAACCTTTCCATGAATCCTGTTGAGTGCTACGAACTTAAAATCGTGCTTATAAGTCCAGAGGTTAGAATAACCATGCTGTAAAAGTTAAAGGAATCCTAGAATCTTTTAAAACAACTTTTTTAAACACTGTTTAAGTAATTAAATTAAATAACACTCACTTTTCAAACGACTATTACAGATATGGTACATAAAGGTTTCACTTTATAAAGCAGAGTTATTTATTGCAACTACGTTCCACACTTGAATCATTTGCTGCGGAAGTTTCCTGAGTTCGTGGCAAAACTGCGTTCTGAGCGCCATTGTGAAAGCTAACAGAAAGACAGTGTTTGAGTTGGAGGGAGTAATCGACGCCTCTTCACACACCACTCGTTCCATCCAGGTGGCCTGGGGACTCTCCAGTGTTTGGAAACTCTCGACTTCACCCGATTTTTGATAGGCCGTCATAAAGTCCACACGACAGTGCGACTAATGAAATGTGATTTCCTCAAAGCTGAGCCCGATCTGGATTTTACTCACGGATCGTGAATAAGCTGTAATCAATTTTCGTAGCATTTGCTTTGGTCATGAAAAACACTTCCTTCACCAACATTTTACGATCCTAGTCAAAAAAATTCGTCTACAACCAATAGACCGAAAATGTTATTTTCTCAGGTGACGTGAAATTATTTATAGTCAGGAATTATCGATGACCAAATATAGGTAAAAGTTGAGCAGACTTGCATTTTAATATGTTATGGCGTTTTGAAAACGGGAGAGGAGAAATTACCAAATTATAACGTTTGAATGATGATAATAACTCTTTGTCACGTAGATTAAAAAAAAAAAAAAAGCATGCTTACATGCATTATGTATAATTTTATTAGTCTACACAATTACTTCGTCAAGTTGAAATGGTCATCTTGTACCAGTTGGGATTTTTGAGGCAGCTATATCATTACACGAAGGTCACATCTACAAAAAGGTTCCGAAAAACGCTTTTTCTTTCTACTTCAACGTGATTTACCCTGCCAAAGTGAGATAAAGTATCACTTCTTACCTACATTTCGCAGCCGTAATTTCAATTAAGCCATAAAATTGTGACTATATTATGTTTACTCGTTACTATGAAGAATTTATAAATTATGACCTCAGAATCTCCATTCTTGGGAGTATTCATGGTGTTTACTCCAGCTGATTAGCGAACTAGCTGATGTACATCAACTGATGATATACTTTACCAAAAGGAAAGCTGATGCAATTCAGCTGATAATAGTTAACGTAATACTGGTGATGATAGGAGTAGTTTATGTACTTCAGCTCATGATTGCTTAAGTACTTCAGCTCATGATTGCTTGACCCCATTTTGTAAAACCGCTACGTTAATATCTTTGCCCAGATCTCTTCTTCAAAACAAAACAAAAATCAAGCGAATAGGGTCAACCGTTCCGAAGAAAAACGCCCGTGAACATGAAAAAACATAACTTTACAGGAGAGCAGAAAAACCAACAACATCCATCTTTTCATGACGTCGAAACGCATTATGCAAATAGAAGCTGTTTTTGCTTTCCCTAGACCTATCTGAATTGAAGTGTTGTATCATGATACTTAACTATGTCATCCATGGATAATATAAACATAATACCCATGGTTGCAGCCCAGTCAAATAACGACGAAGTAGAAATTGATGAAGAGACTCTTATCATTCGACTCTTATCATACATCTTATCTTTACATCTTATGGTTTCTTTGTGATTTTCAGAGGCCCAATTTTGTTTTTACGTTTTCTTATTATTTATTGAAAATGGGTGGTTCTACACTAATTTAAAAAAAAAAGGAAAGGATCAGTAAACCGTTATTCAAGAATAAATTCTTCAGCTCATGATTACTTAAGTACTTCAATTCATGATTGCTTAAGTACTTCAGCTCATGATTGCTTAAGTACTTCAGCTTAAGGTAGTTCAAGTTTTTCCGCTCCCGTTAGCTCATGTGCGTCAAGCTCATGCATGTAGCTGTAGCTGTAGTACTTCAGCTCATGATAGCTGTTGTATTTGGGCTGATGTGGCGGATCTAGTTCACCTAAAGTCAAGCTGATGATAGGCTATGTAGGTACATTAGTTGATGAGGGTTGATGAACTTCAGATTATGATGGCTATTGTATTGCAGCTAATGTTATTTTCAGATGATGATCATCCAATAAATGATGATAATCTCGACAGTACTTAAACAAATAGATACACCAGCTTTTGATGTTCCATCCGTTAAAAGTGAGTAGGTATCAGATTATATACCATATTTAACATAACCATTGATTTTTCGTATACATTTATGAAGCGGTTTACTTGCTGCGTGAGCTCTTTGGAAGATCCCATCAAATATATATTGTGTCTCCAGCTTCATACCTGAAAGGGTGCTAAAGTTTCCAACAACTCTTCTCATCTGACGAGAGGTGTGGTTAGAGTACTGAGGTTTCGGTTATAAATCCAACAGAAGGCCAAAGGTCGCGGGGGAAGGATATTATTTCTGGAAGATTTTCCACCCCATCTGGACGATAAAAACCGTTCGAAGAGTCGGGCTGAGGGTGTAAGTGGAAATCCCCTTGGCCTTGGAGATGATGATGGAAGGTAACTTCTCACTAACCCCAGATACGTGGTGGAAGGAGTAAACTTTGAAGAGGCCGACTTGCGGCAGAGTTTAGCCAATGCGATGAGTAAAGGAGGGGATGAGGTGTTAAACGGAACTCACATACTTAGACCCCATCTCCCGCCTACTCTGATAAAACCCATCTTGGAGGCAGAAGCAGATTCCTGAGCATCTGCCGTGTTGACACGGGTAAATTAGGAGGGGAGCTATCAGTTTTATCAGATAAATACTCTACGACTTCAATATCGGTGAAAGTGAAATGGCTCCCCGGCTTAAAGAGGTTTTCGCTGGTTCAGGGGGCTTTTGGGATTCATGAAATCGAGCGGCAGGGTCCGAGAAATAATATTCTCGGGGGATGAAACTTTTGAAGGCTTTCTGCAGTAAAGGGCACTCTGAAAAGTCCTACATACACGAAAACGATCGACTTTATCCTCCACAGGGTACCTAATACTCAAGAATATTAGTTTATACACAACTTCAATGGCCTGGAATCTGTGTGCGAACCAAAGAAGATGAGGCACACAAATTTGTATTTTCATCAACATTGAATTGCATTATATCGAAAATACAGTATGTTTGATGAGCAGGATGGATTGAAACCTAACGTTTTGTATTTGGGATGTACCGGAGTAGTTCGTACTGCTCTAGTTCTTTCTACGTTGGGAATTCAGTTACATCGGAGATGTAAATTCTCCTTCTTCACTCGTTTAACATGGTGCCATTTGTAAGACATCGTGAATCAGTGACTGTTTAACAGTCTACTTTCCCCAGATACTCATAATTTAGAATTTCGGCCGCATCTCAACCGAAAGTTTCATTTGCGGACTTGTTCAAGGTGTTCAAAAGGACACTGTAAAGAATACGAACCTAAGAGGAGTTCCTCGTATGTTGACTCGCTGTCACTAAATGGATTGCCATGACGGTCGCCACTGGCAGACCCAAGGGGGGCAAGTAATAATAATATCCCGCAATGCAAGGCATCTCTGCGCTCTGCCACAAGGAATACAGCGGTGAACACTGAGTAACTCTTACGGCTTAATATAGCATTTTCAAATTGAATTCGTCCTTTTACAAAATTAATTCTTCTTTTTACAAAATGAATTCGTCCTTTTACAAAATGATTTCGTCCTTGATTTCTGAATGAATTTTCAGCCAAATCTCATAAACTTTGGTCCAGTAGTTATGTAGAAAAGCCCTTGGCAGCGTACGGTGGGCGGACGGATTATTTTTTCCTTGGTCAAATACATAGGTTCATTATTGAAAATATTAAAAGAAAACTCTAAAATTCGTGGCTTTGTATGAATTTCTTGCTACTTTGCGAATTTCTTGTGTTTATTCCTTGTAAACGTTGTAAATTTCTTCAATTACATCTTTATTAACTATGCAAACCAATTCATAAATTATTATTCTTCGAAAAAGAAAAAGGTATCTGCGTATCATTTTTTGGTTGCCTTCAACATTTAGTCTCTCTTTTTGAAGGACTAATTCATTTTGTAAGAGGAAGAGTTCATTATGAAAAAGGACGAATTCAATTTGAAAAAGCCATAAAAAAGGGAAAAAACCCAAACCTAGAAAACTACAACAAAACTAGATGATGCATATCAGAACATGAATAATACTGATCTACTACATAGCTGATATATGAGCAAATATATTTAAATTTATAACAAAATAGAGATGTTACAAATCGTAGTCAGCAAAGCCCAGAAAGGGACGGGACTTTGTCTGACGTGGCCCCACGTCAAAAAACGTCCACCCACTGGGGGTACAGATCCAGGAGTTTCATAAGCGCTAGTCAGTCCTTCAAAATGAGGCGAATGGGCAGATCATCCCCACGATTTCTACAGTCAACATCACGTGCTGCTACGCCAAGCAGTCGTATGCGTAAGACGGGTATGTCCAGTTGGTCTTATCTCAAAAGAAAGAAGAAAGTTACAGTCATGCAGCATGATCGTATGAGCGGATTTTCATAAACTATCTATCGTATTATAATATGTTAAATTGTATTGAAATTTTAACAATTTCAGTAGAAAGAAATCGTTAAAAACCAATTTCATGGAAAAACAACTCATTCTAAATAAAATTTGGCAATTCAAAGGATATTTTGGATTTTTAGATTTTTTCACAATTTTCATAGATGTTTTTAGCATATTAATGAAATTTAAGTACGTTTTTCAGCATAATTTTGAGAAAAATTGTTTAAATGGCAATTTAATTTTAACCAAAATTTAGCTAAAAAAATAGAAATTGAACAATTTTTGACCGTTTTTTAGTGAGTGCATCTTTCGAAATTTGACCAATTTATCGTGCTCAAAAATGGTTGACCAACAAACTCATCCTGTAGTTTGTAATGCTTGATTTTTTGGAGCAAGAACGGTATTTTTATCTCAATCTTGAGGAGAGTTGTCGTCTAGAATAACACACACACACACACACACACACATACATATATATATATATATATATATATATGAAAAATATATATACATATATATGAAAAAGTGCAAACTTCAGGAATCGTTTCAAAATGCCTCAAAACTCTTTCAATAATTTTGATTTTAAAATTTTCCGTGCCATTGCAATAGCTTATTTTCTACGAAAATTCGCTAAAAGAAAAGAAATAAATTTAAAAAATTTATATAACGAAAACCGAGATACCAAAAAGTTGTTAGTCAGGCCTCTGTTGAGATGCAAGATGACACGGTGAAGAGAGTCAGGTGGTTGTCAGGTCATATTTTTTTATTATAATCAAGCGCTATTAGTGAATATAACTATATGATATTCGGTTCAATGGAATATAAAATTTGCATAGATGATATTCTGTTATCTCCTTTCTTTCGGAATCTTGAATTTCAACTTGACTAATTTAGTTTTCAGAGAGTTTGATGAGTGAAGGTCAAATGAGGGAAGGTGCTGTTTTAAATTTATTTTTCTTGGTAGGCGTCAAAGGTTCATCAATGAAAATAAACAAAACGAAAATTCCACGACATTTACACAAGACGGGACACCTGCTGTTTCTGATCAAAGAAGTCACTCGGGTGAGCTCATCTGGGGAGGGGGGTGACGAAAAGAGCAACTGAGGAACTGTGAGGGTGCCTTGGGCACCAGCCTTTGATGTCGGCCTTAACTGAATGAAGCGAGAACTTGATAGCGTTACTTGGGACCCTGATGGCTTGGAAACGAAATGGGAACCACCTTAAGGCGGAGGGCTAAAATGCTGATGAGCTCCTCCTAGAAGTTATTATGATGGAACGCTAATCTAATGAAAATCAAGATGATGGCCTCACCATGCCATGAGTTTTGAGTTACGGCGAAAATAAAAAGAACCTAACTAGTTTCATCAATTACCCGTCCCGGTTTCGTAATAAAATTTGAAGAGGTTTAAACCTAGACGAGCATACGTCTTGATAAAAATGAGGACAGGTAAACGGTTATAAAATTCACAATTTCCATGAAATCTTTGGACATTTGATTGGTAAACTATTCAATAATACCATGATTTATAACGTTTTTGTTCTTCTCAAATTTTATGAATTTTTTGCATTTCTGTGACATTGAAAAAGGATTTTCAACACTTTTTTTAGCAATATCAATCGACGCGTAGCAATGACCACAATTATTATTAGACAATACAGTAGCATTAGATACTTGGCGCACAGTATGCAAAACCCTGATTGGTTAGATCCAAAATAGTCTCCTTAAGCAGGCTTAGAAATGATGATAAGCTCCAAAATCCTTAAGGAGGCTTAAAATGATGATAAGCTCCTCCTGGACAGTTGATGATGAAGTGCTGTAATGAAAATCAAGAGGATGGCCTCGTCAATGCCGGAGGATTTTGAGTTACAGCGATAATAAAAAATAGGTACTTAGATAGTTTCGGCTTCACCCGTTCTGGTTTCGTACTTAGTCAAATTTTAAGAGATCTGACAGAAGATGACCAATATGGAAGATATAGGATTTCATAAAAATATCGAAAACTTTTGGAGAGGGCTTTAAATTTTTGGATTTTATGTAACCTGCCGTAGTTGCTAGAAAGGCAAAATCATTGCAAACAATGCGGTAGAACATTGGTTAGGTATGTTGATTTATAATATATGTCCAAAATTCTAACAACATGCAATTCTATGCGATAAAGTCTTTACTAAGTAGAACTGCCTTATATGAATCTGAGCAGAAATCAACTGATCGCGTTAACATCCTTTGGACGGTTTCACGAATTTCCGTAGAAAATGAAGCTACTGCAATGGCTCAAAAAATGTCAAAATCAAAATTTTAGAAAATTTTCTTCAGTAAAATCCTTTTGAGACAATGTGAAACCAACCCTGGAGTTTAACAATTTTTCAAATGCATGTATATATATATTTGTGGGTCCTTCCTCCTTCGAGACGATCACTGTCCTTAGGATCGAGATAAAAATTCCGTTCTTGCACCAAAAAATCAAGCATTTCAAACGAAAAGACGACTTCGTTGGCCAGCATTTTTTAGCACATTAAATGAGCTCAAATAAATTATATTAACAATAAAATAGAACATTAAAAATATATGTAAAAAAATTATGCCGAAAAATTTACTAAATTATATTAACAATAAAATAGAACATAGAAAAAATATGTAACAAATTATGCTGAAAAAGTACTAACATTTCATTAAAATGAGCTAAAAAATCGATAAAATCTGCAAAAAAAAAGTTTAAAAAATCTAAAATCTCTTTTTGAATCGCAGAATATTATTTAGAACGAGCTTTTTGCCATGACATTGTTAGTTAAACATTTATTTTCCCTCAAAGTCCGTAATTTTCAAAACAATGTAACATCATAATATAGTACGTTATTTTACAAAATTTCGCTCATACAATCATGGTGCATGACTGGAGCTTTTTTTCGATCATGTCATCATTAGTAACAAAACCTGCTCGCTGAACAAATCCCAGTTAATAATGAAACCAATTTCCAAGAGGATGATGCCAATTCAATTATACAATCATGTGTTTGATGTCAAGTTGTTTTCATCAACTCCTTAGTTGTTGGAGCGACACCGTCATCAAATTTCCAGCGAAGGAGAAGTGACGAGCGGTGAGAGCCAAGTCATTCCGTCGAGTCTTCATTGTATATTCATGTAACCACTGGAGAGTAATTTCACGCCATGGTTATGCATGTTAGCAATGGGGCATCAATTCATGTGGTTGAATCCTCTCGGACACTCCTCTTCACGAGTATTCCCGTTTCACGATGATGTCAATGATGTGGCCTAAAATTATATCAGCGAATTTCGGGTGCCTAATGGGTCTAGCTTTCAAATTTTGAGTAGATAGCCCGAATTGAGCCATCACGATATTGAAGTGAATGTTGATACACGTTTAGCTACATAAAAATTAAAACATAGTAAATATTTATAGTAGAGATGATAAATTAAGTTATGAACAGGATTTGAAACAGGGGCGGGTGGGGGAGAAGTACATCCACTACGATAAAAATATAATCACCATTCACACCATTATGTTATATAAGCTTTAGGTGCTTACGGATGTCCCTGTAATGCATGCATTACTTATCAATATGTTTTAATTTATCGCTCGACATCATAGATTGGGGAATTCTTACTTACCTGAAAGTGGAACCACGAAAAGTTTATTAGGGGATGTTGCTCGCTTCGCTCAATCGAATTAAATCTTAGAAACTTAACATGTGTAGGCGTATTTATTATTTGAAATGGCTCTCGCTTCGCTCGCAAGGTATTGCGTAGAAGTGCAAATGGGAACCCCCCTGTGAGGGTCCCTTCAGAACCATCGCAATTCCCCTCCCAAAATACATATCCGAGGTATTTCGCCCGCGAAAACCGTTCCGAAAAACGTACCTTTATGGGGTATATGTATACGGGTCCGTACTCTCGCATTTTTTTAACGCATTTCCCGATACTTTTTTCGCGATCCGATCGCGCCGTCGTCTTCCTCGTAGGAAAACCTACGAAACCCGTATTTTTCCGGAATTGTCAACGGCCGTTTAATACATAGGTATAGCCGTTTGGCCGTGCATATTCCAGCCGGGGGGCAAGCCCCCCGGACCCCCATTAAGTTGCTCGCTTCGCTCGCAACGTGTGGCATGTAGGGAATATTGGTTTTTCTAGATCTCTAAGGATAGGTTTAACTTCTGTCGACATCAGACGTTTTTTTCAGTTGGGTACAAACAAATTAAATCTTATAAAACTACGTGGAACCACGAAAAGTTTACTGTATATGTGTAGGACAAAGTCCGTATTTATTATTTGAAATGGCTCTCGCTTCGCTTGCGTAGAAGTGCAAATGGGAACCCCCCTGTGAGGGTCCCTTCTGGTAAGCAACGTTGTGAAACGGGCGGCTCGGGTCTGCCACACCGTGTCGGTTCGGGTGGGATTAGAAAATTTTAAATTCGCTTATACACCCTATCGGAAAATCCCAAGAAGATCCCCCCACTCGTAGATCCGGCCCACTCAGCCGTTTGGCCGTGCATAGACACGACAAACAAACAAACGGACGGAGTTTCATTCTTATTAATAACTAGCCGCTCCGGCTCGCTACGCTCGCCTCCCTAAGGGTAGCAAAAGCTATATGTTGCTCGCTTCGCTCGCAAGGTATTGCTTTATATGTGTAGGAAAAAAGATATAGATCTTAGGGTAGGTTTAAAGTCTGAAGGGGATGCTGCTCGCTTCGCTCGGGTATTCCGACACTACGAATTTGCACCGTGATTAGCGACCGTTATGAATAGCTCTGCATATCAAACCTTTAATTTCTTTTCTATTGCGCCGTCGTCTTTCTCGTTCAAAAACCTACAAAACCGGTATTTTTCCAGAATTTTCAACGCCCGTTTAGAGGGATAGGGGTTCGACCCCCCTCCCTCCCTACGGCCCATGGTTCGGGTGGGATTAGAAAAAACTAAAAAAGTTTTCATAAATCTTTATCAAGATGAATTCTTATCATATATCTGGACACAAAAGGTACTGGATAATTATTCCAGTAAGTGAATGAAATAATAGTGGTTTTCATGGTTAGGGTATTTTCTATTAAATAATACCGACCGACGTCAATGTGTATGAAATAATAGTGGTTATTGTAGGTAGGGTATTTTAATTAACTAATACTTGTCTAAGTCAACGTTTATGAATTTTCAGCTTATAGTTAGGCGACGGAAGGCATCGTTATACCAAATTTAGGATCATAAAATAGGCGTCGTAGCTTCTGATCACTGCATTCGTCCATCACGATTTCGTATTTTTCAACCACTGTGCTAAGGGAAATTGAGGGTGGAAAACCGAAGAGTAACAAAACTTGTTTGTTAAGAATAAATCTTTTTGATAAAATGAAGGCCATAATGAATTCATAGTCCTAGTACTTACCAGCGATGATACTGATAAGGACTTCATCCGATTAGGAGAGTTCGTTAGTGTTAAAATCTAGGGTTCAAAGACTAGAGGTAAATTGCCGAAGTGAAAGTTCGCTATGAATTCATTGGCCAGATTGCAACTTCAAGGGGGTTGTTATAAGCTGGATGGGAGGGTGTACCCTATCTGGAACATAATTACGAAAACCACGGCAACTCTCAAGTTATGGGTAAAGGGAGTGTTGAAGGAATGGTTAGTTGGGGAGGACAGAGAGGGGGATGTAGTTCACAAGGAAGTTTCACAGGTTGGGTCGGGATGTTGATAACTTGCAGTTGAGCGGCCTGCTCTGTACATCGTTTCGTTAACGTTAGGGTGACTGATGGGGAAGGTAAGGGTTGGCGTGGGACGGAGGTAACAGTTAAGATACCTTCCTGTATCCCCGGACAATTTGTAGTTAGTTGTTGGAAAGTGGGATTCTACCATTGCGAAATACCAGGTGGGCAGGTCTCTTCCACTCAAGGATGGCCTGTTCCTCTCAAAACGTCTGGCCCATCTGGGGGTTGGTTCCCCCGTCCTCGGTTTATTAACCCCGTGTCAGGCTCTCTCTGCCCCCACTTTATTAAACCCTTGTCGGAAGCTGTTCGAGAACGTTTATCTCATACTAGATACCTCTCGGGACAATATATACCGTTCAGTAGGAGGAAGGAGTCACTCGTACTCATGTTATTTGACATCCGGAATTGGCTGTAAGAAAGGTGATTTAATAACAATGACCCACTCAGTTTTATGTACTCTCTGACCTGCTTGAGTCTTGCATTATCAACATCTGAAAAGTGAGTGATAGTTTATGACGAATAAGAATCAGGAAAGAGCCCCTCAGTTTGTTCGTCTCTTGCATGATGTCCCAGAGAGGTTTCAATCCGAATTTCAATTTCTTGGGAGAAGAGCAGCGAATTTAGCTTAAGCAGCTTATCAGGATAGAACCTGTAATTTTTTTCATCCCTTAATTTTGTAGAGAGGCTCCCTAACAAAGTTCCCCTTTCTAGAGTGGAAGGAGAAAATGTAGCTGATTCAGCTGCATAGAATAGAGTCCGTCATTTCATTAGTCTCCTAATGTCCCAGAAAGTCTCCATATCAAATTCCGAATTTCATAAGAACCAGTTAGCCGTAGTGGATCCAAAACCTCAAAAGGCACTTTTTCAGGTCAAATGTAGACTATGTTTCAAATTTCATCTAAATTGGCTGAGGAGAACTGGTAGACGTGGGCAAGCTAAAAATTAGGTGAGATGAAAAAAGAGAAAATGAAGAAATTCCGAAAACATGCATTTTGACAGTGTGTTTAAGCTTATATAGAATTAAACTGGTGTTAACTATTTGGCATCAGATGACTCAGGGGACATGCTTGTCTCAGGTTATGCAAACGAAATTAAGTTTGAGCCGGCAGGGTGAGGTCGTTCATTGCAATGGCGGCTAGTCGGTTCTTTGAAGGCCTGACAATGTGAGACTAGCGCCTGGCTAGATTATTTTATATGTGAGTAAATTATCCACAGAACTACTGGTTTATAACTTTTTTCAGTTTATGGAGGGGAGTGAATTTGAGAAAATGTGCTGAAAAATAAAATAAAGTTTTTTAAACAATGTACCTTATCGTATTTACTTTTATTCAGTTGTGAACGAGAAATTCTTATAGTTCGCAACTCCAATTTATATAATGACTTTTGCCTTGTGTTGTAAGATTGCAATCACATGCATATAACTTATAAAAATAATCCAAACCGTCGTGCTTCGTAACATCTTATTTTCCAAGTTCCTCTTCCTCCCCACATTCCTTCAAATCTTGGATGCAAAAAAAACTTATTAAAAGTCAACAACATCATTAAAAAACAAAACAAATTATTTAGAAAGAGGAAGGAAAAGGTCACAAGGGTAGTTGGGAGGAAAATACAACACGCTGGATATACGATATACATTTATACCAGCTCAACCTAGTCTTTTCCTTGACATGTACAAAACACTTGAAACCCGACTCGGCTTTTATTGCTTGGCATCAAGGACGGCGAGTTCCCTCGTACTCAACTCTTGAGTGGAATTTTTCAGCGCGAAAAGAGTTTTTCATTTCTCAAACGGGGGAGGAAGTAAAAGGAGAGAGAAAAAAAAAATACAAAGTTGTTCCCTGCCCTAAACTTTTCTTCTCTCGTTTTACCCCATTGGAACCTTCTACGTAATAAAGAAACTTTCAGAAGACGGGGCCTGTGTATCTGGTGAACGTGATCGCCTTACAAAAAAATCTCCGGGCGAAACTAGACCCTCAAAGTGGCGCTAGGGGTTCGGAATGGCATCCGAATGGTTTTGAAACGTTGCAAAGTAAAAGTTACCCCCCGGAGGTTCCCAACAGATCTCCAGGGTGGAATTGTGTGGAACTCGTTCAGGTTGATTTGCTGCGCCTTGGTTGAGATGCATAAGAACTCTTCCTGGACTGATTTGGTGATTCCTGTGCGGTTTGTTTCAAGTTTAAAACTTGTTTTTCCCGTGTTAGGTAGTTTTTCATGCGGAAAACTTCTATCAAATGAATAAGGTTCTGGGCGGTAACACACAAAGCAATTGTACCGAAACTTTTTTTTTTTTACAGATGAGTACCGCATTTTCATCATGCGTTCGTGCAGTCAGTTCCAACTGAGCCCCGACTAGTCCACTTCGTGACTTTCTCCGATAGAGTCGGTCATCATTCATATAAATCATATATTATAGTACAAAATGCTTAATAGTGCAATTGGTGATCAATCTTCTCCGCTGCTGTAATTCGTTTCTTCCCAAAAGCCTTGCGAATTTCCTCCCGACATGGTATCTTGAGAATGTGGTCGCCGTACTCCACGCTCCTCAAATCCACAGTGCTAAGGGCTTCTAAATTTAAGAAATTTAGTTTTCCACGTCCATTTTTAGCATTTCGTAAAAGACAAAAGCTGAAAACACAACACGGACTGAATTATCGTGGCTGTAAACGGCACGGCTGACGCAATGCTTTACAACCACAGTACGACAGTACGAATGGCGTTTTTAGAACCGACTCTTCTATGCCCCACAAGGTTTCAGAACTCAGGCGACGCATCGTGTCACTTTCCGGCTCCTTATGCTATTAAGACAATTTTTACGCTGTTGACAACGGCTGTTATGAATTTAGACTGCGTGTTCGCACCGACTAACGAGCAACTATTAATCCTAATTGCAACTTGTACTGGCTTGAATGATGAGGAGGGTAGAGATAGGAACTTGGTAATTATCATTCCGGCAAACCAATATTGCTGTAAGCTGTGACGGATAGGCTGAGTCTTCAAGTTTGGCTGAAATACCACCAATACTTGGTGGCTGAAATAGCACTCTCAGTACTTAAAAAACCAAAGGTACTCGATCGGTATCCTACCTACCAACCCTTCGTTGATTCATTTTGTTATCTATCGTCGACCCATCGTTCTCCATGCTCTGTATTTCCCTATCTATCTACAGCCAAGAAAATAGGGGATAAGTGGAAAACGTAAACGTTTGTCGTACCAGCGCAATTTTAAATCGTCGTGAGATTCAGTCAATAAGGGTGCTCGTTATCAAGTGTTCAATAAAACTGTGTTAAA
Source organism: Adelphocoris suturalis (assembly GCA_030762985.1). Taxonomy (NCBI): domain Eukaryota; kingdom Metazoa; phylum Arthropoda; class Insecta; order Hemiptera; family Miridae; genus Adelphocoris; species Adelphocoris suturalis. Next base: position 30,967,926 of record CM061048.1, read on the forward strand.
GACGTCGTAAGGGTGCACGGAGCGCCACCATTCCTTCATTCATTTGCGAAGTAGTAAGTCGAATGCCCGAGGTAGTTCGTAATATATGATGATAGACATAACACTGTTTTCTCAAAGTTCATCAGCTGTTAACCTTCCATTAGTCGCACCCTTTTCCCTCTCATTCATAGTCGGGCTGCACCAGTAAGGAGCTTTCATAATTTTTCAGAGTAGAAAAATTCTTAACAATTCTGGGGGCGTTAAAAGTCCTTGTCCGAAGTAGGAGACAGTAAAGTGCACGTAAATAATAAACTTTATTACATTTGAAAATGTAAAAACACCTACATAATTTACTAAGAATAGGTAGGTTTACTAAGTCCAGTCTTAGTTTCACTTATATATATAATTTTCACAATGAAACAAAAGGCAATAACTAATGGCCAAATTTGAACTATAATATAATAGAATGGAAACAACCAGATACAATTTTTTGAAATTCATCATCACAAACATTATTTCTCTCACGAAATATAGGCACAACTAAACTGAAATTTGATTTAAATACCTCTGATGATTTGAAATTTGAGAGTAATAAGTACATATCGTGTAAAATTAAGATACATATATCTTATCATAATCTTATTAACATAAGTACTTAAGTGAAGGAACTTTCTTGGTCTTCATTCACATTCTGATCTTCTTTTTGACTAGAGTGACAGTTTTTGCATACTGGAATTAGGTAGCCTAAACACAAGTAGGTACTTTCCTAAAATAGGATCAGAATATTTATTGTTTTTTCACTGCTTGTTGAGCTGACAGGAGTCAAACCATTTTCTATATCTATTGATGTATTCCTCTTTGTTAGCATCGGTGAGGTGCGTTCTCGGGGCTGCCTCGTTACTTCTAGTCTTCAGTTGCAATAAATTACATGAATATTCCCGTTGGACCTGTGTGGTGATTTAGGTCTGTCACGCCTCTAATGTGGTAGAGACAGCAGCCGTGTTAGCACTGGTCGCGAGAGACACTGATGTTAGGAGAATAGACGAGAAGGAAGGGGAGCAAAATACTGCTCATGACTATAGCGCCGAAAATAAGAATATCATGCACCTGTGAGGTGTGCACTACTAGCGGAAGGTTATGGATAATATTAGAACGTTTTTGCTTGAACCAGTCAACATTTTTTTTAGGGTTTCGGAAGCATTTCAGGAAGAGGTATTTGTTAGCATCATTTTTCGAGGTATATGCGTTTGAATCGGTCGTCAACCAGATTCCTAACGTTTAGGTGATCACCACTCAAATTAATTGGAAGATGAGTGGCCGTTGAGTTGATTGAAGTTACCAAGTGGAAAGTTATTGATAGGACCCATATCGCACATTTAACCAGCAATATCCTTGAACATTCCATTTATAAATATGACTGTTGAGGTATCCGTGTTACGGGCGTCACACACCAACAGTGATGAAACAAGATGAAGTAAGATTTTTATCGTAGAGAACTTACATCTTTCTATCCTCAAAAGTCTAATAGGCAATTTCACCTATTTTATTTCATTTCATCACCTGAAAGATCTTGCTGTGAGCTTTTCAAAAAGGTACAGTATGGAGGGTATCAGATTATAGGAAATGGCAGAAATAGCGGTTTGAAGAGATCCGAATAACGACTTGCAGACCGACCTCACACCCGCGTTCGTTTTATTGGGGGGGGGGGGGGGGGGGCTCATGGTCGTTCATCTGTAACGTTAATTTAGTTTCTTTTCATTGCGTTTTTGTCCAAGCCATGTGGAGTTTTAAGCAAAGCATTTTCAAGAACACAGAATTCGATTCTTACATTGAGATTTGAGAAATCGTAGAACTCGAATTTCGCCATTTCTCTAAAGTGAGTAAATCAAATAAATTACAGATGAATAAATGAATAAAAATATTCTGAACCTATTGAACTAAAGTTAATGAAATTTTACCGCGACGTTGCCTCGTTCACACTTACGAGAAACGAGAAATTTACACAAGGAGAAATTGTCGTACACGAATTTCGCCCATTCGCTAAACTGAGAAAAACAAATTACAGATAAATAAAAATATTCTTAACCTATTGAAAAAATTTTGATGAAGATTCACTTGGTTAGTTTATGAATTTAGCTTAGTTTCTTTAGTTATGAAGATTGATATATTTGAAGAAAATGGGAATGCAAAAAATGCTTGACTCTCTTTTCACTTTATGAGAGCAAGCCAGAGCTGGCGGCTCAACCGTAAGTTTTTAAATATTTTAACAAACATTAAAAAACTTACTGAAGACTTACTTTAGAAGTCCACAGTCTACCCTCAAATCATTCAGCAATTGGTTACAGTTTCTTTCCCTCAGAAATGGACATACTCACGATTGGTTCGTTCACGTCAGAATTTGGTGAGCAACGAGAGCGAACTCTGGGGCTTGCTGCTCGGACAGTGTAATCGAGGCTTTAGTTTTGATGATGTTCAGAACCGTTAAAGGAAATTAACTTTTGGTTTCATCAATACTTGAGTTAGGATTATCTCAGAAGAGATTGAACTTGACCGTTGTGCTCCTCTCAGGCGGGAGATAACCCAGCTCCTTAGTTATCCGGTTCGTTAGTTAAGTTCACTTAAGGGCCATAATGTAGCAATCTATCCCCCGAGTCGGTTGCCGACTTCTTAGTTCAGTCGATTTGTCGGTCGAGTTGGTATTCGTCCTTGAGGACCGGGTAATGTCTCCCAGGGAACAGAGTTATTGAAAATAAATTGCCCTCCAATGGCAAGTGTAGGAAATACGCGTCGCCAGCAAATATAAAGATAGCTATTTTTATGCGGTAAAGATACAAATGCAAACGTTAGTTTGTTAGTGTTTGTACAACTACAATTGCTTGAGTTTGTACGATAACCAAGTTGCAAAACAACAGAACTTAAACAGTTTTTTGGGTTTTTACTCACCTAGCTTGAGTTCTCAAGGGCTCGGAGTAGCAGCTCAGGCCCGTACGATAATGACGAGTGAAAAATGAATATTGATTATTATCTATCGATGCAAAACAACAGATTTCAGACGTCCGATAGTTTGATCTAAATATAATTTATTATATTTCATATACATATTAAAAAACAAAAATATACAATAAAATACAAAATATTAAAAGTACCCAAATCAAAACGGATTTCAATTGAGAAAATTTTCGAAAATTTTGATTTTAAAATTTTTGGAGCAATTGCAGTTGTTTAATTTTTTACGAAAATTCGCTAATACGTCCAAGTCCAGCAGCGGGACAATATGAGTGAGTTTGAGATATATTTCACCTCATGTTGAAATGTTCAAAATTTAAGTACTTAGTGAGCCTGGAAACTTCCGATTGAGTATGGCAATAAAACTTTTTCTAATAATACTCTAGTACACATAAAAATGTTCAGTGTTTGAGGCCCAATGCTTCCCAGAGGAGTAAAGGGACTTTGTCAAGTAAGTTAGTTTTTCACTGGCCCTTTCCATCATTCTTAGTTCAAACCACCGTGGCTAGGACTAACTCTTTTGGGAAGTATTTGAACAATTCACCAGCGGTTTTTGGTGGCAGCCACTGAAATTACTGGATCAAACTTTTTGAACTTCAGCTCAAAAATCATACATCCGCCGGAGATGTACTTGTAATCCCAAGACTACTTTTGATTCACGCCAAGGGGGCAACTTTAAGTGTTGAAATATTGAAAATCAAGATCTTGAAAACTTTTAAAGCAAAGGGTATTTTTCTCGTTCATTTAGACAAAACTAAATTTAATGAATCGAATGAGATCACCATACACAGCAATGTAAGACCAACCGTCTGCACTCGAGAAGGGTTCGGAATTGGAAACGAAAAAAAGGCATCAACATGAATGTGAATCGCAAAGCAACTTTGGCTTGTTGGAGTAGGATGAACTTCTGATAATTCGGCTCAATTTAATTCGGTCTTCCAGCAGTTAAAACTGCCCATACACGGGCGATGCCTGGCTTATATGTAGAATTGTGATCTTTGCATCAGGAGCGCTAACTAATACAGAAATAATTAACTTTTTGTTGGTTTTTAATTTGTTGTTGGTGAAAATGTATTTAGATTTAGATAATAAATATATTTTACGTAGGCATTCGACCATAAGGTGGTAATCGGATCTCGTACGGTACCCCTAATAAGAGACCTCCGGGTGATGTGGGACTCAAACGCCGCGCCGGTAATGGGATGATAGCTTCTTGAACTAATTATGTGCACGTCATTGAGGAGGTAACGAAGGTAAATGGAGTGACTCCTATTAGAGTTGGTATATTGCATAATGTATCGACTATTCCAGCTTTACTATTGCTTTAAAATTTTGCTCTGAAAGCCGAAGCAGCGATCTCTAAACAAGTAAGATGGGGTTTTTTCCCCGCAGGTATTTTGTTATAAATATCCGTTTACTGTCAGATTAGTTCCTTTATAATATAAAACTATTCTACTAAGAGACAATGCGATGGCGTCGGTGAGAAAGAATGAACTGAACCGAAAGGACTGAAAGTGTTGTTTGGAGTTCTAATAAAGTTTTGAGGAAGTTCTCTTTCTTTGCCACGGACAACTAGTTGCAGAACTTTCCGAAAAAGTTCAAATCCTCCATAAGTATTTATTAATAAATCAATAAATTTAGCTTTTGTTCCTTTGAGAATTAGGCTCCAACTGAATAAAAACTGAAAGGGTTGAACGCGTGGTCGAAATACCACATAACAAGCACAGTTGGTACCGTCGTTTCATATGCGTGAAAAATCAGGTAAACTTTCGTTCTACTTTTCTCAGTTTTCTAAATCTACAATTTAACTGTTAAATAGTCCTTCTACGCTGAACACTGGTTTAAAGATAACATAGGCCTGCAACTAAAGAAGTTTTTGCACCACTCTAACTATACCTCATATGTCTCAGGGTGGGCTGAATTCATAAATGATACCCATTTTGCTCCACCACCCACCACTTTTCTAAAAATCGCGAAACACATTCCGTATTTAGCCCTTGAAATGCCTTATTTTTCATAATTTCTCAACTATGGATCACTCCTAACATTTTAAGAAAATAATTGTTTTTAAAACCTTTCCAGTGTCAATCAGAATCGATTAAAGTGAGGAAAAGACTCGATTGAAGACGATATTGTCGTCATGGTAACAGGTTAAACCACTTTTTTCTTGTGAAACCCACTAATCCCACTATTCGAAGAAATACATTTCCTTTGAAATGGTGGGTGATGGTGAAAAACGGACGGAAAGACGGTTACTGTTGGGCACGGCACCCCAAAAACAGATGATACAACAAGATCAAACGATTATTAAACGGAATGAAGATTATCGATCAAAATATAGCTACATAAACAAAGGCACCTATCGAATGATGATCAACGATTTTCATTTCATTTCTGTATAAAGACTAGAACTCACGACCCCCGGCGCATTGCCTACCATTGCAGAGCTCTACACCTTTTAACACGGGACCAGTAAGAAGTATGTAACACTGTTTCATTCCTTTCTAATCTCATTTTGTGAAACTACTTCCATTCCATTGTGAATTTTGCTCTCCTGAAATTATATCGTTCAATGACATTTGCGTTACGTATGCAGTGCTAAAGTGGGCTATTAAGAGCACTGTACTAATCCGCAGTAACTTTAAAGGGTTCGCATCCCCATATGATTTATACATTAACTATATCATTATTCAACATTAGGAATAAATCTTCAGTCTCGGTAAGATGTGTGAATCCACCACGACTGGTCGACATGGTCGTGATAACACCATGTGTTATCATATTACGTTACTGTTAAATTTGTCAATCCATCAGTAATATCCATTTGCTGGCATTGCGTATACTAAACCTGCAAAACGTCTGTTGCTGATTCAGGTTTTCCGGTCCGATCGCACGTAAAGGCTAAGCTTCAAATTTTCGAAATCAATGAAATATTGAATTCTGGAAACGTTCCAACAGTTTAGGTGATGTTGGCACACCCCAACAAAAAACTATAGTACCTACTCAATCATGAACAGAACCTGTACTAATTAGTAAATTGCATCTATATTCATAAACTGTAAGCAGCATTTTTGAAGTGGGGCAAATAAATAGTTGTTACATTGAAGATACAAGTTACTTCGATATTTTGGTATTGAATAAACTTTGTTATGTTAGCAAACACTGTGATCCAGTGGTTAAAGACTACAAAAACTTGGGAGGTCATAATTCTAAAACTATTCTATTCTATAATTGAATAATTTTAGCACCTTCACGTTCAAACTCATGGACGGATTTGAATGGGGTTTTTCGCAAAATTATTGGGATGGCACGGGAAAGGTTTGTGTAAAAGACAATTTTTAAAATATGTTCAACCAGATCAGCTGACTTATCTAAATTATCTCCAATTCACCCTAGGAATATGAAATCTGATAGGGTGCCTCTCTGGGACATCGAGAAACGAATAAAATGATGTGTTCTTTCCTCATCAGGTGAGTTCTCTTTCCTCCTCGTTCACTCCTTTTCACCCTGGAAGTTATGTGAAATTTGACAGGGAGTCTTAAAAAACGAAGACATTAAAAAATGAATGCAATGACGGGTTCCATCCAGATCAGCTAACTTAGCTAAATTCTCTTCTATCTACGCTAGAAATTTTAAATTCGATGGGAAGTCTCTCTGGGACATCGGGAAAGGTGTAAAATTATAGGCACTTTCCGACATGTACATGTGGGTCCGTCCAACGCACGGGTAACCGGCTCTGAAACTCAATTGTTTGTTTTCTAAGGATCGCAGAGCAACATGACTGCGACTGTTCAACATGACACCGATTGATTTGTTGATTATTGGTAACCAGGCGGAGCTCAACCAAAAATTAGTTGCTGTTAATTTTGAACGGGGTTTTGTTCAAAAGTGCAACATGTCTAACGCTAAAAACGTGATACTGGCAGAAGAAAGACGCTATGTTTTAGCAACAGCCTGCACGAAGAAACGAAGAGTTAAGCTGCCTGTACTTGCAACGTCATCTACTGAGACAGGTGATGCACGACATCATAGCGTCCGTCAAAAGAGAATTGGAGGCCACTAAAACGGAAGAGGAATAGATAACAATTAAGAAACATGGCTTACTATTAGAATTGAAGCATTATGAATTTGTTTACGCCTATTATTATTTATCATTCTTCATACACCGCACCTTAAACACTTTTTCATTTGCTTTACCGTTTCCTTGCCTTCCAATTTATTTTATTAAATTTATAAAATGTCTTCTACAACCAATAAGGCTATGCACTTCTTCCGCTAAGCATCACGGATCGATACACCGATTATTCTCCCACCCATCGGGCGGGTTACGCGGCTAGTATCCGATAAAAATGATTTACGCTCTTGGTATTAAGGTGGTTACGTACTTATCTCCTGCTCTCTCATGCTTGCGACGGGAGATTCTCGGGGGGAAGAAAACTTGTATTTCCTAGAGTAAACGCAGATTTAACTTTAAGAAGCACTCGTGAACTTTATGAACGAGGTGGGAATATTTTATTTAGAACTGTCTCGTTACAATTTTCAAGAGAGAATGGGAGCGGCATTTTTCAAGCATGTTGGCCTTATGCTTGAAAACAAGAAGAAAATTTTGAAAGAAGAAAAGCTTGTGCTTATCTCTTGGTAATGCCTTTGTCTGAACATCTGCAGTCATGTTGGCAGTAGACAGATACGAGATCTTCAATCTTTCCTTTTCCATTGTTTGACGGACGAAATGATGCCGATATCTAAGTGCTTCGTCCTGACAGGGTTTTCCGCTTGCCGTTGAGTTCCCTGACTGTCTGACTTAACCGTGATCATACCTAGAGGTACCCCTATATTTTCAAATAGGTTCCTCAGGTATATCGCTTCTTTTGCGGCATCTGCTAGGGCCGCATTCAACCATGTATTCCGCTTCAACGCTGCTCAGTTCACTGTTTCCACGCTTTCCTAGATACCGAAGCGCCTGCGTATTTAAACACGTAGCCAGGACATGACCTCCTGTCTATTCCCGAGTTCCCCCAGCTTCAGAATGGGAACTTTTTCATTATTTTTTCGTCCTCGATTTCAGGTTTTGCGAACTTCTTTCCAACTTCAATAGGCGCCGCAATTGGCTTGCACGTTGTCATCTCATATTTTTGTAAAGAGATCAGTGACGCACTTCTTCTGACGTAATGAGATGGCTTCATCTTTGCAATTGAATTCATTTCCCAGGCAGTAATTTTACACCCCTAGATATTTCATTTGGAATTTACCATTGAGTCGTTTTTTCATATCACAGATCCAATTACCTATATTTGAAGCAACCAGGAGATCATCGACATAGACTCCTGTCAAAAGCATGTTTTTCCCCTCTCTTCTAATATAGAGACATGGATCCGAATTGCTTGGATGCAGTCCCACTCTAGAAGGGATTCGTGCAATTTCCGATACCACTGGCGGCTTGTTTGTGTCAGTCCATACAACGCTTTTTTCAGGTGGCAAACTTTATTTTCTTCGAGTTGGTTGAGAATTTTTGATGCTTCTTTCCTCAAATTTGAATCAGACGGTTGCACCATCTGTACTAGTGACTCTTTAAGTTTGTCAGGTATGTCCATGTAGATGCTTTTATCTAGATCCCTATTCAGAGAAGCAGCCACAACGTCAAGTTGATGAATTTTAATTATCCTTTCAACGGCAGTAGCAATAATTGTGCGAAAACTGCTGAGTCAAATAACAGGAGATAATGTTCCCTCAAAATCTATACCAGGGCGTTGCGTGAAACCTCTGGCTACAAGACGAGCTTTCCTCCTCTCTATAGTACCACCTGATTTGTTCTTGGTTTTTAAGATCAATCGACTTGTGATTCCTTTGCAATCTGAGAGTCTCTCACAGATTGTCCAAGTTTTGTGATTCAGAATGGAAGAAAATTCGTCAGTGATAGCATTCTTCCATTCCTCTGAATCAATATCTCCTTCATCCTGTAGATCTGCCATTCCCGCAGTATTGATTTTGTCCAGTTGATTTTCGTTATCATGTGTTGAAACATCTTCTTGTTGTTCAATCTATGGAACCAAAAGGAATTCTCTCCTCGACCTACCTCCTGTAGGTATCTTCTTTGGTTTACCCGGCCTCCTTTTCATAGTTTGTGATGGTGCACCTGGGTCTGACTCATTGAGGTCGGAAAAACCATAGAAATCAAAAGAATAAGAATCAGAAGATGGTTCTTCCAAGTGACAGTCAGAATCGTCAGAAATGTTTTGTAGGATATTAAGTTATACAGTAGCTACCTAGTTACTTTGGTGTAATAACTTTTAAAATAAAAATTCCCGAATCTTCAGAGTATAATATGTTATGAGGCGTTATTTTAATATAAATTACTTTTAGTTCTAGTAGAGAAGTTGCGTTTTATGTCTTAGTTACACTTAATTTTGATGGCTAGAAATGATTACGGTGCCGATTTTCAATAAATAATGCTTAAGTAGGTACTTATATTTACGGGTATGGGTCTGTCATTCCAGCAGAAATCTTTCCTAAGCGCTGAGACTAAAAATCCATTCTTTTACAAAGACGGTCGAGCATTCCGAAAAAAGGATCACTTTTTAATAAACATTGTCTTTTTTGAGTACAAGAAAGTGTTCTGAATTAGAAAATGTACTAAAAATGGCAAAAACGGATCGTAGTCGTTGACTTTCACTTTTAACAGCAGAACAAAAAGATTATCAAGTATGAACTAGAACATTCAGAAATTTATGCACAAGATTGAGCTAATTAAAAATGAAGAACATTAATTGCTCAATCCCTAAATACCTACTAGGATAATACCTATTTAGAAGGAGATTTACCTTTTATCATTGAATTTGTAGCTAACAATTTCGGTGCTTACAAAGTGCACAAATGAAACGAAATTTGCTGCGTTTCTGGAGGAAAACAATTCTCTCTCCCTTCTCCAATGTTGTTTCTAAACCTCGAAAGAATTTGAGATATCTATAATCATGCAACTGTAAAAACCATTTTGGTATCATTTAAGGGGTTTTTATTTATTTTTCGAATTACCTGGAATCGAAAAATCCTTTAGAATTTTGTCATTTGTCAGCAGTTTGAAACTGGGAGGTTTCAGCCAGAGTTTCCAAGTACCGAGGGAATAAAACATTTCCGTTCGCAGCGAACAACATCCCGCCGGAAGCCGTTTGATATGAAAATTGAACTCCATGGACATCGAAGCCATTCTCTTCGAATTCAAATTCGTCGCGGCATTCGAGGATTCGAGTCGTGAAACGACCTCGAATTTAATAGTTATGACCGGCAGGAAGGGCACAAAAGGACGGCCAGCCAACAGCCAGTCACAATGGACCGAAGTTGGGTAAACAACTCCGACAGGGCGGTCGGCCGTAGAGGGTTGGTTGGGGGCTTTAAGTTTTCTTCTTGCAATAATAATTCAGACGGCCGAAACCGCGGGACCAAGCTTAACCGTCGCAGTAAAACTGGTACGACTTAACGCAGGTTAGCTATTCAAGGGCGGAAATGTTTATTTTACGAACGGGTGTAAAGGGAAGCTTCGTAAGGACTAAGTACGTTCGTTCCACTTTCAAACTAGCTCAAAGTGACATGAAATAGTCGAACTTCAACAGTTCCAAAGTGCTGTTCGATTTTGGGTTATTTTATGAAAACTATAATTTGAGAGGTACCAGCGTTCTTCATTGTGGGAGTTGGGATTGAGGTTGGAAAAACAGCTACTGCTATTCATAACATGTTTATTTTTCCCTATGCCCTTTCATCTGGTCTAACATGGATTGGCTCCGTCTATCGGTGATGTTCGTTAGGCTTACCATAAAAGACTTGGTTTGTTTCATGTGTGTTGGGCAGCGGCCATATCTACGTAACACGCGATATTAACTAGTGGTAAATGCATCTCCTGAATTGAGCACAAAGATTGCACGGGAACAAATATTTTTTCCTCGCGTTCCCACCCAGGCGCATCTCGATATTAGCTTCGAATGCATTTTAATTTTTGAGTTTAGCCATCTTGATGATTATCGATACTAGTCCAGCAGCAGGATCTAGTCTTTTTAATCGGACTGCTGAGCTTTCTTCTGGATCGAAGCAGATTAGTGGCAGGGTAAATTCTGAGTAAAAAAGGCGAAATTATTGAAACTTTAGATTTTAGATTACTTAACTAATCAGGATGGATTCCGTTATTTTAATCGTATCTTCTACTTCCGGATAGGATCCCTATGAAATTTGAACTTTTTGGGGATAACAAGGAAAAATTACGTCATTCACAATTTTGTTCTCATCTCGTAAAACGTTTTCGGGCTGTTGGGTCATGGCTGAAGCATGTTCCATGCAACAAATAAACAAAGGTTTTCAACAACCTTCTATGTTATATTAGAAAAAAATATAAATAAATAAATAAAAAGGTTGCCAAGGTTCGCGTTCCGCTGAGTGAACGGGAGAGAATTCGCTCATTCGTCACTTGACTAGGAAGTCAAACTGAAAATTCCAATCCACTTAGTTTGTATTTAAGCACCAGTAAGTAGATACCTACATTGTTCTCCGGAGGCTGTTGAAGGAGCAGTAAATAGACAACATTGGTTGTGGTTTGAAGTGTAATAAATGTAAAGGTTTCCAACGAGAGGTAAACGATTATATTTTGTGGAGTGGAAAGTTAGATAGTTGCAACTCGCTTGCAACGAATGACATTTGAAAATAACCTACCGCGAAACGCATTTATGTCACCCTACTTCGTCAACCGAAATAGTAATGGTTTTGACCTTTTCATGTCTGTAATTTGGCACACAGCCGCGAAAAGCGTTACTTTTTGGAAATCGACTTATTAGAGAAGCGACACTTTTTACTGAAGTTTTCAGGACTGCCTCAATGATAAGTACTTCTTTTTGTTATAGATTTTCTAGATAGTTTGATACTAACTACTGGGATAAGAGAAGTCTCATTTAATTACCATTTAATATAATATTACATTCAAAGTTCCTTGTTTCGTAAGTTTTGATTTCCATAATATTTATTATTTAGTGAACATTTTAGTTACAGTATTAATCTTTTCGAAGTTAGATATTCATTGGAAGAGAAGAAATATTTTGTAAGAGTACTAGTTTTCTTTCAAAAAATATTAAAACCTTTATTTCATTGAAATATGAACTCAATTTTCTTAATTTTAACACAAAAACCCAATGCTATACTGTTGGGGTCTAAATGGTCCCCAGCTGGTGGACACAAGGTTTATATGGGTTTCTGTGTCATCATCATTGATTGATCAAAGAAAAGTTATAAATACTGTTATTAGATAACAGGAATGCTGTTCCAATCTACACGTTCTTCCCTCTGGCTTTCAAAACAGTTCGTGTTTGTTTTAATCACATACACAGTTTGAGGCCATGAAAGATACTGAATCTCATGGCAATCATATATGGCATAAACACGCATTTTATCCCTTCATATTATAATTTCGATATGATAGGGTACTGAAGTACATATTACTGGGAGCTCATCGGTTAGCAAGCGATTGAATACCTCCATTGAAAACGGTGGAGCGACACAGGCGGAAATCTGCAGCTAGCAAAAAGTAGCTTAGCGATCTGCATGTGCAAGTACCTACATTGTGTATTTATGAATACTTAAAGTAGATTATGAAATAAGTTGCCGTTCAAGGTGACAACGATTTTTCTCAGTGGGATATCGAGGGTGAGAAATGACCACCTAGTCCAACCCACAGCCACCGATCCGTCTCCCAGATGACTTATGACCCCCCGACCACCAATTTAGCGTCGCTTACGTGTGTTTCACCACGAACGTCGTGTTGCGAGGATTTTTTTTTTCTCCTAGAAAAAACACCTTCAAGCGTGGGATTCCTCCATCCAACTCCCCGAGTCAACGGACATATATCACTCGCTTAATCTGGATTTGTTCCGGGAGAAAATCGTCGCCCTTTTGCTCCTCACGCACACGCTCGCCCGACAGCGTCCACGCCTACACGAATAACACGTACACACCCTCAAGCGGCCGAGTCGGGTTTCTCACTGGAGATAAATCGGCGCAACTGATGGTTTCATACCCACATAGAGGCGGTGACTTGAGGAATGAAGCTCCCTCTCATAGCAGTATATTTTCATTTTCTTCCTCTCCTTGATACACTTTAACCCTCAGAAAAAGGCTAGACGGAAATGGAGTGAGATTTAATAAAAACAGATCCTTATTTTGTCGAGTTTATTAATATGAAAAGAGTGCTAACCCCGCCGGTGTTCGATGTATACTAAGCGAAAGAACCCAAAAACATGTTGTCGGTTCTGGCATGTCTTCGATTTTCTTGCAGGTTTGAGGAGGTTGAGAAGCTACTTTCAACCTCTCTCTTTTTAGGAATTCGAAAGAACTGCGCTGTCACATCCATTCTAAGATGGGACTCCGTATATGACGCTTTGGTCATTCAAATCATCAGCATCCGTGGCCTAATGACTTGAGGAAAAAGTTTATAAATGTTTCTGAAAAAGCACAGCTCATAATGACATAAATATTAAAGAATTTATGTTTTCCTCAGAAGAACAACTCTGAAAATTATTACTCAAAAATTTAATTTCTGTATTAGATAGCCCTTCTACGCAGATCACTGGCCTATAAATGTTAAACCCCGTTTATAGTATATTTATAATCAAAATTTGGGCTTTTGTGCCTCGCAAGTCTGTAAAGAAAGACAACGGTCAAATAGAAATAGATCACCTCCACTGATGCTCAACTGCTTATAACATAATTACAAATAGTCAGATATTAGGAAACGATTGAATAACTCTGTTTAAAAGCAGATACCTATATATATTTATATTTTATTTTTTGTTACTTATTATTTTTAAAATGAAACAATCCCTTCCTGCTCTTCCAACCTTATCTATCCCCAAAAGTGTTCCCCACTTCAACAAGATGAACGATTGATCATGCTCCGCCAATCAACCACCGGAGCCACTCTAAAGAAGCTGTACAGCAACAACCGGTGCACTATTTCAACCAACAGTCTTTGATTATAAAAGAAAAGTAAATAAATAAAATGAAACACTGCCTGTGAGTGTACATTCGTTTTGTCTGTTTAAAAGCAGATACCTAGTTTCAGTTTCATGAGGAGTTCTTCTCCTACGGTTTCGTCAGTCTAGCACAGTAATGCCGTCACCTACGAGAATAATGTTTATCCTTTTACTGATTGTGTACCTACCTACCTTTCCCAATTTCCTTTCTTCAATATTTCATACTTCATTTGGTTCCTCTGATATTATTGTTAGATTGTTGACTTGGTTTACCGTTGATAAATGAGTAGTATGTTTGGACTTAATTGCCTCCCGGTATCTTTTAACCAACAAGGTAATAAGAAAGCGGATCAACGACAAGTGCCGATCGTCGATCCCCATGAGTACTGGGTTAGTCGACTGGGTTAGTGGTGTTGGATAGTTTTTGGTTTATAATTTTCAATAATGAAATGTACCTACACAAAATAACATTTGGAACGTAATATGCAAATATCACTATGATCAGACATCGATTAAGTTTTTCGATCGACCTTCTGTGGTAAGCCATCTCACAAAATCTGATGGGTTGTGAAAATAAAACAAAACCTTTAGATTACCACTTATTTTTAAATAATGATAAAGCTTTTCACTCATATTTTCATTCAAAGCAGAAGATGCTCAGAATTTGAGTGAAAAGCTTTATCATTATTTAAATATAAGTGGTAATCTAAAGGTTTTGTTTTATCGTTACTATGATCAGACGATTATGATAATACGAGACAATAATAGTGGATGATAAAAAGCACAGAATTCTGTTTCTGGATTCTGATTCCGTTATATTTGAATCTGTGGAGGCTTATTTATCATATTTCGAATAACGATTGTAGGTCCATAAAAGGGTGGAGTGGGGTAATTGTGAAATACAATTCAATAGTTTCACTATAAATAATTCATCGCCTGACTCAGCTGGAAACTTCATGGATTTCGCGGAGGTAATTTGATGTTTTTTCATGGACTTTGGAATCTTTAAATAACCCCCAACTCTGCCAACTATTACCAATTCATAAGCACCACCATATTCCATAACCATAACCAATTCATGTTTAAAAAGTTATAGAAAAATAAATTAATAGAGAAATTAACAAATTTAAATAATTTACCTACTACTCCAATTTATTATATGTATACTTGTCCGAACGCGATAAATGGGAAAATATCAGAGCACTGATTCAGTGAGTTTATCAGAGGGTTAAATGCATAAGAAGCCTAAAATCTGTAAGATTGACACTACCGCCACATTACCGTTCTTCAGTCAACATGAAATGTAGTCATGTTCTCTGCATTTGATACTATTGATGGGTTTTTTCAAACTAAATGTTCATTCGATCGACTTACACAATTTATTAAACCCACTTCACTTTCCTTAACTAGTTGTTGAACTGGTTTGAACGGAAGGATGTCACTTACTCCATCTTTGAGGCTTAAAGGTGGTGGACAAAATAGGTGGTTGTTGTGATAGGTACAATAGTTTTAATACAAGGATAAGTTTTGAAAAATCCATTTAGTATGCTTAGAGGGTATTAGTTCAACAATAGGCAATTCAATTTTCATTCAGGAACCAGTCAAGCTAAGTTAGTGATTGTTGTTTGCAAAAACGTTCACACCTAGCACGTAGGGGGGAACTTGTTGTCATAAATCAGACTTAGGTTTCTACCTTTCAACTACGAGTTCCTTGATGATCTCGGAGCCCAACTCCTCCTAAGCCTTTGTTAGCCCTCTCCACTAGGTTACCCCTTGTAATTACCTTTGTAAACATCATTAACCCGCACAATTAACCTCAGAATGCGGTCAACAGTTCCGGGGAGTTCTCGCCCCCGCAATTCACGATTCTCGAGGAATTGCGAATCAGTGGTCGGCGGTCTTCGCCATTAGTTTCGGTCGAAACCTAAACAAATCATTGTGGCTCCCCACCACTGTAAATTATTCCGTGATGTAGGCAGCTAGAGACCATCAAGCATCTCGAGTAAGTAGGTATAGTCAAAGGTTAGGAACGTATTTGGAAGATATTAACTTTAAGAAAATACGTTGTGATGTGTACCAGTTATTGGACATATCCATAATACTGTTATAATTCATTAAAACCCCAAAAATTTCATAAATCAAAAAAGAAAAACTGTAGATTGCGCTAACACGAAGAAAATGAATATTTGGCAGCTCCACGGTGTTAAGGAGAGCGTAAATATGAGGAATCATCGAGAATATCTACATGATGTTTCATCCATTTGAACGTAAGTGTAACTAGCGGGTACTTTTCCGTCCCCCCCGCCCGATGTTTCTAGGCATTCATTCTTACTTAGATTACATATTTACGTAGAATTGGTGACAATTTCAAGCTGTGGGAAGAAATTATAATTATAATTGAAAAAAAAGGAGGGAAAAAAAAAATTACCGTGTTTTCAGAAGTTGCCGATGTCGGTGAGGATTTTTTGAAACAAATTGGCGTTTTATTCTTTTAAATCGCCACCTTTGCACGGCTTCCGTCACGTTCGCGGTCATAGAATGTCCCCGGGGACATAGTTTCTCATTAGGAATAATCCCGAAATTCTGGAAGAGACGCACACAAAAGTCTAAATCAGGGGACTTCACGTACAGGTCGAATATTATACCTACTTGTCGGCGCTTCCGTTGTGACTGAACAAAAAAAGAATGACCTGCATTTGCAATTACTATTGGTTACTACCAAATCACCTTGCTATACCTCAAGCTTGCTTATCTTTTATAATTAATTTATAACTTTGCGTTTGGCTCAGCTACCTTTACTTTCGTAGAGGTTTAGTCAGCGTAAGATTCTGCATTTATGAATTGAGATGAAAAATTACCTAGATACAGTTTCGTAGCAACGATTGAGTTGTAAATCGGAAACACGGAACAACTTGACCTTTCTTCAGCATAACCCTAACTTAGCAACTATCATGTAGTTGCTATGATCACACACACGTACATCCGACAAAGTCGCCTGACTTTTCCCCGTGCTGTATTTTTTTATTGGTTTTACCTTCGTATTTGTCTTTTGTTCCTGCTTTTCCCCCTCACCCAAACCACAAGGGTCATTAGTGGCATTTTGTCCGTGCTTTCGACGTTTTATCGACTATTTCAGCTCATATATTCACAAGATTTCGTTTCAAGATATAAGCTTTCAAGATTTGCTTTACACGTTTTAAAGATTTGTATTCTTCATGGCTGCATCTTTTTTGAACGTTGTAGAGGTAAGTGGTCGTTGTTTCTTACTTTATGTTGAATTCCAAAAATGTCTACTGTGAGTTTTAAGCAGATAGTAACTACAAGAGTCACGTCAACGTCTCTATAAGAGTTCTCTTTCTCTCGGACTTACAAAAACTCAACGAGAAATCAATGCGAAAAGGTTAGCTTTCATCGTGCTCGTTCTAACAGCTTGTTTTCGTGTTTACGAGAAATATGTATACGAGAAGTACAAAATGGTACTTCGCCAATTTTCATCCCACGAAATTTGTTGACCATTCGTTGGAAAGCTCTCGATTCGTCCAACGTACGTAATTTGCTAGCGGAAGTTAAAAATACGAGTTCACAACTTGATACCAACAGGTGCTATGAAACACATTCATCTTAACGGCTGTAGTTTATAGCATATGGGTAAACTCCGGAGATAAAAGATAAGAGTTCCAAGTGTACAGAGCAAATAAAATGATATTATTTCAGGTCAATGGTCCCATTCTTACTTCGCCTTGATAAAATGGAAAATGAACCCTCATATTTACGTGCTATGGGTCTATTTGTTTATCCTATGGGGTTATTAAAGAGGAAAATTGCACATGCAAACGAGAATCATTCCATAAACATATCCTTACACCATCCACCACCACCATACACTGTTCCATATATCACAATTTCTTCTATTTCTCATTAGAAGACTACCTACTAACGGTGATTGACCTTTAGAAGGTCGTATGTGAGATGAGTTTCCACCAAATCTAAGGTAAGTAATCATTATGCATAAGCAAACGTGGGATGTCAATCTCTGTGTAATATTTGCATAATCCAACATTATCTCTGTTTGTTCAATTAGTGTTGCTATGTATAGCAACCTAGTAGCTTGGTACAATACTGAGTTTGTACCCACTTTTTGAAGTAAATTGCAATTGAAATTAATAATAAATTGTCATTGATCAAGACGTTATTGAACAAACAGGAGAAAAAAAGAGAACAATTGACCAATTTATTGAGCTCAAAATGCTACCCAACGAACTTATCCTTTCTTTTGAAATGCTTAGTTTTTCGGCGAAAGAACGATTTTTTTATCTCAATCCTAACAGCTGTCGTCTGGAATATACATGTAAAGCGTAAAGTAGGAATAGTATGTAGGTACCTATTTTTCTTCCTCACTACCAAAGGTGAAGTGTTCGTGATTGAAGTCGAAAAATTTTTCGGCCTCCAAAATCAAAATTTCCACTTACTTTTTGCGTTTCAGAACGTGCTGATCAATTTTGGTTCCGTGTCTGTCTGTCTCTCTGTCTGATGTCTGTCTGTCTATCTGTGGTAAATCCTTCTCACGCCCAAAACTATATCAAGTCCGATTCCAATGAAATTATTACAATTTATGCGTTTTATCTCCTAGTCCCCTATAATTTTCAATGACATCGAATCAACAGTAGCCTGTGCGCATGCGTAAACGGAATTTCTCATAACGTCGATTTCTCATCATCTATTGGTCCGATATCTTTCAAATTCGATAGGTAGTTGAGTAAATATATGTTCAGAAAAATGCCCTATAAATTATGTCGCGATTGTCGGAGAACTGCGCATGCGCGAAACTAATATCAGTTGACACAGTCGAAACTCCTGAGTCTAATGGATCGATGATTTTGATGAGAATTTCAGGGATTGTGCGGATCAGCTTCTCGACGGTCCACTATAAATTTTATTCCCGTCGCATGATTAGTGGTCTGTGCGCATGAAAAAACGTTAATTTCTCATAACGTCGATTTCTTATCATTTATTGGACCGATTACGTTCAAACTCAGGGAGTTGATGGGGTATATGTTCCAAAAAATTTTCTTATGCATTATATTGCGATTGGTGGAGCAATAAATATAGCGCTTGCGCAAAACTATTGATGATTATGATTTTCTGTCAACGTTTGGCTCAAAAAAGGTATTATAATACGTTTGAATATAAGTAGTAAAAATCCGCTCACTAACCCCTAACGATCTGAACTGCTAATTTAATTACAATGGATTTTCGTTGCCAAGAAATCGAGATAATTATAACTTTAGTTTCCTATAGAAGGACTCTTGGAGCGGAGGTTAACAGTGCTTGCTGGCGAGTAGAATCATTGAACAATACTGTAAGCCAGTTCTTAGCAGAAAAGGGAGTGACACTAATAGGGAGGGATTTTACAAAATAGTCACTATATCTTGGTAAGACGTGACCATTGAAGGTGGGCACAATCTGGCCACAATATTGAAGGTTTTCGCTAGGTTTCTCATGTGGGACGTATATGAAGTACCGGGTGTGGATGAGCTGTATTGCTAAAGGGAATGAGCTATCTTCAACTCACCGATACTACTGTGCCGAAAGAGAAGAACAATGTGTATGCAAGGGTGTTGCTGTCCCTAATCGAGCTAGAAGTGTTAGTAACTGTTGGGAATATGATGCAAAAATGACTGTTTTCGGAAACGCGATACCTTTTGACGTGTTACCAGGAAGGGGAAGGTTCCTATCGGGGAGGCTTTCTATTGAATGGGGAACAAATACCAAAATCGAAATGCAGTTGACTGTCTCTGATTGGCTGCCCTCTCACGGTGGTATGATGCTCGCCAGAAGTAATGCTGAAAAGTTTGTATTAGCTCTGCGTTACTCCAAATGAGCCGCGAGTTGAGGACTCTGACTGTGTGACTTGTTACCCCGAAGAGTCAGGAAAGGTGACTCGTCAAAATGACTCTGAATGAACCTGGGCGTGTTTCACACCTATACGCCCAAAAGTAGACCAGTATTTTACGTGCCCAAGCACAAGAGGGAAGGGAGTCAGGGTAGCTTTTGAAAGAAATATGCGTACTATTAAATGGCCTTATAAGTGCGTTGCCGTTAGTGTTTTGGGGCCCGCGGAATGGGTTCCCTGTCAAGTTTAGGTGGTTGTGCCGATCCGCTCGAGATACCTTCAGGTGCCACGAGAAAGAGGGCGGAGGCCCTCTCCCGCTTGTAAAAGTGTGTGTACTAAATTGCAGCGTTTTTACTTTCCCCGGCGTAAAAAAAGCAAAGTGAAAATCTTCAAAGTTTGATGCTGAACTGCTTTGCAGTGGAAAATTAACTAGGGACTGGTAATCTCGTTTACTTCAAATATTCGTTTGATCTCGTCATAAAAAAAGGCAACTGAAGAAACTTCGTTCATCCTCCGTCATCATCCAACATTCATAACACCAGCTCGACAAGAATTTTCATGATTCGGGTCCTT
The DNA here is from genome assembly GCA_030762985.1 of Adelphocoris suturalis. Lineage (NCBI taxonomy): Eukaryota > Metazoa > Arthropoda > Insecta > Hemiptera > Miridae > Adelphocoris > Adelphocoris suturalis. The sequence goes on from CM061048.1 coordinate 30,988,377, forward strand.
TTAAAATGTGCAATAGCCCTTTGCCACGTCCGAGATTAAAACTTTCCCTCCCGACTCCAATTGTTCTGTGTTACACCAGCAAAAGATTGTCCCTCGCTTAGGCTCTAATTTGACGAGAAGGAAGGCAAATCTTATTCGTGGCTTTCAAAGAGACCTCTGACTTGAGCCTGATATCTCAACAAATTAAGCGGAAGGCTTCACATTAATCTTAATAGCCAACATTTTTCTTCTTTGCTGGTGGAGGGAGAGAAGGATGGGGGGGGAGAGGGTGGCTCCACCCGAAACTCATTTTTGCTCGAGCTTTTGTGAAATTAGAACTTGATGCCACTCATAATTTTGTTGGACAACAATTTATCAAAACTCATAACCTGTAACGATTACTGAGAAATATAAAGAGGAACAGTAGTGCCAGGCTTTTTACAACCTTCAGATATATAATAAACGAGAATTTCATGACGAATCACGGGTTCTGTTGTAGAGAATAACTCAAGTACCATCATATGCAAAGCAGTTGTAGGTAATGTGTCAACAACAAAAAGCAAAAAATAAATTTCGGGAGATCTGAAATATTGGCTAATTAAGCTAATGAAATAAAAAACAACTATTTCAAGCTCAAGTTCGAAATCGAATGAATTTTATTTCTGAGTTAATCGTAACTATCGAACACTGTTTCGATAGCAACAAACATGTGATACTAAAAATAATAACAAACAAATTATTTTTCCCGAGATAATTCCACCAGAAATTTCCTGTTCCTTCTTACTTCTCCCTCGTTTTTTAGGGCGATAAAGTAGGATCTTGGAAACTCCTGAAGTATAGGCTTTACAATGCCATTTAGCCGAAATCAGTGGAAGTTCACGGACGCCTCTTCCATCATAACTTCCTCATTTTATTTCGAAATTATATTTTGTGAATCTTTTTGTCGGAATGTTTCTTTTTCATTGGCAAAATCCTCTTGGCCGTTTGCACCGCCCTCTCGGCTCCACCATGACTGTGGGAGGTGTGGACTACTGACAGCTATATCAAATCCAAATTGATGTGCGAATTGCTTGAAATCGATGGAAATGAATTGAGTCCCACCATCTTTACGCACTTTTAGTGGTACTCCGCGTCTTGCCAACACATTTTTCAAGCGTTGAATCACGGTGTTAGAAGCCAGTGAGCTAAGATGTATCATTTCAATAAATCTGGAATGGTAGTCTTCAATAACCATGTACCGTTTACTTGACAACTTGAAATGATCAATCCCATGAAGTTCCCACGGGTGTTCAGGTAAAGTTATATAAAAATAAAAAATAAAAAAAGTTTCAAAAACATCAACAAAACTAACCTCAGCATCCAAAATTTCATTCACGTGCATTTCATTCATGTTGAGAAATGTACACTTATATTTAAATAGTGTGACCTAAAAAAGTTCCAGGCAAGTATGGTCGTATGAGTGAATTTTCGTAGATTATCGTATTATATCGTAGATTATCGTATTATATCGTAGATTATCGTATTATATCGTAGATTATCGTATTATATTTGGAATTCGAGCAATTTGAGCGCAAAGAAATTGTTAACCAGAAATTTTATAGCAAATAAACTCGTTCTTAATCATATTCTACAATTCAGAACATATTTTGGATGTTTAGCAATTTTTCAGTTTTTTAGTCGATTTTTCAGCAAATATTACTGAAATGAGTAAATTTTTCACCATAATGTTGTGAATACATTTTTTAATGTTCTAGTTCATCGTTGACAAACTAATGTTGACTAAAAAACCGATAAAAACATAAATTTAACAATTTTTAGACGTTTTTAATAATTTTTAGTGATTTTTTTAGCACTTTTTTTGCAATTTGACCAATTTAATGAGCTCAAAAAGTGATGGCCAACCGTACTCATCCTTTCGTTCGAAAAGCTTGATTTTTTGGCGCAAGAACGGAATTTTTATCTCAATCCTAACGAGAGTTATGGTCTGGAATGCCTCACCAGATCCTGCACACTGAAAGAAGACCGGAGGTCACGGGGGAGGATTGCTGAATGGGGGGCTGTTGTCCCACGCCTGCCGGAGATGCACACACACGTACCCCATTGGGCACAGCCTCTGCCTCCTCTGCTGCCATTCGCCGCAAATCCTCAGAAGCATACCTGGGCCGCTCTCGCTCTATATCTAATGTACAGGATGCTTCTGCCAGACGTGGGCCCCAAGGCCACGCTTGGAGCTAAAGGCTCTTTCACAATGGGCACATCGGCCACACACACACACACACACACACACCCACACACACACACACGCACACACACGTACATATATATATACCCTACCCCAGCAACCCAACCACACACATACCACACACACACACACACACACACACACACACACACACACACACACACACACACACACACACACACACACACACACACACACACACACACACACACACACACACACACACACACACACACACACACACACACACACACACACACACACACACACACACACACACACACACACACACACACACACACACACACACACACACACACACACACACACACACACACACACACACACACACACACACACACACACACACACACACACACACACACACACACACACACACACACACACACACACACACACACACACACACACACACACACACACACACACACACACACACACACACACACACACACACACACACACACACACACACACACACACACACACACACACACACACACACACACACACACACACACACACACACACACACACACACACACACACACACACACACACACACACACATATATATATATATATACGTTAAACTCTAGGATTTGTTTCAAAATGCCTCAAAACGGATTTCAATGGAAAAAAATTTTCAAAAAATTGTATTTGAAAATTTTCTGAGCCATTGCAATAGCTACTTTGTCTACAAAAATTCGCTAAAAACAATAAAACCGTCCAAATGAGCTGAATTTATCAACAGTTAATCATTTTTTTTACACTCTACCCGCCTAAATTTCAAGACAATTTAACACACACATATGATCAAACTCAGACTTGTTGGGTTTTTCAGATTTTAGTGAGGTTAAAATAATGAAATAACCCGTCAACTTGGGCGTAAGCTTTACAAAACAACTGTTTTTAACTAATTTCACTGATTTGGTATCATGAACCACAAAGACACCCATGAACTATAAATTAGAAAATAAAAGGAACCCGATACGATCTTGGATGACCCCAATGACATAAGTATTTGCGGAAAATATGGCTTCAAGCCCATTTCAGAGGTTGACCTCCCTGTTTCTATTTCTCCGTAGAAATATTATTATCAAGCTATCCAGTTCTGATCCATCGAATCTCTCGTATCTCTGATGGTCGGATGGCCAGTGATTTCTCAGATATCCTCGTTCTGTTACTTTATTGTATATTATATCACCCGAGTAGTAGCTGGGGCCTCAGATGGTCTCTCGCTCTACTACCGGAATTTTTTTTTCTTTTACCAGGGGTATCGTTCTCTCATAGATTGATTCAGTAATGGAAGCGAAGTTTGCCACGAATAACCGAGTCCTAGGAGATATTTGTAAACATAGAACTTAACATTTTGTCATTTTGTGTAGTGCATTGTGTGTTAGTGTAAAATTGTTGTTGTAGATACATGTGTAAGGTAACATGTGTACATGTATTATAGTAATGGATTATGCTACTAATGTATTTCTAGTATCAAAACACTCCATGATAGCACGTAATTATGATCCTGTTGGATGCAAGTAGGGTGAAAAATACTTCAAACTACTAATATATACTACTAATATATGCAATAAAACAATAAGCACGCAGGAAATTGAATATTCATATTTTACTCGGACCGCTGCAAGAAATAATCACTAACAGGTCGACCTTCCAAGTTTTGATTATGACTGGCATGCGCGGTCTGCTGACCTGCGAGGTGAATACATTGCCGTTTGGTGTCATATATTTTAACTAGAGAGTTCAAGCCACTTCCAACCTTCTGGGTATCTTTAGACTGTGGATATTACATTTATATGTCACGTACGGTAGGTTTCCGCTATGTCCCAGATTACGGAGACTCCCCAACTTCCTTAAGGAACAGGTTAGAAGAAAAATTGAAATAGTTCCTATATTTTTCCCTCTATTCTTATATTTTTTCCAAAGATCTCATATATGACATTTATGCTCACGCGTGCAGTAACTTTGTTGTTTTAAATTAGAACACCATAGTTTTATATTTCATGAGAAATCAACCATCACTTGATTTTTAGAGTGCTTTTTGAGAGCTTGATTCTGCTCTAAAAAGACGAGATTTCGCTCTAATAGTACATAAATTGTGAAATAGGTACTGAGTTTTGAAAATATTCAATTTTGAGATACATAATACTGGATTTAGGTGTATTTTTTCTTGCTGAACCATGTAATGATGTTCATTTATTGACAGTTGCAACACAAAGTTGGGAAAACATCGCAAACTTGACAGAACTACACTTTTCCTCACTCATTTCCACACCGAGCCAAACTAATTAAAATTAGTTTTTTAATTGTTTTTCCAATTTTGTGTTGGAAATATCAATGAATGAACATCATTACGTGATTCAGCTTGAAAAAAAAAAACCTAAAATAATGTATTACGAGTGGCAAGAATATTTTCAAAAACTCTTCACCAGACGTTTGGTTTCCAGAGCTGCTACTTGAGTCAGTTGGCGTGGTATCACTCATTCATTTTCCAACCATATATTTTATTTGTAGCAAGTTCGTTCGGTGTCATACTAAACGATGGGATGCTATGGTTCACACAGTAGCAGCTACCTTCTTTCTCTACTGGGTTGTTACAGAGCTGCTTCTAAAGTGAGTTGGCGTGGTCTCACTAGTTCATTTTCCTGCCAGACATCTGATTCGTAGCAAGTACGTAGAGTGTCACGATGGGAGGTTCTGAGTTTCCTTGACATTGAAACTCCTATCTACGTACTTCGGCAATCGTCTTTCTTCAAAAACTCGCCACTAGAATGTTTTTTTCTCTGAGCTGCTACTTGGATGAGTTTGGTCTCAGTTGCTTTTTCCCCAGCCAGGAATCTGATTTGTAGCAAATTCGTTCGGTGTCATACTAAACGTTGGTAAGCTGGGATACATAGTACCAGCGACCTACTCTCTTCACTAGACTTTATGATTACCTGAGCTGCTACAAGAGTGAGTGGGCGTGGTCTCAATCATTCATTTCCTTGCTAGACATTCTGATTTATAGCAAGTGCCATATATCGCTATAGGAAGCTGGGATTCACACACAACTACCTAATATCGCTACAAGACTGTTTGGTTTCTAAGGCAGCTTCAAGACTGAGTAAGTACTGTTTCACTCGTTCATAACCCTGCCAGAAATCTGATTTGTGGTAAGATTGTTGGGTGTCATACTAAACGATGGGTACCAACCTACCCTTTCAAATAGAATGTTTGATTTCTTGAGTTGCTGCTAGAATTGAGTTGGCTTGATCTCATTCGCTGAAAACTGCCCCATCATCATCAAACCAAAAGAATACAGCCGTTCTCAAAGTCTAAGGACAGTGAGATGTGGAAGAAGAGATAGCTATGTAAGAGCGGGTTCGCGATTAATCATCGCGGTACGTTTTCCTAGCGACCGGTTTCTTTGCGCAGCGCAAAAAAGAATTTTTCCTCACGTTAAATGTATTAGTCTTCTTGAAAGTGTTTTTCTGTCACAGCTTTTTTTGGCTGAAGTAGTTCATTTTCACTTCTTGTGTTACATTTCCACGAAATGGAGCCTACGCAAGAAGAAGAAGTGGATGGCGATGTTAATGCTAACGAAATTTGCGGTGTTCAGGAAACAAATGTGCGGTGATTTCAAAAATCAAACGAACGAAAGAATGTTCAACAATTTGATCAATAGCCATCACGTTTACGAAAAATAAAAGCTCTAGAATTATTTTAGATTGACCCGTGAAAGGTCATACTTCGTTTTGAAACCCATTGAAGAAGACCCTCGCTTTACCCGCACTTCTCCGTAAAACTGACTGAAGGAGCCAATAACAGCTACCGAAAAACTGGCTTTAACGCTTAAAATTCACAGGAAGGGTGGCCGACGTGAAACGCTCAGCGGGAATGGTATGTGTATTGACGATGAGTACTGATGAGAATTGTCAACGCCAGCTCTGTCTAGTAGCTCTATGAGGATCTGAATAGTTCATTTTGAAGGTAGATTAGTTGGTTTTGTGCATGCCTCCACTGTCCACCTTCAAGTGTGATACCCAACATACCTATTACAGATCAGATTTCTGGCATGGGAATAAGTACTAACGACGCCAACTCTGTCTAGTAACAGTATGAGGATCTGAATAGTTCAGTTTGAAGGTAGGTTAGTTGGTTTTGTACATGCCTCCACTGTCCACCTTAAAGTGTGATTTCTAATATACCTATTGCAGTTCAGGTTTCTGGCATGGGAATGAGTACTAACGATGCCAACTCACTCTAGCAGCAGTAGGAGGAATTTATTAGCTCAATGGGAAAGTAGAATAGTTGGATCTGCGTTAATCCAGTGGGACATTTGTTTCACCCGAAGGCGCAAACGCTGTTGAGCTTTTGATTACCTGACCTTTTTCTCTACATACTCGTATCTTCAGAAACTTAGTAACGTGGTCCAACGTAGAATATTCTCTACGGCCTCATGTGGTTTACTGGTAGGTATTTTCCGGTACTCACGGTATCAGGTGATCCGATGAGAAGGAGCTGCGTGACACGTATTTTATTCTCTACGCTTCCCGTCAAGGTTTTATAGCGTCTCCGGTTGGAGGGATCCGAAAGAAGAGTAAGGGATCGGAATCGTACATCGGATTACGTGCCCTTTGTTATACGGAATCCGTCCGTTGGTTGGTACTCTCGAATTGGATGAGACAGCGGGACTTAAGAATTCAACCGCGAAGAAACGGATACTTGCCTGAACTGAACGAAAGCGACATAGGTGCAGCTGAAGAAAATAACAAAAACTCACAATTGACGAACTCTAGTCGGAAAAAGTTTCTCCGACATGATTAAGAAAGATATATAATAATAATATGAAATTGATAACATTAAAAATGTAAATTTCAATCAATACTTATGTGCAAATCTTGATCACTATGTTTTGTAAAGATTGCATGATTTCTCGGGGTACTTACTGGAATGTACCTACACCAATTAAAAAAGAAATAATAATAATAATCATAAAATTTGGTTTGAGAATATAGATTTTTGTGGAGCTATTTGTGCACCGTATGGAGAGGTGGGAGACATTCATTATTTAGCTCATTTTCTGTAAAAATCGGGTTTCTGGCTCCCCAACCATGTTTCTAGCCATAACAAAATGTCCTTGATATGTCTTAAACCATTCTAAGCTATATCTGAATCGACCTATTTTTTAATTTTAGGTTATTCCATTTTATTCATACCCGCAAAATTGTAAAACCACCGCTAAAATCCACGTGAATACCGCTCTTCTTGGAAATAATAAGGTTCCTGGGAGATATTGATGTTTTTGGATTTATAGCAAACACACGAATCCCGTAAGCGGGACAATAAAACATGTTTCGTTTCTGGTCGTAATTTGGTTAAGAAAAGTTACACATCCCTACTTTTGAAGTCGTCAGTCCGAGTCTTGACTCAATTGAATTCATCCAACTCGAACGATAACTTTTTTTTCTTCCTTTTCTTGTAACTCTTTTGCTAACTCTTTTTAAAAGTTATTTGAACTTTTCGATGATTTAGACAGACAGTAACAAGACCAAACTAGTTCGAAAACGCTTCGAATCATAATACAAAGGTCTAATATTTCTTCCTTATTTTCCTTTTATTTTGGCTGGATCTTCGTCCATGTGCCACGACAATGAATGTATTTCACAAATTCACTTTTTAACAAAACTTTATAACATAATCTCTGCTACTTCAAGAATTCTCAGTGTTAAAACGGAGTTTTTTTCAATTTTTCTTCTGAAGTATTTTTACGAGATAATCTTCACGTGACACCAGTAGTTCGCCTAAGATCACTTCTCTTTCTTCTGCATATTCTCTGCAATGCAATATCTCGTGCTCCATGTCTTCGGTTATTACACATTTTGAACACTGTTGGTCCATGGATCACCCGTAGAGGGAGGTACATGGTGCGTCGTGTTGTGCGGCCTGTTCTAATCCTCGATATCTGGGAAAACTGACTTCTGGTGAATTTCCAGTTCGATGGTACACTGATTTTAGACTCTTTCACTGTGGGTTGTATGCGGTGGTGGTTGTGTTCGTTAGCTAGTGCATTCACGTCGTGCAGTCTCTGCCATGAATTGGCTTCTATTTTTCTCATAATAGTTATAACATCAGGTACCGTTTAATTGTTCAAGGTTTCGATGTCCCTGTAACACAAGCATGTCTTACAGATTCATCCGCTTTCTCATTTCCTTCGATATCGCAGTGTCCCAGTATCCACTGCAATACAATTGACGTATTTGGAGTCGTGTGGAGGAAGTTGGAAAATCCGACAAACAGGAAGTTTTCAAAGTGGTTTTTGTGCGTTGCATGTAAACTTCGCATGCACTTTTCGGGTCTGTGAGGAGTCTGCCATGTCTAATCTTTCGTTGATAGCATATTTTGTCCCCTGCATTATCGCTGTAAGCTCCACTGTACAATATTTTTGTATTGGTTAGCCTTTCCACTCCGATCACAGGTTTATAATTATTAAACGTGGCCAACTTATCTAAATATAACCGTATTGACGAGAGAAAAGTAATGCAATAAATGAAACACCTTCACTTCTCTAGCCCCTTTGTAAGCAACAATATATGATATCTACGTAGATCGAAGCCGACATATTCACCCACTAACTGGAAATTATTGATGAGATGAAACGAAAACGCCTACTTTCGTCACTGTCGGTGTAGGTGATGGAATTTTTAGAAACTCGATGTCATGAAATCGTATCAGCTGATATGACCGTCGTAATTTGAAAGGCGGTATTTACTGTGTTATCATCAGTTCTCATTCACACAAATGTTGACGAATATTTTTCCTGCCTTAGGAAGAGCGAATAGTTGAACGTATTGCAGTAGTTCGACTCAGTAGATTAATCAAGGTTCTGTTTACCACGGTTCTGCTAAAAAGAATACATTTAACAATTTTTAGCCGTTTTCAATGTGTGTTTTTTAAAGTATATTTTTTGAAATTTGAGCGATTTAATATATATTAACTAAAGAAGTGTTAGGCACCAAACGCGTCCTTTCGGTCAAAAACAGAAAAACACTGTTTATTTTGAAAATTTTCGAGATCTTTAATACTCGTGTTTCAGCCCTTCAATTCAACCATTTGGTGGGAAATGGCCAGAATAGTCCTGAAAACTCGACGAAAGGCCTTCGGACTTTTTGTCTGTGTCTCAGGAAATGGGTGAATCTATCTACTGAATTTGATTCTGATCTGATTCTTTCGAATTAGAATTTTGATGAAAGTGTACGTTCACCTTGCATTTTCAGTACCCACAATGCTATTTCCCATCGTATTCGGAAACACGACGCTTATGCTATCGGAGTTTTTTTCCCCAAAACTGATGATAAGATAGAGGGGGGCGCAGCGCGTGCTTAATACACGTTTCAATGATGATCGCAATCATAGAGACTGAGTCAAAATTCAATTCTGATGTGGGTAGATCTATTTCGTAGAAACGGTCAAGGCATAGGGAAACTGGAGTGACCACAACGAACGGCTCTCGAACACCTGATATTCGGAGGTTAGCAGTCAAGCGATCAATCAATCGTCGATCAATTCAAGCAATCAATTAATAGTCAATACCGAAGCATTCGCCTTCCCATTCACCACCCCTACCTGCATAGCGTACTCATCACCTCCCGAAGTAAGTTAGAAGTCACCCACAAGGGTTTGAGTGCTAATTTTTATTCTTGGGCACTGAGGGCCAGGCGAAGCTCTATTTGTTACTCAAGCAGTTTCCTACTGATTTGAGAATGATTGATGTTTATTATTGTTTGTTGAAAATTTCAGGTAATTAAATGTAGACTTTTTCAAGTCGTTGCGAGTCAATGAGTGAATAGCTAGTGTTTTTTTTTCCCTAGAGGTTTAAAATAATAAAAGTTCCAGTCATGCAGCATGATTGTATGTGCGAATTTTCGTAAATTATTGTATTGAATAATGCTAAACTTTTTTGAAATTTAAGATTTTTGAGTGCTAAGAAATTGTTAACTACTAATTTTATGGCAAAAATCGTAATCTGAATAATAATTTGCTATTCAAAAAGAGATTTTGGATTCTTATCCTTTTTGCAGTTTATATCGATTTTTTAGCAAATTTAAATTAACTTTGAGTAAATTTTCAGCATAATTTTATACATTAATTTGTGGATGTTCTATTTTATAGTTAATACGAGTATACTGTATTTAGGCAATATTCTACCAAAAAAAATATATAAAATTTACTGTTACAGTCATGCTGGATTACAAGAAGTTTCCAGTAAACAGAATGTCAATAATGAATCGTTTACGAGAAATAGACAAAATAGACAGCAAAAGGTGGACGAGGCACCGCAAAGGTCGTCAGTCAACGATTTCTTAGGCTCCTGACGTCAGTTCCTTTTCACAGGTCCCGGAAAAGCAAACGCTCTGAAAGAAAATCCCCCCTAATTGGGGAACATCCTCCAGGATAAATGAAATCTACTTTACAAAGAGAGGAAACGAGAGAGAGCGGCTGAACCGAAGAAAGAGACGGGTACAGAGTGGTAGTTGTAGCGGCGATGGGTGTTAGGGGTTGGGGCGGGTTAGGGGTGGCTCCTTTTCTTTCCAGCTCTTTTTCCGCGCCTTTACGCGGAGCTTAATTACTCGTCAGCAGCTTTTTAAATTAATTCCCCGACTAATAAAGTCCGAAGGGAACTATTTAATTTGGGTCGGTAGACCCGCTCAACCCCGCACCACTTCTTGAGCTTGGCAATAGCCTATGAAATGAGGCTACACTTCAGAAAGTGCATCGATGCTCGTTGGAGAGATTACGTGGTATTTTTCCTCCTAGGTTCTGTATTTTTAAATTAAATTAAACTTTTTCAAAAATAAATTCAAGCATTTTTCCAAGGATTATTCTGAGGTCGTGTACAATTTCAATCATTGATTTTTTTTTCAACGAGTTTTGAACATAAACACATAGTTCATATGTTATTTAAATATATAAAATATAATATCATACGCTTGCATTTTAGTCTTCAATAATTATGTCTTTAAACATATTAGGTAATGCACACATTAACCTGGAGGTCCTTTAGGCGAGAAACAAAGACTTCAATAATGTTGGCAGACTGAGCAGCAGGAAATATGCATAATTTAGTCCGGCTCACTTTTTTTTCCTTTTAGCGAAGTTTTGTAGAAAATGAAGCTATTTCGATTGCTTGGAAAATTTTAATATTAAAATTTTCTCCATAGAAATCCGGTTTGAGGCATTCTGAAACGATTCCTAGAGCTTAACGGTTTATATATATATATATATATATATATATATATATATATATATATATATATATATATATACATGTATATATATATATATACTTCCAGAGGATAACTCTTCTAAGGATTGATATAAAAAGTCCGTTCTTGCGCCAAAAAGTCAAGCTTTCCAAACGAAAGGACGAGTTCGTTGGCCTGAATTTTGGAGCACATTAAATTGGTCACATCCCAGAAATTTGCTGAAAAAATCACTAAAAATAGCAAAAACAGCTAAAAATTGTTAAACATATACTTTTTTAAAGCAGAATATTGCTCAAATAAAGTTTATTAACTGTAAAATAGAACATTAAAAAATTTATGAGCAAAATTAAGCTGAAAAATGTACTTACATTTCTTTCAAATTGATTAAAACTCCAAAATTGATAGAAATCGTAAATCTCTTTTTGAATCCCTGAATATTATTTAGAACGAGTTTTTTTCCATAGAATTGGTTACTAAGAACTTCTTTTCCCTAAATGTCCTTTTTTCAAAACAATGTAACATAATCTAGTTCGATAATTGACGAAAATTCGCTCATACGATCATGCTGCTTGACTCGAACTTTTTTATTTATTCTTATTTTTGCATCACGACACTTGAGTTTAAAGACACGGTGACGAAGTTGAAAAGTGCTCGGAGATAAGACTTTAAAGTCCAACAGAAAAACAACAAGTAAATCGTTCGAAAACTGCGGCCCGAGCTAACCCCGCCCGCTCCCCCACCCACACTCCAGTCACCGACAAAAGAAAAATGTGCGATTCAGAAATACTTACAGAGCAAACTGAAAAACATTAACGAGATTCGGAGAGAAAAAAAATTGAGTCCTAAGCTCTAAATTTTGACGGAACATGGAAAATGATTTGTATCCTTTAAAACAGTAAATTTGGCCGATGAAGTATATATAACCAACTTAAAAGACGCACTTCAATCATAATTTGAAATAAAATCTGTGGTGTTACGTTTAATATCCTTTAATACATGCTTTCAACTCAGCTGATCTGTTGCTCATGCATCTTCTCTGTACCATCATCATCAGCATTCTTCCTTGACTCTCCCCCTTAAATGTCAGCTTTCTACGTAGAACAGGTGAGGAAATGGCGTTGGAGCTCACTCAGCTGATCAGTGATCAGTCAGGTAGAACGCTGAAGGCACCTATATTAAAAAACGTTACCTATTTTCACGAAAAATAAAAAGTTACAAAGTTAAATCGATTTCGACGGTTGGGCCATCATCAGTAACAAACAATTACATTTTGTTAGTTATTGTTTGTTACTGATGATGGCCTAACCGTCAAAATCGATTTAACATTAGTGATTTTTTGTTCTTCCCGTAATTTTCTACCCGTGTACGCAAAAAGAATGAAATACCAACTGCGCATGCGCGAATTTTTGCGTCAATGCGTAGAACTACGCGTGTGCGGGAAAGAGGCCACCTACGCGTTGGCGGGAGAAATTGTTTCGTTGGAATCCCGTCCTACGCGTAGACAACCTGACACAAATGTGACCACAATTTTAAGAATAGAGTATTGGTTCTCCCTCTGACTTCTGCCAGACCGAACAAATCGGCTTTTTGCCCATAAATCCTTTCAAACTTTACCAATTAAGTCATATGATATCTCAAATGAAAGGACATGATTGACTGAGTGTTTTTAAACCAAAACGAATATTGTATCTTAATTCGAACTTGTATTGTATTAAATCTCAACGGACAAAGCTATAAAAGATGGACAAAGCTGATTTTCTTATTATTCACCCGAAGGTACCGTAATTGCACCCAGACCAAGACTAACGTTGTCAACTCACAATCCGAAATTCATTATTTATATTATCCATAGAGCGCTAGAGGGCCATATGAAAAATGCTCAAAGTTTCACAAGACAAAACTACAAAAAACATATTTTAACCTGGCTTGTAGAAAAGGGGGAAGCGGGATGTGGAACTGTTTTAAGCAGTATTTATGTACAGTGATTATTTTAGAAAATTATTATAAGAACATTATATACATAACATTATATTTTTAAGTACCGTTTGTATCATAGAATAGATAGATTGTAAGACATGAGCGAATCACCAAGACCTTCCCCAACAACACGGGCCAAGCCTATCGTTGGGAAAGAAATCGAAGTGAGTAGCTTAAGTTGTTCAATTTGTACCATATCTATAAAATGAATTTGTATGATTAAAATAAAAAAATAAAAAAATAAATAAAAAAAAAATTGTCTACCCGTGTACGCAAAAAGAATGAAATACCAACTGCGCATGTGCGAATTTTTGCGTCAATGCGTAGAACTACACGTGTGCGGGAAAGAGGCCACCTACGCGTTGGCGGGAGAAATTGTTTCTTTGGAATCCCGTCCTACGCGTAGACAACCTGACACAAATGAACCTGACCACAATTTTAAGAATAGAGTATTGGTTCTCCCTCTGACTTCCGCCAGACCGAACATATCGGCTTTTTGCCCATAAATCCTTTCAAACTTCACCAATTAAGTCATATGATATCTCAAATGGAGGGGAGTCGATGGGGCAAAACATTTCTGGAACTTCGATGAGGAAGTTCATTGCCATGTATATGCAGATGGCTAAACACGGAATAGGCGAGTAGATGTCGCAGTCATCGACCGAGCTCAGAATCGCGGATGGGTAATTGATCCGAATATAAGATGGGAAACCAAAGACGAAAACAGGATAAATTGATTGATGCGAAAAATAAGTAATTCACCAACCCTGTATTCCGTATTTGGTCCAGACCTACGACATACAAACATGGGAAGTTGAGGCATTGTGGTTTGGAGCCCGAGGAAGCGCTTCATAATTTCTAGTTTTATCTTTTTGGAATCATGGGTTTTCCTAAGACAAGGCTCCTGGCCCTGTGTTTGGAACCATTGCGGGATACGCTGGGAATTGTCCAATACATTCTTTACAAATAAGTTGGAAAAATAAATAAAACATTCCCCCGAGGTACTACCCTCAAGAATCCTCGGCAACTCAAAAGAAGAAAACAAAATATGGTATTGGGTACCATTGCGAAAATCACGAGGTGGGCACATAACTTTGTATGTTCGGATAAAGTTGTTTCTTGTACCTGCCAAACGATAAAGATATCATGCCCACCCATGAATCCTTAGCGATCACAGTCGTTTGTGTGGAGCGAAGAAAAACTGTCCAACGGAGGATGATGGAGTTGCTCTGATTGGCCGGATTTATGGAATTGACTACAACCCAATCGTGGAAATATAGTAGAACCCCCCTCAAAGCCTTCGTCGTGACTTGCGGGAGGAAGAAGACTTAGAAAACATACAATATGTATTAATAAATATGTCCTCAGAAAATGATAATCGAAACCATCGATAAATAGCATGATACAGTGGACCCTAATGTTGATCAATTGATGCAGGGAGAGGGGCGTCAGATGATTGCCTTTTCTTTTCTCGAATACACCCATTGCTGAGTATCTGGGATGTGAGGCTATGTTCAATGGTTATACAACCCCAATCAAACGGGTTCGTCTTGTGGTATTCGGAAAGGTATTCGGTTATTTCTTCTTTCATGCTCTGGCTGTCCCATATCCTCCTCATCTAATTCCAATAGGCTTGTCGCTTTAATGACGAAACCTCGTCTATAAGCCCTGGTATCAGGGAGACGTACTAAAAAAAAGCACCTAGTTAATGCAGCTTACTACAAGGGTAATGCAGTACCTAGAAAGTACGTAAAAAGTGCCCCCCCCCCCCCCTCACCCCATCGCCTGGTTTCTTTAACTCAAATGGAATAAGCTTTATTGTTTGATGGGTAAACCTGACTTTCGGTAAAATTTATCCATGATTCTAGTAGTTAGAATTATACCTGAGACACTCATCTTCTATTCCTGACATGATGGTAAGGAAATGCGAAATTTCACGATATTTATTTCGCTGTTAGGATTTTCATCGAACGTTTATATAAACGAAAGCGGTTGTCAAAATACATGTTGAAAATATGGAACACGCCTGAAAGAATATGCTAATTATGATGACCTCGGTATATCGTTGGAAGTATTACACAATGTTCCATAACTATTACAGACAAACGCATTGATGGCTGTAGTTATTCTCTGGCTGAGGAAACGTAATTTCTGTGACATCATTTTTTGGCAGTTAGGTCCGGGTAAAACCGTGTTCCACTTATTGATTGAAATTTTCCACATGCATCGACCGTTTGTAGAAACGAAATTAGTTGTCCATGTACTTGTAGAACTTTCACGTTTCTCAATGTGCGATGTAAAATTAATTGTACCTGTTCGATAAGAGTGGAGTTGAATTGCCAGGTGGGAATGCAAATGGATATTCATGGTGGTGGAAATGGAACTACCAGTGTGATATAGAGGAGAGAAGGAGGGAGTCATTCTGGCTGGGACAGGTTGATTTCCAGTCGGGATTTGTAGTAGTTTATTTCTTCTTTCATGATTGGGTCGTCCCACATCCTCCTGGTTCACATCTAATAGTTCAATTCAATAGTCTCCTAATAGACGAAGCCTTTCTTATACTCAAGACTTAGGAGGCAAGAACTACATAGAAGGTGCAGTGTTCTAAAATACTCAGGTAGGCTTTTAAATATATTTGCCACCAATTTCTTGGCTTTTTAACTCATAAATAACAGATTCTATAGGTCAGCCAGACTTTGGACTAAATTTAATTATAAAGCTAATTGATAGAATCATGGCTGAGACACCTACTCCTGTTGTGATGATAAGGAATGCAAAACTTCACACGACATTTATTTCGCTAATAGGATCATTATCGACCGTTTATGGAAAAGAAATTGATTTTCCAAAAGTAATAAAGAGTTGCGTGTAGAGACGATCTGTTACGGGGAAAAACCGCCAACTGGTATATTGGGTCCGTTGCGTATCTTTATGAATGAAAAGATACAGGGCGTTGTTTACTATTTAATACGCAACGATGCTACGATAAGGATATTGAGACGTGTGGATCTGGCTTTATTTATGAACTAGGAGGGTATGGGACAATCCAAGCGTGAACGAAAACGTGGTGATAACTGTGATTATTCACTTGCCTCGTTACTGGCTTCCTGGAAACGTCATTTTAGTCACATTTTTTGGCAGTTAGTTCTGATGGATAAAAGTGTGCTCCAGATATTTCGACCGTTTTTGAAAACGAAAAGTTGTCCAAATAATAATAATAATGAAGTACCTACTCGTGGAGCTTCCCATTTGTCAATGTATGATGTGCAAATGAACATGCTCCAGGCAAGTGAAGCTGAATAATTGTTAGTGCCACACCCACTAGATGTAGGTGGGAATGGAACTACTGGAGTGGTAAACATTGAAAAACGTGGAACACGCTTGAATAAATACGCTGATGAGAATGATCCCGGGATATCGTTGGAAGTTCAACGCAACATTTCATAACTACAACAAACGTGGTGATGAGTGTGATTACTCACTTGCCTCGTTACCAGCGTCCTCGAAAACTTAATTTTCGTAGCTCGAAATTATTCTAGTTATGACGGTCTAAGTACGCGAGAAGCTGGAATATTATAATATATACCTATACACATTCATAGGACAGTGATCTAAGCAGAATGGCTATCTAATCAGAAATATTAAACTTTTAGGTATCAGTTGGCAGCTATTTAAAAAATTTTCAGAGTGCTCTAGCGACGGTCCTATTGAAGATAGAAATCTATAATCAGAAACTCGTAAACGAGTTCCACTATCCGCTTTACAAGCAGATACCATGTTACATGGATATGTCATTGATTGGGGATTTCATAACGGTTGTCCTCGAGTTGTCCACGACTGTTGTCAAAAGGATGAAAATGTTTCCTATGGAGTGGAGTAAATGATGCTATTGCTTTACGTTAAGAATATTGTAACCGGCTTATTAAAATTGTTTATAGTCCAATCAACTTAGTTTTGAAATGTAGCCAGGTACGTAAGGAGGGGGAAATTGGTAGCTTGAGATGTGAACATTTATCACATAAATCAAGCGCTTTCCAACGAGTGGCGAACGATTTTTGTGCAATGAAAAGTGCGGAAGTTCCATTCCCCTAGCAACGGCTGGGTTGTACGTGAAAAACACTGAAATTGTGACACAAATTTTGTGTCACGGAAATTTTTGGTTGACCCCCCAGAGCAAAGACATATCCATGTCAAAAAAAATTGCTGTCCAGCTGGAACCTCTGCGCAATCCACCTGTGAGTCTCGACCCACCACACACTGGTTCCTAACGAACGAGTTCATGAACGATGACCTAGGGTATTAAAAATTTTCGCACAGTATTATGCTGAAAACGTACTTAAACTTCATTATTATTTGCTCAAAAATCCATTAAAACAGCAAAAAAAAAAGAAAAAACCTTAAAACCTAAAAATTTTTTTGAATCACCGAATTTTATTTACTGTGAGTTTGTTGCCATAGGTTTTGTTTTTAACGATTTCATTATACTGAAATCGCTCAAATTACAATACAAATAACATATTATAATACGATAAGTAATTTTAGGAAATTCGCACAAACGATCAGGCTGCATGACTGGAATTTTTTCGTCGTTAGGAAGCAGTTGCCAGTCGGGAACTACTGGTTTTTAGAAACGCCATTCGTAGTCATTAATAATGAAGTAGGTACTTGTAGAACTTTCGCATTTGTCAATGTACAATCTACAATTGTACATGCTCTATAAAAGTGAAGCTGAATTGTTAGTGGCAGTAGATGTTGGTGGGAATGGAACTACCGGAGTAATACGGGGGTAGGAGAGCGGGGGTCATTCCGGCTGGGACAGGTTGATTTCCAATCGGGACCCCCGCCAACTTGGCAGTAACACCCAGGATGGTCTTGGACAGGAGAGGAACCCCCTCTCGCAATACTTTCCTCCTACCACCACTAATAATTCTTTTGGCCGCCGCTCACGCCCTCGGGGCTCCCGCTGCAGGACCTAACTTCTGTCTAAGTGTTTTCTTAAGCGGCGAGGCTCCTCTAATACGGTTATCCCTCGGCCCTTCGCCCCTTTTTCCCGCGTTTTTGCCCCAGACGTAGTCTAAACTTTCATGTTTATGTCCCATTTTCAGCCTTGCTCTGGGGGCCTCGGGAAGTTAGGCGAAGCTTTCTACCCCGAGCCTTGACTAAGCCTCTCGCTGCATCTCATCACTCCCAACAATAACCCTCGTACTCCGTCCCAGATATTGGTCCAACCAATTGTGATATTTCATACTGTGAAATTGGCTGAACTCAAATTACTTTCTCTCGAGCTCCGAAATCCCTTGATAGCTAAGATTGGCAAATTAATATCAAACTACTTCAATCTAGAACCGTTCTGTGTCAAACTTTAGAGTAAGTTTTGCGAACTTAGCTTGAAATATTTGAAATTAAGTTGAATTTTCAAATAGGGACGACCTTTGATACCAATCGATAACAGTGTAGAATCGAATATTTTCTTCGATGCCAAGTACCGAAACACGATTTAACATTGAGTGCTCGGTCGCGCATCTGTTGGGCAAGTTTTTTCCCAACGAAGGTTTTCGATTGAACTCCTTGGGCGAACGTTAAACTCTGACCCAGCACTAAAGAGCCGATACACTTGCATCTGATTAATTGCAAGATCTCTAATTGTTACCAGCCGGGAATGGACAATGTTCTTCAGTTTCCCAATATCGTTGCCAGTGTAAATGGTTGACAGAAAAAAAATATACTGCAAATTATTACACAAAGGTTTAATATATCCATATTAGATAGCCCATGTACGCAGATATTGGTGTATAAAAATATTAAACTCCTTATATGATAGTATATCACTGAAACTAGACGCTTCAAGCTTCCCGAACGGGTTGAAACCTTTACAGCTCCAGGACCTCACAATTTTTCGTTCTTTAACTCGGGAACACTAACATCTCCCAGCATGCGCCTGTTACTAAACTATCTGACTCACTCAGGGCTTTTCCCCAATAAGAGCATCAATACTGGGACAAAAACTGTGTATTTCGGTTCCTAACCAATCATCATGAACTGAAGACCTTTAAAAAAATTAGTTTATCAACTGAAGTCAGGTGCGATAGTGAGCCAAGATGAATTCAAAATGGTTTCACTATTATCCAAATCTTTCCCAGTAGAAATATCATAAAGTACATATATTGTGGTATGATTCGGATTGGTAGAAAATCACTTCAGAACAGCTGCTTCTTACACAAATATCAAATACAACAATATAGCCATTTGGTAAAAAATAATCTCTTAGGTGACACTGGTTTTATGCATGGCCTTGTTTCTTTTCCTCCCAAAATAAATTACATCGATACCTGAGCCATTCCAGAGTAATATACGAGAATAAAAATGAGTGTAGTTTTTACAATCAGGAATGAATGAAACTTGGAAGGACAAGCCTTGGCAAGAAAGAGGCTAATATTGCAATAACACTTATCATTCCAAAAGCTGAAAAGCTTGATAATATAAATAAAACAGCAAATGTTGAGGGGGGCGGGGGGGGGTATTTTTTTTCTCGGCCGATTACAATAGGTTCGTTATTGAAAATAATGAACCTATATGTTTGGCCAATTAAGTTGTGCAGCCAGTCTGGGTCCTTGCCCAAAGAGCTGTCGAATTGGGCCAACTTAGTTGCGTTTTCACTGGTGTTTGCCCAACGGGTACACAACTAAGTACTCATTTCATTGGCATTGACTTTGAACAATTCGAACTGACCATCCTAATTTTAATGAATTCAGACTTGGTAGATATTGGAGAGTGGGTAATGTAGTAACAGCCCAGTGACAGAGAGTATCAACTAAGACCGAGATAGGATAGTACTTTAAGCTCGGTAGAGAGATCCGAGCCGACCGTTCACTCTGTTCTACTCGTAGATAGAATTTCGGTGACTACCAGTAATCACCAAATGCTCTGAATGAAACGATTTCTCCAAGTAGGGTTACTATTGAGCAATCACCGTGCGCCTGTTTCTATGCGCCTGTCCGCACCAACAACGGTTGGTAAAGGTCTGTAGTTCAGACCAACCCCATGAGATTATTGTGACATAGATACATACAAAAGACTGAGTTTTCTGAGTTAATAATAGCGTGGCTCAAACTCGCAGCAAACTAGCAAAGTTTTAAATTCCATGTAATGATTAGGCGATTTGGAAATAATGAGCTTATAAAAAAGGCCTTCTGTCCCTAAATTTTTTTTTTTATTATTTTTTTTTTAAATTGAACAACGTTTCTCCCCAGGACTCCGAGCTTCAGAAAGATTGATATTCAAAAGTGTGAAATATCTACTTACTTATAGTTTTTTTTTTTAATCGAATTTAAAATTATGAGTTTAAAAAAATCTAATTCGATTTAAAAAACTCATAATTTTAAATTCGATTTTCAACAAAAAAGAAAACTATAGGTAAGTAGGTATTTTTCACTTTTGAATATTAATCCCCTGAAGAAGCCCCAGTTCCTGAGGAGAAACGTTGGAGTTCAGTTTAAAAAAAAAAAATATGAAAAATAAAATAAACCAACTTAAGAACCAAAGGCCTTTTTTATAAAGCTCGTTGTAAGCTGAACTGTCCGAATAAAGAAACGTTATTTGGAAATAATTTACATAGGTTGAATGCTAGTAAGTAGGTACTTTATTACTTGAGAACTCAAGAAACGAGAACTTAAGAACTCAAGTAAAACTCAACTTAAGTAAAACCTCTGGAACGTAAATAAAACCATGATTACTAGGCTTCAGGAAATAGTAATGAATCCACCAGAAAGCGCCGGGTTTTGAGATACTCAATTAGCTATTTAAAATTTATTAGAAAGTATTCTCAAGTAAAATTTGATTTGACTTCTAGCGAAAACCTACTAGCGGTACTATTACTTGGAATAGGGCGCAAAGTACAAGTATTTGTACTTGTTTGTTTGAGATGACAGAAGTTTGCTTTATGCCCGTGAAGAACGGCGCTCCTGTGATAAGTGGGGGTTCGCGAAGTTGTCCACTCTCAGTCGAGTTAGGAATCACTGCCAAGTGGTTGGCTGCAAAAAACCCGTATAGCCAGTTAGAGTTCATTCCGAGATAGTTTGAAAGGCAATATCTCTGAATACCTCACAGTAGTGCAAAAGTGGGATGAGATGTTGAGGGGGGAGAGAGGGGGGAGGTCGAGGTGACGGCGCGGCGTCACGTCAAAGAACGTCGCCAGGGCAGCTCCCCGGGTCCCGGGATCCTGAACCGCCACCCCCGCACGCGTTATCCGCCCCCTCACAACCCCCTTGTACGCCCCCTCAACCCTGTTTTCGCTCCTCCCTCACCCTTATTCCAAACTCTCAAACCTCTCTCACCCTTATTCCGCACTCCCCCGCGCCCCTATTCCACACTCCCTCGCACCCCTATTCCACACTCTCCATCCACCCTCTTAATCCAGCGACCCCTCGCGGATTCGATCAGCGCCCGTGTTTGGGGAGCCGCCGCAACAAGACGGCCTCCGGGATTCCTGACCCGGACAAGGCAGTTCCCGAGCCAAACCGCAGGACAGCTGTCTCTACATCAGCTCCCTCTGAGAGTAATTTAACCTTTGAGTTGTATATTTCCAAAAGAGGACCTCCCTATCTCGGAACTCCAAGTGTTTTAATTTTGTCAACTTCTTTTATTTTCCGTGTGCATGTAAACTTAGTAAAATATTTCTGTAGTTTAATATAACTATTTACGAATAAAATGGTTAGTGTTAAGATTCATCTCCTCATTTTCTTGACCCATACTGTTCAACAATAAATCTGGCCATTACAGCAAAAGAGGTAATGTGACCTTGTGGGAGAATATACGATCCCATTGGTAGAATAGCAAATAGGTTTCTCCCCTTCATAGAGTACTCACACTTGTACAGCTATGGAGCTGATTTGTCTTCCAGGGGAAAGCTTGTACTCCCAAGCTGTGCATCCGACTCTTCTTTGAGTACCGTACTAGCCTCAGCATAGATGCATATTTATTCTTCCTTTCTGAGAAAGATTTGCGCCAGCATAGCTGCCTTCCTCTCTAAGAACAATATTTACTTCAGCATATTACTTCCTTCATGGAATGTACTCGTACTAGCTCAAGTATAGCTGTATTATTTATGAGGAAATGAATCCTGTTCCAACATAGCTGAGTATATGTGTTTAGAGCACTGGATATCAAATAAACGAAAA
Organism: Adelphocoris suturalis; assembly: GCA_030762985.1. Classification (NCBI taxonomy): domain Eukaryota; kingdom Metazoa; phylum Arthropoda; class Insecta; order Hemiptera; family Miridae; genus Adelphocoris; species Adelphocoris suturalis. The sequence continues at coordinate 31,011,035 of CM061048.1, forward strand.
ACGAAGATTTTAAATCGATGCAGTATATTGAGGATAAAACTAAAACTACTATTTACACTGGTATATACAATAAGTTCGTTACTAAATCGAAGATACAGGGAATATTATGTACAGAGGGACGTTGAACACAATATAACATGTAGAATTCAGAGCACTACTATGCTGCCAGGTTAGAGTCAAAGAAATAACGACAAAAATCAAACCACCTTCTATGTTCTGTTGGGAAATGGCTAGGAAGGGGTATTTTGAAGGAAGGGGAGTGGGGAAACCCCAGCGTGAGAAAATATCCAAGGATTGAATTGACAGGGTCGGTGTTAAGAACTAGGAAACGACAAACCTATTTAAGGGATTAGAAGTTATGAGAATTGATGAAGGGAACGTTGAGAAAAAAAAACCCCTGGGAAATATTTTAGGTATGAATGCCAGAATAACGGTACTGAACAGGTCCTTTTAAGTTATTAAAAGTTTGAGGCTTAGTGGATATCCGAAAGTTAGCAATGAGTGTAATTTACCGTTGAGGTATCGAGCTGGTAGATTAGGAAATGCCCAATTCAACCAGCACATATTTTGAGCTAGTGCTCGAAACAATGTTTTTCCCCTCAAGGACAGTACTTGCACCAGCATAGCTGGGTATGTGGTTTCTCTTCAATCAATGTAGTCGCTCCAGAAAAGGTGTATCCGTATCTGTATCTTCCTTTTAGAAAAGTACTAAAAATTCCATGATTTTTACATTTCCTTCAGTACGTGCCCCAGCAGAACTGTACATCTGTTTCTTTTACGAGGGAAAAGAACTGCTCCTGCATTGCTGTGAATCTGTTAATCCCGTCAAGGAAAATACTCAATTCAGCTTAGCTTTACAATTGTTTTCCCTTCAAGGAAATGTACCCGTACTCGCTCCTCCATAGCTCCGAATTAGTTTTCCCTTCATGCAAATGCATTTTTCATTTTCTCCAGCATAGATCTGTATCTGTTGTATACCTTTAAAGAATATTTGCTTCAGCGTTGCATTGCATTTGTGAATTCCTTAATGAGAAATTTAGGTACACGCTCCGGCATTGCTCTACATATATGTTTTTCCTTCAAGGAATGCACTCGTTCCTGCTTTTTATCAGCTGTTTACCGTCAAAGAAAGCACTTTCTCCCGCACCTTCTCTTCAGATGAATACCATCACATTCTATGTAATGAAAATCCCCAGAAGCTTCATAAGCAATCTGAGACGTTTCAATGTCTTGCCTACTGGAGGATTGGAATAGGTATTTCATGATTGTAATTCATTTCAAGCTGATTTGATTACTAAATAACACTCCCATGTGACGTATATTCCCGTCATCGGTTTCCAAAACATTCCAGCATCCGGCTTGATTGCTGCCCACGGACTCTGTCCTCATAAAATAATACCGGCAGGGGAGATCGAAACAGCTAATGGCTCTCTCTGAATAGTTTGTGGGATTTCGCCCTTTCTACAAATACCCTCTCACCGAGGGTCAGAAGGGAACAACAGAAGTGATACAATTGCCCGCAATGGTCCGATTTGAAGCCGTTGGGAGAGGGGCTTTGTAATCGACCGTCCATTGTTCCGATAATAATCGAGTTGGTTCACGTGTTTTGTCCGACGAAACTTCCGTTTTCAGCATTATATAAATGTTGGTGTTGAGTATTTTCCTCATTGAATCGTCCTATATATTATGGATTTATTCTTCATTATTATATAAATCTTATGAATGTGTAAGTTCATATGTATTAAACCGGTTTCATGATGTGAATATAAGCCAGTCTGTTGGATTGATTCCCACAATAGGACTATGTATGTTTGATGTACTCATTATTACAACACGCTTTATTTCCCTTCATATCAAATATAATGAATTCAATGTGAGCTGGCATTATTATTATAAGCCCAATAAATGATATTAACAAAAACCCAGTGCACACAGACTGTTTCTACAGTCAAGGAAGTTAAGAATGATAAAGAAGGAGAAAGGAATGCCTTTATAGAATGACCTCCAGATGAGGTGAGAGTCCCTAAGGACGCGGATGGTGATACCACTGAACACTCCTGCTGAGATGCCCAACTCTAGTAACTCCAAAGTACTTTTCCTGCACCAAATCCCGCACAATGACACGGTTGCGGCCATGATTTGATGTTATTAATTTTTCGTTACTCCCCTTAGCTTATACAGGGTGTCTCAACTTAAGTAGGCAAGACTTCAGGGATCGATTTTACAAGTAATTTGCAACAAAAAGTGCCTTATAAACTTTTTCTTTTAGAGGCTTCGTTTCCGAGTTTCTTTTTTCTCTTTCTAAGATTTTCTTTTTTAAGATTTTTTTCGTGTTTTCAAACTTACATCACAAAAACAGCTCTAACTCCCCAATTTGTCGAGTTTTCTCAAATCTAAGGATACCGTTGGAAAGAGCGTTAAATTTCCTATCATTCTGATGTAAATTTCAATTTTTTTAATTAGTTCTAGTTTGTGAAAAAAATGACCAATGTTTAACATTTGAAAAAAATGTAAAAATTGTCGATTTTTCTTCGTTTTTCTGCTCCTCAGTGTGGAAGTTTTTCAGCAAGCACTCTTTGAGAAAAACTTTCTTAATCTGTCAGCTTTCCAACAGTTTACTAAAAAAAAAATTGTTGTTTCGGGAGAAAATAGCGTTTGAATGACAAAAAACGTGATTTTGTCGGTCAAAATCGACGGTTTTTTTTTTTTTTTTTTTTTTTTTTTTAAATATTTTATGGTACACAGCTGTATTCGATGATAATAGACCAAAAAAATAATAGTGTCTCTACTTAACTCATCTTCCACCTTCCTCATCTACCTGATAAAAATTAGATAATCAGGCAGGCAGAAAAATTCGATAATACGATCGGCTACCTCAGTCAATTGTGCTTCAAAATTATTCCTCGGATAATTATCGTCCATTTGAGTAGGTACCTAATAATACGGGGTGGGTTGGCAATGAAAATGCTGTTGTGTGTCAGAGATCGCTAAAAGAGATTAATTATTTAAAATAAAAATTATGAATTACTTCTTTAAAAAAATATATAAATAAATACATAAATCAAAGCACGTTCTCAAAGTGCTTCCATCCTTCCTGTATGCGTTGGTGGCATCTCTTCCTCGCGGATCGTGTGACGTTACGTAAGGTATGTGCATTCTGCATACAGGAAGGAGGGAGACACTTTGAAAACCTGCTTTTTTTCCCTTTTTTTTAGAAGTAATTATTATTTTTTTATAACACGAGCGATCTCTGATACACAACAGCATTTTCATTGGTAATCCACTCCGTATTATGAGGTACCCACTCAAATGAAAGATAAGTATCCGAGGAATAATTTTGAAGCACAATTGACTGAGGTAGCCGGTCGTATTATCGTATTTTTCCGCCTGCCCCTCCGATAATTATCTAATTTTGCTCAAGTAGATGAGGCAGGTGGAAGATGAGTTAGGTAGAGCCACTATTATTTTTTTGGTTTATTATCGTCGAATACAGCTGTGCATAATGAAATAAAAATAAAATACTTAAATTAAAAAAAAAAAAAAAAAATGAAACGTCGATTTTGACCGACAAAATCACGTTTTTTGTCATTCAAACGCTATTTTCTCCCGAAACAACAAATTTTTTTTAGTAAACTGTTGGAAAGCTGACAGATTAAGAAAGTTTTTCTCAAAGAGTGCTTGCTGAAAAACTTCCACACTGAGGAGCAGAAAAACGAAGAAAAATCGACAATTTTTACATTTTTTTCAAATGTTAAACATTGGTCATTTTTTTCACTAACTAGAACTAATTAAAAAAATTGAAATTTACATCAGAATGATAGGAAATTTAACGCTCTTTCCAACGGTATCCTTAGATTTGAGAAAACTCGACAAATTGGGGAGTTAGAGCTGTTTTTGTGATGTAAGTTTGAAAACACGAAAAAAATCTTAAAAAAGAAAATCTTAGAAAGAGAAAAAAGAAACTCGGAAACGAAGCCTCTAAAAGAAAAAGTTTATAAGGCACTTTTTGTTGCAAATTACTTGTAAAATCGATCCCTGAAGTCTTGCCTACTTAAGTTGAGACACCCTGTATACCGCTTGCCGTAGGTCATTTTTATCCATACTTATCTTAGCCTGCCAGGTATCCTCTATATCCACGCTGCTACAGACAACTTTGGCATCCAGGATTATGGCAAACTCATCGGGCATGATGGCAACAATATTCTTCTTGGCCCGGTGACTTGGCGTGTGATGTAGTCTCCTCCTCTCAACATCCTAACAGCTGGATGACAAAACACCTGCAACTGTTTGGCAACCGCATCTTGATGAAGAATGTGGCCTCCCTGAGTCCGAGAATACCGCTGCACCACATGATACATGTAATCATTTTCACGCTGACAGGTACGGCACAGGGTGCTATCCAGCGACTACCCCTTGAACACAGACAACCTGGACATCCCAAGCCTTCACTGCAATATCCGACATCTTGCACTGGTAACTGGGCTGTGATATAGTCCTTTCCATTCGACATACCAACCGCTGCTACATACGAATAAACTCCTCCCCTTCCCTTAATTCCCGAGGTATTTGACCCGCAGAAGAAAGTAAACTTTCCGTAATTAAATCTCAAAGAAACAACATTTACAATGGTTATTAGGAGAAAAAAAGAAAGAAAAAAACGGTAAAGACCACCTGCTATCTGCGAAAAATTTTTTAAAAAACCAAGGTTTCAGAATGCTCCTATACGGATTTTGGTGGTCAATTTTTTGGAAAAGCCCATTCTGTAACAATCGGAAGCCATTGCAGTAGTTCAATTATTATTCTCCACAAAAGTACCCCGTATTTTTATTTCAACGTGACTATACTCGTTTGAGGTTTTAATTAGATGGTAAATCGATCAAGACGAAACTTTGCGTCGCCTCGCGTTCTAAAACACGGCTTCGCAAATCAATTTCCCTTCAGAACCTCGTTAGCTATCGCACGGGGCCCCTCAGCCACTCTGGCGAAGTCGAATTAAAAGTTAACGGAGCTTCGATATTAGTCCAGACCCCCTCTCCATATCCACCAAACCTTGTTCACCCTAGTACCTATCTCAATCATCGCGAAATTAGATCATCCCCTACCGTTGGAACAACTCGAAAACTTAATTAGATTTTAATTTTTGGAGACCTCCAGGCAAACTTGATTCAGCAGGTGGCCTTAATTTTGGTTCCCCTTCTTTGAAATTAAAATACAAGTTTTTCTTCTTTCCCACATTTTTCTTTTTTTTTTTCCTAATAACCATTGTAAATGTTTTTTCTTTGAGATTTAATTACGGAAAGTTTACTTTCTTCTGCGGGTCAAATACCTCGGGAATTAAGGGAAGGGGAGGAGTTTATTCGTTAAAAGGTTTTCGGAAGGAGTCATCAGAAATTTGCAAGTGGAGTATCAATACTGCAGACTGTATAGTTGGAATATACCGAATTATCACAATACATAATTTGGTGACCTCCTGAATATCGTAGATTGTTCGCAACTTTATTCAATTTTCGTTTTTTGGCTTTTGCAGATATGTTTTCGAGAATTGGAGCAAACTTGAGCATGCTTCAAATCCTGAGTACAGGCTTAATTTAAATATTTTGATATTTTGATAGTCTTACTTCGACCTTCTTGAACTTACAGGGGATATTCATTTTGAGTATTAATTAGCTACTAGAACAAATTCATCTACCAGATACTTACTATTGAATTCTTTGCCTCCGTAATTTCAACATTTTGAACTTTGGGATAATTTAATTGCGTGATTTCACACGACTTTATCTGGACCAGCGCTCAATGGAATGACACTTGAAAAACATCAAAAATAAGGAAAAATGAAACCAGTCGCTTTGGGTCAGTTTTCATCTAGTATTATGGCTAGCACAATGTTGTTCGTTGGTGCAACTCCCCTTCTAAGTGGTGACTTTGCTAAATTCCATTGTAGCCATTCACGTTGATACTTGCGTCGGGTCCAGGACAGGGAGAGCAACTTACGTATCTACTCACGTCTGGTCGAAAATGCAATTTCGATACATTAGCAATGCATTTCGGCATGCATTTTCGGCATCTTCAATAGCGTCCGAAAGGTTACTAAACTTAACATCTTAGAAAGTTATAGAAGAATATAAGATCAAGCAAGAAGGGTCTAGAAGGGAAGGTAAGGGGTGGAAATTTATACTGAAAAGTACACTGGGTCCACACGAACCCAATGCAAGTAATGAAGGATTATCAATCAGGGGTGGGTATTGCTTTGACAGGGCCTCCGCGCGTTGATGACGTAGAACCTATATATATTTTCATGGGGATGATACGTGTGAATGAGTAGAGGCTAGATGTTCTCCTTACGAAGATCTTGTATTTTACAATACTAACCCATCAAGTAGATAATATGCTAATATTGTTATGTGACTTGTTTCGGCAAATTTCACTCAAGTTCTCTCAGAACAACTACGCTTTCGTTGAGGATTCATCGCCTTATATTCCGCTCCAGTATTTCATATTTTCCCCTGATTTAGTTAACCCACTGATGGATTTCATTTTAGCAGTCATGAGCTTTTGTTTGTGTTGATCATTACGTGACTAGCTGCGCAGTAGTTTTCGTTGGTTTTCCTTACGTGATGATTGTCTTCCCATAGAATCATCATTGCCGATCTGGACCATAGCATTCTTGATTCCAGCGTCAGCTCCATAAGCTTAGGAAAAAACTGCCTTTTCACTTGTTATTGTGGTGGAACTATCTCCGGTACCATACCTGGAGAGAATTATACTGGTCAGTAGAGCTCAGAAATCTACCTGCCATCACAAGAACATTCATTAGGGTTATTGGCCTCTATTCGTCAAGCTGTGAAGTATAATTTCCTCTTTCTTTATTATTCAGGCAAAGTTAGCAGGATGACAACCATTCATTTAGTTTTCCTGTACAGTTTAATAAAACGCACAATTTCCCTTCAAATTTATTTTCCCTTTTATATTGTACCTTCACTTCGTCTAGGACTGGTTGGTAACAAAATTCCGCTAAATTGATTAGTCTTCCTAGTAAATCTTCAACTTAGCCTTCAGCTCGACCAACTTTGGACAACATCACAACCGGTTAATGAGGTAGCAGATTTTCATTATCACTAAAAATATAATCGTCAAATTTCGAATGTTAAAAAGTCAATCGTAGTCTAATCTACCTCACAGGATTGCTTCACCATACGGAATGGTTGATATTCTTTGCGTTCCAACTTCGCATGAATACGTACAAATCCAAAAATCACCGAACGAGAAACTGTTCCAGTGCATTTAAGTAAAAATTACCATTCCGTTCATTATGAAACCCCTTAAAATTATGCCCTGAAAACGTGGACCCCGATAGCCAAACTTTTCGTGATAGTAGGTACATCAAATGCAGGACCCTCTAGTAATGATGAATTTTAATGAAGGACGTCGTGTAACGGTCATCGAAGCGTATAATTAACCCTCCGATTACGGGGAGAATAGCGCCATTAATTTGGACTCCGGAAAAGATTTAACCCGACATGAAAAGTGATTCATTATCCCAACACCCGTTGTCAATGAGGTTACGCAGCGGAGAGGCGTCGAACTAAATTTCAGGTTGTTACCAACACATTTAAATATATAGAAGAGCGTGTACAGGATAAAATATATGGAGGAAGATAAGACACAATCCGTAAGCCCCGGTTCGGTTGTACGGGGGCAGAAAATGGTGAAATACAACCGCGTAAAAGATAGGAAGTAGAAGCGAGGTTTATTCCCCGGATAAATTTAATCCTATAGTCATTGAAATTTTTCCTGACTGCATTAGCTGTCAGAAAACATGAGTTTTAATTTTCACAACTTTCGGATATAATCATTAATGGTTATTAATTTATTAAGATCTCTACAAATACTATTTTACTATATTGAGTGCTGTAAATATCACCAATAAATATAGATAATTGTCATGAACATATTATGACCAGCAAATAACAAATATAGGTACATATTACTGGACAGCCAAGATAAAGCACTTATAGTAATTGACTTGACCGAGAAAGGTATTTGGTGATCTACGAATGTATGAATGCCATTGAAGTTCATTTATGAGACATACGCTTTTGCGGAAAACAATTACAATAAATATTCAATTTCAGGACAATGTTTAGTTCAGTCCCACACTGTATGGTATTCAATATGCATAATAATCCATGTATGTTATTTATAGGTAGATATGTCATGCAAGTAGGTTAAGTATACCACCTTTCCCGTATTAATGCATGATCCGTTATATAAATCTTATAAATTTACATATAATGACCAGAACCTTAGACTGCTTCTGCTGACATAAGGCTATTATCGATTTTGATGCTATGGAATTCATCGGGGGTAATCAATGGTTCATTTCCCAACTGCTTACCCTAATTAAGCCTAACCAGATACAAATTTTGAGCATTGTCTGTAAGCCATAATGGTTGGACAGTATGCGCATCAGCATGTGCTGATACACAAATGACCTAAAATTCTTAAGACGGCCTTTGCAACCCTTAATGATTTCATGAAAATAATTTATTTTATACATATTGTACAGCAATACTGCACGCTTTCTTTATGATAATCTGCAAGTTTTCGTAATAGTTACCTGCACAGCCTGTAAGTTTCAATTTCTCAAAAATCATGACCAAATCAGCTGGTGAACAAGGATGATTCGGAATTGTTTCGAGAGACGGCGACAATATGATCACAAAGACCCTGCCTGGTAAGCAATTGATATCATTTGAGGTGCAGTTTATATTAGAACGGTAATTTTACACTACCAACAATTCATTGAGCTACCTACCTATTTAGAAATGAACAACGTCAAGTGGGATGCCGAAATTGAAGTTTCGTCAGCGAATCATAATATAAAAACGGTGTTAAGTACACGATAGGATGTTTATCGTACATGACTAGGTGTAATGTTTGGAAGACAGATAAATTATAACGTATGCTTCTTAATTGGTATCTCAATCAATCAATATTAATGTTAGAAGCCTTCAGCCGTACTGGTTGTATTTCTAGCGTCGTCTAGAACCTCTTATGAAGATGAACAGAATAACTATCCCTATATTGGATGGATTATGGTATAGACCACGCCCACCTATCAAACGTAGGTAACTCAGTCTTTTAGTAAATATTTCAAGACCACAATTCCAACGTTGGTTCTACGAAAAATTCCATCTTATCCACTGTAATAAATCGCTAGCTGATATCATTTGCCATTATCTCGATTCTTTGTACCGATCATCATGAACGGGGATGAACGAATGATTTGTTTCATGCTTCGTACACCACAGAAAACAGAGAGCCATCGTTCAATATAAAAATGAATACATGAATTTAAGAAAAAATGGATAAAAAATAGTAATTATTGAAAGACGTTGTAACAGTGATCACCTTCCGACAAAAACAATGAGTGACGCTATTCAAAAAGGATCAAAATAAGCTTTACCCACGGTTACGAAAAAGGTAGGTACTTTAGCTATTTTCAAATGGAAAAAGATAATCTTAAGATTTTTGACATCAACAGTACTCTCCTATGATGAGTAGTTTTCTTCCTATAATGTTTCAAAGTTTAGCGAACTGATGACGTCAAAGTACCCTTCTAATTAGAATTTTATTGTTTAATTTTCCCAATATTTTAATACCAAACTTAGTACTATCATCTCTTCATATTTATAGTAAATGCTAACTTATTTGAAATTATATATTACAAGTTTGTATAACTAGTGTATAGATATATTTATTAACCTACAAATCTGACAATGTTTTGCCCCAATCAACCTCAATTAACGGTGAAATTTTGGAGGGTGTGAGCTTTTTTGCCATAAAATTGATTTTTAACTATTTCTTTCTACTGAAATTGCTCAAATTTTAATACAGTTTAACATATCACAATTAGATAGTTAAAGATAAGTCGTTCATACGATCATGCTGCATGACTGGAACTTTTTCTTTTATCAGCAACACTTCCAAAAAAACACGAGTATACAGAACTGACGGAGAACGCGGGAACACGTTGAAAAGATAACAACCAGTCGAATAAAGGTCGATATGTAGGGAGCCAATATCAGGGAGAAACACAAAAACACATGCTGACTTCACAGGTATAAACCAATACGATGGCACTGGAGGGTTTTTTTCCCAACGATAAGGCAGAAATGGGATTGAAGTGAGTGAGTGGAAATGCGATAATCTGCTGAGAGCTTGAGTCAAAAAATAAATATTAGCTGGACGAGTGTATTTTTTATTTAACAGCAGAGAAAAAAGTCGCATTACTATTTACTTTACGCTCACAGAAATTAAGACTTTATACGCCATCTGCTCTGAAAACCTGTTAACGGTTTGGTTTACCATTAATTATTTCATCATACCGGGTTTTCGTGGAAAATGCTGCAATTACAAATGATTAAAAAACAACCGTAAAAGTTTTGGAAAATCGGTAATTCAAATTTTTATTTCAAATCAAAAATGCTTGTAAAACTCTGATAAATATATTACACAATTTAATTCGCAATCAGGAAACATTTGCCCCAAATACATAAAGACATATGATTCATTTTCATTGCATTCTGTACCTTTACGGGAAATTTAAATTTGCGGGCCGTCTGCAGTGGCAGAGTAAGCATTGAGGGCCAAACATAAAAAATATGACTGAGCCGTCGAAGACTAAGAGGAAGGAGCACTTCACACAGAATTCAAAATATTCTTCATTTGGCTGGTTCTATTGGAAATGAGACAAATCTAGTTCACAAATTGCCGGATACGTGAAAGTGAAGCTACCAATAGCCTTCAGCTGAGCCATATCACTAAAATAGAGGGAACCGAGAAGACCTCTACATGGAGTACCTACCTCAATGTCCAACGAGACGTTGACCCCCCTGTTAAAATCGTTACCTATTTGTCAATTAAAAAAAAAAAAAAAAAAAAAAAATTGTTTTTCAAACTTTATGTTTTTTTGTGAGGATCTCAGAAATCACAAATTTGCGCAGCGCGCAACCAAGCGCAATCAACATTAACTTTGTTTTTTCAGATGAGAACCCCCCTTTTTCATTCCATATTCGGATTCTACATACAATTTCATGAAGATTTGACCCCTCATTTGATTTTTTTGACCACGCGCAACCCATTCAGCGAGCGCTCAAAGTTGCGCAACCCTAGGGTTGCGCCCAAATTCGGATGTACGAAGTACCCAAGTGTGACATATGAAATTTCATTATTTTTTGACGCTGAGTCACGTGGTGCTATCCGTTTTTCATTTGACTGAATGTCAACGATCGATTTTACAGCCCGAAATGTGGTTACTTTAAACAATAAATAGTCTTCCGAGCTGTGTGTGTTGAATTTTCATAGTTATTAAACGCAGATTCGCGCAAGTGCAACTCGTTTTTTTCCCGAGTTTTCAAAGAAAAATAAATTCTTCGTTGCGATAAATGACGAGAGGAGTCCAAGTATCATCAAAACTGTAAAATCAAAAAGTAACATGTGGGTACTGCTGAAAATAGCTCCGAACAGCTCGTCGCAAGACGCTTCCACATTCAAAATAAATTCGGACCATGGCAGACCTTTCATCCCTTGTGAAACGAGCCACATTAGCACGAGGCATGATGGCATAGATCTCGCACACGGAACTGGGAAGAATGAGCTTATTCCAATGAACCTGGAGGCTTATAAGCGATAAATCGCTTTGGCAGGAAACGTCAACTTTCCAGAGATATCTTACATCCCGACATTGAAGCTCTGTTTTGATGATACTTGGACTCCTCTCGTCTAATTCACTCACAAGGAATAATTTATTTTTCTCTTGAAAACTTAGAAGAAAAAAAAGAGTTGCACTTGCGCGAATCAGCGTTTAATAACTATGAAAATTCAACGCACACACCTCGGAAAACTATTTATTGCTTAAAATAACCCCATTTTGGGCTGTAAAAGCGTTGAAATTTAGTCAAATGAAAAAAACGGATAGGACCACGTGACGCAGCGTCGAAAAATAATGAAATTTCATGTGTTACACTTGGGTACTTCGTACATCCGAATTTCGGCACAACCATAGGGTTGCGCAACTTTGAGCGCTCGCTGAACAGGTCGCGCGTGGCCGAAAAAATCGAATGAGGGGTCAAATCTTCATGAAATCGTGTGTAGAATCCGAATATGGAATAAAAAAAAGGGGTTCTCATTTGAAAAAACAAAGTTGATGTTGGTTGCGCATGGTTGCGCGATTGCGAGCTGCGCAATTTTGTTATTTTTGAGATCCTCACAAAAAAACATGGTTTAAAAAAAAAATTCTTTTTTGATCCACAAATAACGATTTTAGTGGGGTCAACGTCTCGTTGGACACCCTGTGTATATATATATTATATATATATATATATATATATATATATATATATATATATATATATATATATATATATATATAATTACGGAATAAAGATGCGGTACATAGCACCTACATAGTTTGTTGACTTTGCACTGTATGGTCAAGTGCGGAAATTCTCATCTATGACCGTATTTGCCTTATGTGTATGCAACTAATCTTCAAACGACAACTGCATTTCTTGTGGAATGCTCAAAACTCTCCACTTGCCGAGCTTTCTGCATTAAATGGGGAGAAAATTCTGAATTAAAATAGGAATGAAAGAATTCTGCTGCGTTTTTGTGTGGGATTAACTCGTGTCACCACCATCGATATACCGATGGTCCCCATGTAGCCAGAGATTGAGGAAATGGGCAGATTACTAGGTATGTAATTTTCATCGTAAGTTTTCACTACTACGCTAGTAATAATATCAGCTGTCAGTTTAGTTGTACAACCTCACTCCATTCGGACGTAAAGACATTTCTTTTCAACAACTACCTAATTATATTAAGAGGTAAGGACTCAAAGACTTTAAACACAAAGAATGTGACGGTCAGACAATGACTCTGAAGAAACTCCGGGGAAAGTCAACCAAATTAAGTGGCCCAACAGACGCTGAAATGGAATCTTTCTACCCTCAGGAATAGAAAACTAATCGGATTCCCGGAGAAAAATTTTCTCTTCGCCCCGAATAAAGAATGAAAAGAGGGAGGATTAAGAATATAAGAGAAAAGATGATCTATTCTTGGACCAATAGTCGAATGAGAGATAAGAAGTCAAAGTGACACCGATTTCAAATCAGCCGGATTGAATGAATGGGGGTTCGAACTAAAAGGTTTTAGCGCTAGAAGCGCCAGGGAGTGAAAAACCTAAGGTACATGGTAGTAGACATGACTACCCTTCGTAATTTTTCAAGCGCACGTGGATTAATTTTGCAGCCCGAAGATGTGTATTGGCTAGGGTTTTTTTTGTTTTTGTTTTTAAAGGGAATTTTCGTAGGAAAATGGAGCTTATTGCAATGGCTCGGCAAATTTTAAAATCAAAATTTTTGAAATATTTCTTCACTGAAATTTGCTTCGCTGAGGCATTCTCAAACGACTCCTGAAGTTTGCGTTTTTTCATATATATATATATATATATATATATATATATATATATATATATATATATATATATATATATATATATATATATATAGTGTGATTGTGTGTGTGTGTGTGTCATTCCGAACGATAACTTTCCTTAGGATTGAGATAAAAATACCGTTCTCGCGCCAAAAATCAAGTACTCCAAACGAAAGGATGAGATCGTTGGCCAACAATTTTTGAGCTCATTAAATTGGTCAAATTTCAAAAAATGTAGTTAAAAATCACTAAAAATCAAGAATTGTAAAAATAAAAAATTGTTAAATTTATATATTTTAGCAGACTTATAGTCAAAACTAAATTGTCAATAATTAACAAGGACATTAAAAAAATTGTGCTCAAAATTATCCAGAAAACCGTACTTAAATTTCATTAATATTTGATACAAAATCTATAAAATAATAAAAATTCATGAAATAATTTATTATGAGTTTTTTAAACCATAAAATTGGTTTTAAACAATATCTTTAAACTGAAATTGCTCAAATTTCAATAGGTACAATTCAACGTATTATAATACGATAGGTAGTTTATGAAAATTCGCTCATACGAACATGCTGCATGGCTGGAACTTTATATATATATATATATATATATATTTTTTTTTTTTTTTTTTTTTTCTTTACGAGTATGGAAGTACCTTTTGACATTCAGGCAGCTATCAAAAGTTTAGAAGCTGTAATAAAATCGGTTTGTTGTGTCTCTAAAACTTGCTGTCAGCCATATCAACCTTTGGGAACTGTGATCTATAAACTGGAAATATTTTTAGATAGGCACATATTTATGATATCTGCATTTTTTCAAAATATAGAACTGTTTACTGAACGATTGCGTGCCTTGTTTACACAACCCTGATGGCGAAAAAAACGTGTTCTTTGTCCAATCTTGTTAGAATAGAGAAGCCACTAACGAAAGGTTAATACAAACGAGATAAAATCCTAATTACAAAGTTCCAGTCATGCAGCATGATCGTATGCGCGAATTTTCGTAAATTATCGTACTATGTTACGTTGTTTTGAAAATTGAGGACTTAGAGTGAAATGAAAGTTGTTAACTTCGAAATATATGGCAAAAAACTAGTTCTAAATAACTAGTAACTAAATCTACACTGTTTTCTCCTTTAACTAAGCAAAATGTTTACTCTTTCATACCTTTCATAAACATATTCATTTATTTATAAACCAGCGGTGGACGTGTGCTCCTAGCATTCGGAAGCTCGACACCGAGTCGCTTGGCTATCTATGTACGTGCGATAGGGTCAGTGTGGTTGTGCGTACGTGGACATGTCATTCAGTGTGTGCGCCGGCGAATACGTGAACCTCAACACCCTCCATGTTGACAAATGAGTCAATTCCTGTCACGTATTCCTCTCAGCGGGCGAATCCCCGGGAGACGTCACAATCATGAGCGGACTTCGCGACTACCTCCATAATCCAGCTGAGGTCGGCACTCGGTGATCGGACGCAACTGGATCGAAAACTTCCCACTTCGCACAAGAAATGTCAGTTAACCCAGTCCCTCGTTGCCTTCAAAATATTCGAAGCGATAGTTTTTTGGTTTCACAATATTGGTACATGACATTTTTGCTAAATTCAAACGTACCGCTGTCATTTTTTTTTTTTTTTTTTTTTTTTTTTTTGGAGGTAAATAAAGTTTTGTAGACGATGGTGATGTTTCGTGGTGGTGATTCCAATATCATCAGGATCTCGAAATATTGTCCAATTCGTCCAGGCCTAACTGGTATAATTTTTCCCGTTGATACATTTGAGGAGTGTGTGACCTTCATAGGTTTTGAAGTCTTTAATCGAGTGTGGCAAATCTCAGGTCACTAACATGCTTGGTTACGGTGCTAAAGTCGTTTGAATAATAAAAAATTAATAAAATAAAAACCTGGCGCTATTCTCAAGGTTTTCGTTTTTTTTTTTAGAATTTGAAATAGATTTAAAAAATATAGTAACACTACTCATCATTACATTGCATTGCTCTACCATACAATACTTCTTTTTTCAACTATCTACCTTCCTAACCAAACATTCCAGAAGAACAGAGAGATGACAGAATAGTCACGTACCTAATTATCAAGCCTTGTAGTAATAAAGAAATGAAAAAAAGTTCTAATTCAACCTACTTGTTGATCGGCGTAGATCCTATATATTGATCGTCTTAAGCGACCTATAAATCTTGTAAATTTAAAAAAAAACTCTCAACTTTAAATTAAATTTTTAAAAAAAAAAAAAAAAAAAGGAAACTGAAAGTTAGTAGATATTTAACACTTTTGAATATTAATCTCCCTGAAGAAGCCCCAGTTCCTGGGGAGGAACGTTGGAGTTTAATTTTAAAAAACCAATTTAAAGACAGAAGGCCTTTCGACATTGAAAATGTCTTTAGTCGACGAGTCAACCGGAAATTTTGTAACGGGAATTTTGTTTCGCAAAGAAAAATTTTCAAACGCTGCAATATATACATATTTTTTAAACCATTTTTGTCAGATCTTGATAAAAATCAAACTTCAAGTACCTAACTAAACAACTCGTAAACGAGTTCCACTATCTGCTTTACAAGCAGATACCATGTTACATGGATATGTCTTTGATTGGGGATTTCATAACGGTTGTCCTCGAGAGTTGTAAACAAATCCTTTAACTTTAAACAAATCCCTGGGCCGCTTGGCCGCATCCCGACCAATTCCAACAAAACAACGGTTTACTTATAGAAATGTTGAAAATAACTGTGGAGAGAATGAGTTGTTGTTAACAGTCGACTGTTGTCAAGAGGATGAAAATGTTTCCTATGGAGTGGAGTAAATGATGCTATTGCTTTACGTTAAGAATATTATAACCGGCTTATTAAAATTGTTTGTAGTCCAATCAACTCAGTTTAGGAATGTAGCCAGGAACGTAAGGATGGGGAAATTGGTAGCTTGAGATGTGAACATTTATCACATAAATCAAGCGCTTTCCAACGAGTGGCGAACGATTTATGTGCGATGAAAACTGCGGAAGTTCCATTCCACTAGCAACGGCTGGGTTGTACGTGAAAAACACTGAAATTGTGACACAAATTTTGCATCACGGAAATTTTTGGTTGACCCCCCAGAGCAAAGACATATCCATGTCAAAAACGTCACGCAACCTATAAACAAGTTAGGTGTTGTTATGATTGTGTATACTATCAATGAAATTACTTAGCAACCTATAAACAAGTTAGGTGTTGTTATGATTGTGTATACTAGCATAGAAATTACTGAGACATTTTCAATGCTCATACCTCTTCTCTCATAAGAGAGAAAGTACGAGGGGCCTGCCGCTTTTGTTTGTAAAACAAGTACCTAAGTATTTCACCCAATATGAAGAAACGCTTAGAACCTGGAATACATAGTTGAGCCTCGATTATCCTCGAACGGATTAACTGCGAGTGCCACGAAAAAAAATTTTGATTAAGAACCTTGATCTTGATCGTGTTTGATTTATTACTCTAAGTTAAAAACTAATATTGTTTTGTAACCATAATGGAATAATCTTGTGAAAAGAATTGAGTAGTAGGTACCAACTGGCAAGCAGTAGGTAGGTACTAGACATATCCATGATCTTTTGTTTTTCCCATCAAGGAGAGAAATTAAAATGCTTGATTTATTATTTTACATAGATATGTCTTTTGGCTGGGGGTCAAGGTTTTTTTTTTTTTTTTTTTTTCCCGACCGACACTTTTTTTCCCGACCGGCACATTTTCTATTGATTTTCACGTAGAACCAAGGCGTTACTAGGAAATAGTAACTCCCATAGTTTTCATAGTAGGAAAATCGTTCGCCACTTTTTTTAATGCTCTCATTTTACCACGACATTTCATGACCTCTGAGCCATTGTTGTGACAAGGAATGCTGATTTATTACTCTAAGTTAAAAACTAATATTGTTTTGTAACCATAATGGAATAATCTTGTGAAAAGAAGGCACTACATGGTTGGTATACAATATACTCAATTATTGAGTAGTAGGTAGGTACCAACTGGTAAGCAGTAGGTACTAGACATAGCCATGATCTTTTGGTTTTCCCATCAAGGGAGAAATTAAAATGCCTGATCTCACTAAAGTCTCGATATTCTTTCTCCATTAGTCTGCTTGGTTCTCCTAGCTGCTACTAGTTATCATTGCATTTTGTATCATAATAAAGCTTTTGTATGATTACAAACGTCCGGTTTTGTCAAGAAATTTATTTATAGCTTGTATCAATACCATGTAGGTAGGTACTCATTTGATACTACTCATATCGATACTTATCTTTCGATAATTTATCGATATTGATACCAGTGATTTGATATCAAATATCGTACTGAAAGCATCGGAACGTCCCTATCCCTGACTTGGCGGTATTACCCCATTGCATTCTCCCCTTCGAGGGGTTTACAACAAACTGAAGACAATGATATAATGTTCTATAGTTTTATAAAATAATTTGTTCACAGATTAACCTTTTAATTTATTCAATAAGTGTGGGGGGGAGGGGGGGCTAAATTGGGTGAAGCCTTCTCATTTCTCTTCTTCTTTATCTTTTTTTGTATTTTGATGGAGTATTTGAATGAAAGGTGAAGCCCAGTGGTAATGGCGTCTACAAAACCTCTACATCTACAAAACTCAGCATTTCCTGTGTACCTAATCCTCCATCTCTGCCGTGTTTCTCTAATGCACATAGTTGCAGCCCGCAATATCGCAAATGACAAGGGTGCTCTTAACCATCCTTTTATCTTGCCGTGTTTTGGTTTATTATTTCCAATAATAAGCCTTTGTAATCGTATAGGAAAAAAAAATATTTTCTCTCAAACTTTGTCACTTTACGTTACAATTAGCGTAGATTCCAAAACTGTATTGTCCATCCGCCGTCCGCCGTCAAGGCCATAAGAGGCCTTTAACTTGATGAAAAAAATCCGCCCTTTCCCACATGGACTCCACTTGGGGTCTAGTTGGTCCTAGAATCTAGCCAGTCTGATCGCTTCACACACATCAATGCTATGAGCCAAAAATGGGCAAAAAACGGGTTTTCTTTCTTTCATAGTTTTTCTCATACTTGAGTTTTTCATTTTGTATTGATTTTCACGTACAACCAATGCGTTACTAGCGAAGTGTAACTCCCTTAGTTTTCAGGTAGGGAAATCGTTCGCCACTTTTGGAATTCTCTCATTTTATTACAACATCTCATGATCCCTAAGCCATTGTAGAGTCAAGAAAAGCTCATTTATTACGCTAAGTTACAAAATAATTTTGCTAAGTATAAAAACAATGAACTAATAGTGCGAAAAGAAGGCACTAAGTACAGGTTAGGTATACTATTGAGTAGTAGGCAAGGGCGTACGCAGGGGTGGGGCAACTGGGGCGGTTGCCCCAGTAGACTACCTACTCCGCAGTTAACTCGTCACACAAAAGAGTACGCATCTCTGTAAAGTATCTCTGTACATCCCATATTTGGATTCACTACTAAGTTCATTACAAGACTGATTTTCGGATGATAATGTAACAGCTTTAGCGGGATTGATACTTCATTCATCGAAGATGTTGGGAATGTCAAAGGAAGAACTCAAATAGCGACTGACCCACTTTTGTAATTTTTATGGTCTGGATACCCTCATTGAAACTGAGACTGAGCTATGGCATACATTTTGGATGGAAAAGGGCCTTACTACAGAAAAATTGAATGAATTGGATTTGATCAATGTTCTGCCAGAGACCAAGGGGTTTTACCCCCAAGTGTAATCGGCGCTAAACGTTCCTCTCGCACAGCCGTGCACAAGTGTACAATTGAAAGGCCATTCAGCTCGTTGAGAAGGTTTAAAACATGGTTGAGGTCAGCCATGTCAGAAGCCCGTCTCAACGGACTATACCTATTGAATGTACACAGGTAGTTGGTACTCGAGAAGAAACATCAATTTGTTGATGAAGTGTTGAAACTTTTTTGTGAAAACCCCAGGCGTTTGATGTTGCAGTAATAATAATTTTCAGTTGTTCTCAATTCATTACATTTTATATAAATTATAACTTTGCATTTATCATCATTTTGTTCAAGATTGTTTTTGCCTACATCGGTTTTGTAAAATTACCTATTGCCCCAGTAAAGCAAAAAGCTGCGTACGCCCTTGGTAGTAGGTACTTGTAAGCAGTGGGTACTGGACGATTGCAATTAATGGGTCTTTTCCAATCACCTGAATGAGCGAAATTCTCTCCTGATACTCCTAGGAAGTTGAGATTCGATAGGAAGACTCCCCGGGACATTAGGAGACGATTGAAATGACTGGCTCATTCCTAATCAGCTGAGAAAGCTACATTTTCTCCTGTTCATCCTAGGAAGTTGAAATTAGATATGGAGACTCTCTGGGACACTAAGAGACGATTGAATTGGGTCTTTTCCGATCAGCTGACAGGTGATTTAATTGAGACATTTTTAACTTGAGTCACAAAACACTTATTTCACAGGGGGGAAAATAGGCATATCCATGTACCGATGTACCTGCATGTAAGTAGTGAAGATTTTTCGTTTGGTAGGTGACATCATCCAGTTACATTTCGATAATGCATCTTAGATTCAGTTTGTTAGGTTTTTTTTCTAATACAGGTTTACTCTTCAGGGGTTTAATAATAATTCATAGATATTATCCCAAATAATCGAAAGAAACCACCCAGGTTGCTTTAACTTCATAGATTTGCTCTCCTCCCCAAGGGCTAGAACTCTTAACAGGGAAAAATATCAACATGGGATGAATCGCTACAGGTGAAACATAGTAAAAATGACCTAATAAACTATGACGATAGTATCAGCTGATATAATTCCAAAGGAATTCATATTATTATAACTTTCGTCACCTATATTTTCTTAAAATTTCCTATGAAGCGTAAATTTTTGGGGTCCTGGAACTTTAAAGTTATGAACCCTTTTGATAGGCACGATGCGCCATTTTCTGATTATATATGATATACGGGGCTTAATAAATATAGACCAATGATCTGCGTACAAATGCTACCTAACACAGGAATAATAAAACTTTGTGTAATAATGTGCATCGTTTTTTGTTTATCGTACATTATTTTAGTGGTTTAGATGTAGAGAAAAGGTTTCTGTTGTTCTGTATATATTTGAAAAGTGTTATATATCATGTTTTTTTGTTCAATAAAACAGTTTGTATGCTGAAATATTTGTTTCAAAAATGTAGTTTTTACCTCTTTTTTAGTTTTTTTTTTTTTTTTTTCTCGAATTATCCGCGAGTTTTAATATCCGCGGTGCCCGCGCCACCCAACAGCGGATAATCGGGGTACTGTATTTATATCTTCTGTGATGGCCTACTGATGTAGAGTATTTGTATAAATATAAGCCCAATACGCTATTGGGACTACATTTTACATACCCCCAGTATCCCACCCAGTATTGAAAAACCGATTTGTTCTAGTTTTTGAGTTGTAACAACTATTCCAACTGTCAACTGACACCAAGGTTTACGACTGGACCTATAAAATGCTCGCCTCTACTACCTGTACCTACCTCCAGTTTGATGATGAGGTTTGTGCCGGTCGTCGGCCGACGAGCGACTGCTCGCCTCGGCTCCAACCCGCCGGTATACTTGACACGGGCCGAAAGTAAGAAAAAACGTTCAAGATTAAAAACAAAAGAAGGGAGGGGAAAAGTTTGTTGAAAGGAAAACCGGAGAGGGTGGAATTCGAGGCAGAAGCGGGGATTGTGATCTTGTGGCGGTGGCAGAGCTTGCTGAGTTGTGAGGCGTCCAGAACGTGTCTCGGGGTTCTCGTCAGAATTAAAAGTTGCCCGGCAACGTTAGAGCTGCCCCAATCATAACTCCGCCGATAATAGCTTTACTCGATCCCTCCACCTCTGAGAGAAAACTTATTTTCTCCCGTAATTTTTTGTCGGGTCTTCCCCTGTCTTCTTTTGCGAACCATCAAGTCCATCAGGACCTTCACAAGTCCGGACGGGAAAGAGGTTGAAGGGACGAAACTTTACGACAAAACAGTGGCAAAGTAGGTTTATTTTTTTATTTTTGTAAGAGAGCTAACAGAATAATAAATTGATTTTTTGAACGCTTCGAAAAATTGTGTCCAACTATCAAATCGATATCGTGCAGTTCAATATTGCATAATTCTTTTGACATGGATATGTCTTTGCTCTGGGGGGTCAACCAAAAATTTCCGTGACCCAAAATTTATGTCACACTTTCAGTGTTTTTCACGAACAACCCATCCGTTGCTAGGGGAATGGAACTTCCGCAGTTCTCATCGCACAGAAGTCGTTCGCCACTCGTTGGAAAGCGCTTGATTTATGTGATAAATGTTCACATCTCAAGCTACCGATTTCCCCCTCCTCCCTACATTCCTAAACTAAGTTGATTGGACTATAAACAATTTTCGTTTGGCGGAGCGTCTGTATTGAAGAAATAACTTTAACAGTATTTATATAAATATGCTTTTTGTGCCTCCAAGAATAATAAAATGAATTCGTTATCCTACATTTCGTCGCCTACAGTCCAAAGTTAAAGGATTTGTTTACAACTCTCGAGGACAACCGTTATGAAATTCCCAATCGAAGACATATCCATGTAACATGGTATCTGCTTGTAAAGCAGATAGTGGAACTCGCTTACGAGTTTAAGACATTCTGATTTACGGTTTAACGTGAGCTGGCCAACTGAAAATCAATGAGGTGATTACCTACCTATGCTTCACAAGCCCGGTAGGAAGTTATAATAAACTCGATTTCATGGTCAGAATTCCTTTGGAACTATATCAGCTAATACAATCTAAAAGGTTTTCGTTACAATTCATTACAATATATAAATAGATACTGATTCTTCTTTAGTAGAAAAAACTCTGTACTTTGAACATCATTTATGTACCAATCATTATCATAATATCAATTATTGAGAATGACCATGTATGTAAACAATTATTCATACAACCATGCTCATAACTTAGCTTGTTGGCCACGCATTTCGCAGTAGTTAACATAATATGGTTGGATAAATTGAGAGCTTTCGAACGAATGGTCAACGAATTTTGTCGGATGAAAAATAATGAAGCCATTTCTCTAGCAACGACGCGGTTGTAAGCAGGAATCATCAGTGCATTGTTGCAACACATTTTCGTTACACAAAAACGCAACACATACTTAATGCAACCCATTTTCTTTAACACAAAACGTTTGGTTTTCGATTGGGGATGCCAAGGCTAAAACATATTCTGTGTTGAAATATTGTGAGTCGTTTTAAGATAGAACGTGCTTTTGCCATTATAACCCTGCCAAAAATGGGAAAAAATTACCGTCACTTGACATTTAGTGCGTTACGCTCCTATTTTCTGATGATTATCGCTTACAACCAAATCGTCGCTACGGAACTGTATCTTATGCATTTATCATAGTACAAAAATCGTCCGCCAGTCATTGGAAAAGTCTCGATTTACCTAACCGTATTATGTTAACCACAGAGCAGTGCGGGGCCTACAATCTGAGGTATGAGCGTGGGTGTCTGAATAATTGTTTACATACTCAGTTGATTTTGTAAACATGATTGCAACCAAAATTAGACTGGAAAGAACGAGACCTTCTCGAACGATCAAGTTTGTCCCCCACCCCGGCAACTACTTGGAACCGTTCCCTACAAGAAGAACTGTGAGTTCTTCAATTCCGTTCAACCTGTTTCTTTGAGAGCAGGAGTCAATCCCTTAGTACAAATGCAGATTAGCGGACATGTAGGTCAGAATGAAGTGTATAGTTTGGTGGTCTGGATGCTCGCAAGCTCGCATCTCATAACACGATCACGTAACAGTTTAGAAACGTAAATGTGACTTTTCATTTGTGACTCATGAGCTGCTCCGCGTTGAACGGAATTGAAGAACTCACAGTTCTTCTTGTAGGGAACGGTTCAAAGTAGTTGCCGGGGTGGGGGACAAACTTGATCGTTCGAGAAGGTCTCTTCTGGAAAGAAACTTGGAAGTTGAAATTTGATTGGGAGACTCTCTGGGGTATTAAAATTACGACTGAAGGACATTAGAGACTATTGAAACTATGGGCTCTTTTTTTTCTTTCAGCCCGAAAAAGTGTAACGCGATAACAATGAACAAATTCAGTAACTATTCAGCAACAATTAAGCGTAATCTTCGGTTGCGTTATAATTGCCTCATATCTTCATTACAACAGGCAATTATAGGTACTGGTAAACAACTCTGATTAATATTATTGTTAAGTTATTGAAGTCGGTTCGTAGTAGGTACGATTTCTGAAATCAGTAGCTTTTTAACTTGAGGCACAAAGTGCACATTTCACCGGGGACAAAATAAGACATATCTATCTACCAATGATTCTGTATATAGTGTAGTTTCATTATTTAGGTTTCTCTCTCTCTCTCTTTCTGTTTCTAATATTCATATAATTCAGTATACGCTAGTGATAACGCAACAATACATAATTATAGACAATCCGAGAAATGTGGAACTTCACTATACCAGAGAGCCGTTTCTTTCGGGCTTCGTGCACTCTCACCAGCCTGGGCCCCACCTGATCCCCTCCGCTGTTTTATAAGAAGCTTTCCCAAAGTGATGGGATGGATTTCTCATTAAATATTCACCGATCCCTGCAGACAGGGGCCCTGCGCTCTCCTTCCGCTCGGCTGCTGCGCGACCCCCGAAAACTCCAGCGTAGCGGGAAGTTGAGCTTTTCCGTCTTTCTCATCATCGGTGAGTTCAGGGTTGAATGAGTTCGAAGAAATAGCAAGGAGCACACAAAATCAACAATTAAAATTCATTTCGCTGAAGTTATATTGTTGGTGAATTTATTCATCAAGTTTTGTTATTCCGCAATACTTTCAAAATCCGACATTCGTTCTATATCCGTTCAGGTACTTTTGTTGTGCAAACAACCAAGAAAAACTCGGCAAATTTCACGAAGCAATGGTTTAGTATTCCATTGTTTTATAATGGCATACTAACTGTTTTTCCCGTGCTCCTCCGCAGATAAATCTTACTGTACAATTATTATTAAAATACTCAAGAAAAACCACGGAGTGGTAATTGTGGTCCATGGGGTTGAAATGTGGAAGGAAGAACAACAGACCGTGTACTTACAATTTTGTGCTCTAGCCTTAGGGTAGAGAGTGAGGCTGAGTGAGGCAGATAATGGCCGCCACACGTCAGATACTGTCAGTGAGACACAAATCACTGACCAGTTCTAGGATAGCAGCAGTAAGTGTAAGGTAGGAAAGTGAAATATGGAGTTGTAAACAGAGTGATATGTTGATATATAGGAGTGATACGTGACATAGTAATACGCACTTTTGTTGTGCAATAAAACAACCAAGAAAAACTCTGCAAATTTCACGAAGCAAAGTGACAGTAACTGTTTTTCCAGTGGTAATGTCAAGGTTTTGTTGTGCTCCTCCGCAGATAAATCTTACTCGTACAACTGTCTGCACCGCTATTATTCAAAAATACTCAAGCTCCCCTTTTTCCCAACTTGAAAAACCACGGAGTCTGGTAATTGGTCTGGTCCTACACATGGGGTGATGAAATGTGGTCATCCGCAGGAAGAACAACAGACCGTGTACTTACAATTTTGTGCTCTAGTCTGCCTTCAGGTAGGGAGTGAGGCCAGATATGTGGCCGCCACACGTCAGATATGTCAGTGAGTACTGACCAGATCCAGGATATATGTTGATATATAGGAGTGAAGTACAGTAATAACCATGTAATAGGAAAGTACATTAACGAAGAAGTGCGTATCTTTAGACTCGGCACTACAGTTGAGGGGGTGATGAAAAACATGGAGAAATAGAAATTTAGATCTAAGCACTAAAACTTGACAGAACATGGAACATGTTCCTTGGGAGAACAAGAGAGAATTTAGGTCACTCAGGAATAGGAGCGTAACGCGTTAAATGTCACGTAACGGTAATTATGTCTCATTTTTGGCCGAGTTATGATGGCAAAAACATGTTCCATGTTAAAAATCTTCCGCAAACCTTTTTACCCTCTGGATGAGAGATACCAGCTATATGGTAGGAATTTTATATGGAGGGGGGTTGTGGGAGTGGGGTTTTTTATGGGCTTCTTATATTTGGAGTGAGTCACAGCGGTATATTTTATCCGCAGTTATCAAGCTACTGATTTTTTTTAATGCCGACACGAAACTAAGATTTTTAAGACCATTAATAGTTATTGATAAATCTGTGTTTATTTATATTTATTTTTTTATTTTTTATTTTTTCGTAAAGATGGATTCCGAAAATTTTGGAGAACCTTGCCAATCTATTCTGTTAGTAAATTCGGAGGTTTCTTCTTGAAATTATAAACCAGTTTTTGTAACTTTTTTGAAACTTAACATCCTATCTTTTTACAGTTTTGCTTAATAGTAATACTAATTACAATAAATAATCAATCAACATATTGTTAGAATATAGCATGATATTCTTACCTTGACGAATCCCTTAAGCTTAGCCAATTTGTGAATATGGGTGAAGTTACTAACCAGTACTAACCACTATATCCACGTATACGAAAATGCAATTTGAAATAGTAAATCAAATTTTGTCAAATTGGGAACACCAATTGTTCATAACCGTTCGGTTTAAAATTCAGTGTTGCCGCCAGCCCAACACTGTATTTCGATAGATCTGGTCAAAAACCGGTAGATCCTGGTAATACGATTTCAGAAATTGGGTAGATTTCCCGGTATTTTTTTGTACGAACTATCATTTAGCTAATACTTTATCAATTGAATGAAATATTAATCTAGGGTTGCATTCTAGGCTAAAACTCTCATACGGTCGACAATGAAATCTTCTGGGTCGAATCCACAGTATTATTATTCCTTTTAGTATGAACCAAATCAGTGTAACCATCATTTTTTACTACTACATAATTAAATAGATGAAATAGATGATCAAAAATGATGTATCAAATAGATGAAATGATAGGGGATAATATTGGGTTTACAAAACACATCAGTAACAACCGAACTCAGTAGGTATAATTTGTTAATAACATTTGAATTTATGTGTCCACAAGCAGGTAGGATCTTTCCAACGTTTCCACTCTTTGGAAGAATCGGAAGCAATAAGAGTTATATACCTAAATAGGTAACACGAAGCTGCAACCAGCAGATATGTAAGTAAATGTAGGTAGTATATTTAAAGGGAAAGGGAAACTACGTTACCTGTACCGTTGAACTGATATTGAAGATCGGAAATTGAGACCACGCTGATCCTTATGCGAGAGAACAAAACACAAGATGAATAAGCACAGTTAGTGCAACGAGGCGAAGGCGAACAAACATGTGAGCACTGAGCAAGTAACATTCATGTACCAAGGTAATCCCATTTAATAAATGATGAAAACCTAAAATGCATCATATTGAAGTAATACCAAAAGCCTAAGTTGACCACAAGATTGACATGGACGAAACTGGTAGTCCACTTTTCCATGTAGGTACTGTGCATTGTAGGAAGAATACAGAAAATTTATACTCGTTGATCCAAATGAAAGGTTTTTTCTTGGATTTTGCTCAAAACTCTAAATCCCGGTAGATTCAATCCTCAAACCGGTAGCTCGATAGAAAAAGTGAAATACCGGAAGATCTAACGGAATGGCGGTGGAACGGCAACCCTGTTAAAATTTCTATATCAATATTTCATTTGTTAGAGGAACGATTTCTATTCAACAATAAGTTTATGATAGAAGAACACCATCACAAAGAAGTTTTTTCTCTTTTAGCGAATTTTTGAAGAAAATTAAGCTATTGCTCTCGCCTCAAAATTTGTAGAATGTGAAGTTTTGAAAAAAATTTATATCCGTTTCAGGCTATTCTGAATCATATTTTAAAGTTTAACGCATTTTTTTATATATGTATGTATGTATGTATATACACAAGGTCATTGCCGCGACCGTGTCATGGCGCGGGGCGTGGTGCGGGGAAAGCGCCACGGAATTACACGAGTTGGGCATCTCGGCAGGAGTGCTCCGTGGTATCACCACCCGCGTCCTAAGGGGTTCTTACTTGAACTGGTGGTCATTTTATAGGGGCACTTCCTTTCATCCCATTCTTCCTCCTCGTCCTGCAACTTCCCTTATCCCTAGAGCCGGCGTCGGGTAAACCTGGGCGTCCTCCCCACTTTTTTATTTTATATGTTTATTTTTCAATTTAATGGCGTGCCCCCTCCGTCTTTGAAGGGGAGGTTTAAAAAAAAAAAAGTATGTACAGAAAACGAAAGTTCAAGTTCGTTGGCCAGCATGATCGGATTACATCTTCGGGTTGAAATTTTCAAAAATGTAGTCAAAAATTTCAAAATGGCCAGTTTTTTGGGATTTGTTGTGCGAAATAATTTTTTCAGCATACTAACATGTGGTATATTCGGAATCAGCGTAAAATTTCCTATAAGAATATGTATCAAGTTTTAATATATATATATATATATATATATATGTATATATATATATATATATATATATATATATATGTATGTGTCATTCCAGACGATAACTCTCGATAGAATTGAGATAAAAACTTCGTTCTTTCGCCAAAAAATCAAGCATTTCAAAAGAAAGGATGAGTTCGTTGGACAACACTTTTTGAGCACATTAAATTGGTCAAATTTCAAAAAATGTACTAAAAAAAATCACAAAAAAGGCTAAACATCGGTGTTTTTATTTATTTATTATTATTTTTTTTTTTAGCAGAATATTACTCAAATAAAGTTTATCAACTATGAAGTAGGTAATTTACAAATTGAAGCTCAAAACTATGCTCAAAATTGTAATTAAATTTCATTAAAATGTGCTGCAAAATCGATAAAAATGTAAAAATGGTAAAAATCCAAAATCTCTTTTTGAATCGCAGAATATTATTTAGAACGAGTTTTTTGCCATAAAATTGGTAGTTAACAATTTCTTTCCCCTCAGTGACCTTAATTTTCAAAACAATGTAACATAATATAGTACGATAATTTACGAAAATTCGCTCATACGATCATGCTGCACGACTGGAACTTTTTTTCAGTTGAATTGTTTCTTCTTTAGCGTAACACAATAGAAATTTCATATTCAATGGCATACAGGTGGAAGAAATATTGTATCGTGATTGTAAATTTTATTGTGGAATAGATTTCGTTCCCTTATCCTGAGAAAAATGTAATTCCTCTAAATAGAAAATGATGCTACCTAAAAACTCGGAGACTTACCCATACCAATACCGGGCGGGTTATCGTACCTATTGAAAAACGCTGCAAATTATTTCACAAAGGTTTATTATTTTTTTCAATTGAGTTTGATCGTAGTTTTAGTTGGCTTGCGTACGTCATAAGGCCCGTCCAGACTCCTCGGCGTGTCCTATTTCGAGTTGCCACAACCTATACTTCTATAATTATATACGCATGTAATTATATTACTACTATTTTATACTGTAATTATATTTCTCGATTTGAGCTCCTATCTATTCAAATAATTATTGCCTTAATAATATCATTATCTAAGTACGTACGAAAAGTCGAGAGGATATGTTATTAAATATGCGTAGGAAAAGCATTGGTATTAACACACAAATATGACCTAGAAAAAAACAAATATTCATGCCTCGAAGGAACGCCGTGTATCCACCTCATGGTGCCGCGGCGCTTCCTCTCACTCCACCCCCCGCTCACCCCCCTCACCACCCACCGTCAAGCGTGCCAGGCTTGCGTCTAACAAGTCTAGCACTCAAAGACACTTTTTCGCCCGTTTTCGGCCCATAGCATCTATGCGAGTAAAGCGATCGGGATGGTTAAACGTTAGGACCAACTAGACCCCAAATGGAGTCTATGTGCGAAAGAACGGGTTTTTTAAGTCAATTGTTAGGCCTTTTATGGCCCAGACGGCGGACGGCGAACGGCGGACGGCGAACGGTGGACGGCGAACGGCGGACGGACATTTCAAATTTGGATTCTACGCACCTTGAAACGTAAAGTGACAAAGTTTGAGGGAGGGTTATAAAAATTTTTTGCTACACGATCACATAGGCTTATTATTGGAAATAATAAACCAAAAGCGTAGTTCGAGATTTCGAAAGTACGTAAGTACTTCTGTGTAATTTCTTATTTCAGGACACAAACTCAAGGTATGAGTAGTGAAAACGAGTAGTTACACTCCGATTTACCAATTCGGAAACTGTCTCCGCTCAAGAATGTAAATGTAGGTTTTATGTTTCATCACACCGTCAGAAGGTATGTTGAAATATTCCGTGTATTCTAACGGTGAAGATAATGTTGAAATGAACTCATCACGAAAACCCTTAAGAACGAATTCACTTACGAATCATCCATATATTTATTGTACGTACATGAACCCGCCCGAATCTCCCCACACATTGAGCTATGCTCACGAGAGTTCACATTTAATGAATAACTTACTCGTCGAGCTTTATTCCACGTTGAAACTCAATATTACCTACTACAACCTTTGATGTTTGCATGTTTCACGGTATACTTGTTCAAGTTAATTTTGCAAATGAAATCAAATACTCCAAAACTGCGGGCCGCTCCTACAAGCATCTTCATTTCGACTAACTCGCCCTCACTGCGAGAGCCTCCAGCACTCGTGAGACCGCGATATTGAATTATTTATGAATGAGATAACAAGGTTTGTTATAACGGAGCTAACCGCCTCGGAAAAAATCACCCTACGCACAACGGTTGTTATCGATTGGGTAACTTTGAAATTCTGAATGAATTGTGGATTTCTATTAATGCATAATCATTCTAATCTTATTCGGTATGTTAATTTTGGGACGGTGTTTAATTTGATTCCTTGCCTTTTATTCAATGACGGTCGATGAAAAGTAGACAATTTTCAATTTCAAAGGAAATGTTGATTGCTATTTGCATTTTGAGTTAATCTAGGGTTAGTGGATGTTTCTCTGCGAAACTTCAAAATTCGGCTCCGTGGAACTAACCGATCTCAACGTTGCGGAGTGCCATTTGATATTGAGGCACTCAGGGCATAAATGAGTACCTATGGAAAAAATACAGTATTAACCCTCCTCCGACATCCTCACAATGTTTCGGTTCATAAGACATCTTAGGTTTTTGGATCACCCCACTGCACTAAAATGTTTTCTCATTTTAAAGATCATTTGTTTTTTGTTTAAAATTAATATAAATTGCCCCCTTCGAGTAAACATAATATATATTTCAACATTATTTAATGTTAAAAAAATAATAATAAATTAAATAACATATCTATATCATAGATTTCAGTCTTCGCACGATATAGGATTAACTAATAAATATCCCTAACTAAAAAGTAACTCACTCGTTTTAAAACTTATTCCCAGTTAATCTGTGAAATAAATCCATTTCCAGCCAATCTGTCTCCTGTGACCCCCTTTCACTATTTCCTCTTGCATTTTATCCATCCGAACTTTTGTTCCCACTAATGAGTGAAATACAGCCCATATAGGCTGAGAAATTACGATACACGTACCACCCCCATTTTCCATCATATATGTACCTATTTAGAAAAACGCTGCAAATTATTTCACAAAGGTTTATTATTTTTTCAATTGAGTTTGATCGTAGTTTTAGTTGGCTTGCGTACGACATAAGGCCTGTCCAGACTCCTCGGCGTGTCCTATTTCGAGTTGCCACAACCTATATTTCTATAATTATATACGCATGTTTATATTTCTCGATTTGAGCTCCTATCTATTCAAATAGTTATTGAATTAATAATATCATTATCTAAGTACGTACGAAAAGTCGAGAGGATATGTTATTAAATATGCGTAGGAAAAGCATTGGTATTAACACACAAATATGACCTAGAAAAAAACATATATTCATGCCTCGAAGGAACGCTGTACCCACCTCATGGTGCCGCGGTGTATTATATGGGTATAACACGTAAAAGTAATAAATATCCATTCTCCTACACCCCTCTGCTACGCCCCTACGCCCCACAAGGTGCCACGGCACCTCCTCTCACCCCCCTCACCACCCACCGTGACCCCCTGCCAAGCGTGCCAGGCATCTAACACTCAAATTCTCGAAAAAGACACTTTTTCGCCCGTTTTTGGCCCATAGCATATATGCGAGTAACGCGATCGGGATGGTTAAACGTTAGGACCAACTAGACCCCAAATGAAGTCTATGTGCGAAAGAACGGGTTTTTGTAAGTAAATTCTTAGGCCTTTTATGGCCCGGACGGCGAACGGCGGACGGCGGACGGCGAACGGCGGACGGCGGACGGCGAACGGCGGACGGACATTTCAAATTTGGATTCTACGCACCTTGAAACGTAAAGTGACAAAGTTTGAGGGGGGGGTTATACAAATTTTTTGCTACACGATCACATAGGCTTATTAATGGAAATAATAAACCAAAAGTAGGACTAGTTCACATACCTACGGAATTTGTATTTTGTAAAAACTTTCCGGTTTTGCGGAAGACATACATTTTATGAATTAATTTAAATCATCAATGAATCTCTTAGAATAACGCATTATATTAATAAATTTATTGTAAAGTATGAGTGATGATTGTTTTAAACTTTATTTTCCTTTTTCTGTCGTCTCGTAAGTACATAAAGCGTTTAAACAAATTACTTAGCAATAAGACTCCACATAATGGCATAACATCAGGTTCTCGGAGATTGTCGCAGTTTTCGATCCGGTTCAATACTGTAAAATGCAGTGGCGGCCGGTGGTCTGCAAAAGGAGTGGGGCACAAAAATATTTACCTATTTGACAGTCAAGAAGAGCATTGAGGTTTTTCTTCCATTAGTTTTGTTTTCAGTGTGAATTAACTTTGACCTAAACACATGATACATAAATCCCACTTGGGTCATGTCATGCCTTGCGCAACTGTTATGAAAGAATATGGCTACTAAATAATAATAAATCATTATCATTAAATATTATTGATAAATTAAATATAAATTAATTAGATAAATAAATTAAATTAAAAATACTATCTTATAGGTACCTACTTACTAGGTATCTAAAATTTTTAGAATGGACTATATTATTATTAAAAGTACTAAAAATTATCAAGGCTTCAATTCGAATCATCAATTCAACAGCTTCCTAGAGTGTAAAACATATAAATTAGCTTCAAGAGCCACTCATCTTATCCGAACCCTGGGCATCGTCAAGTAAATGTCCTAAAGAGGCTACATAAGAAATTACAGCTTCCCAGAGTGTAAAGCATAGAAATTAACTATCAAAATGATTTAACCACCGCTTCACAAATCAAACCGTTCTCGCAATATTTGGATCACCTGCTATGAATCAAATCATCGAAACACCAGCTCAATGAAATCATCAGAAATTAACAAGCGGTGGCAATCATGTTCACAATATCAATTATTGAGAATGATCACCTGAGTGTACACAATTATTCAAATAACCTTGCTCATAACTCAGCTTGTTGGCCACGCACTTCGCAGTAGTCAACATAATATGGTTGGATAAATCGAGAGCTTTCGAACGAATGGTCAACGAATTTTGTGGGTTGAAAAACGACGAAGTACCATTTCCCTAGCAACGACTCGGTTGTAAGCTGAAATCATCAAAAGTACCTAGTGGAATTATAAATCCATAAACCATTGGAAAAAATACGAGGAATCCGATTTTCTAGGTCTTGTCGCGCGGCGCGGCGCGTCTCATGGAGGAGGTAATTCCAACACTTTTCTTATTTTGTCATTTAAAATTTGAAAAAAAAAGAAAAACGAAAGAAAACAAAACGCTTGCATACGAGTCTGCAACGCATTGGGACATTTTCATGTGTTTACCTATTGCTTTTTACCTCACTGTAGGATTTTATAATCTAAACTCCGTTGTTGTCAGAATGTGAAACGAATCATTAACATAATAACTATCTATAGCTATTTGTTGTATTTTTCAAACCTCACAATGCGTTGCTGTTGTCTACTCTACTATCTCAACTACCAACAGTTAATAGGAGAGGTAGGTACCATGTAAAGAGTTTGTAAACAAAATATGAGAACAGTTATGCCCATAGCTCCGCTATTCGTATAGTCAATATGTTATGGAGAACATGAAAATGTTCGTTAAATCGAGAGCTTTCCAACGAGTGGTGAACGATTTTTGTGGGTTAAAAAGTGTAGAAAATGAACAAACCTAACAACGGGGTCGTTGTCAGCGGAAATCATTATAAAGGCACTGTAACACAATTTCGTTACGTGACAGTTTTTTGTGCAATGTGCCAGGGCAAAGACATGAAAATGTCAAAAATGTCAAAACCAATACCTGACTAAACTTCTACTTACGTAAATCCGTCGATGAACGTCGTGCTTAGGTGCGAATTTTATTCAAAGTGATCGTTGATTTTTCTTCATTCCACAACATAGAACACATAGAACAACGCACTCCAACTCGACCGACAATACAAAGGACTTTATTACAAAAGATGTATTCAACAACTTAGGTATGTATTCAACAACTTATAGGTACTTATAACAACGCTACAATACGGACTTTACTTTAGAGTAAATTCTTGGGAACAACCAAACGAACTTAAAGAAACATCACATATTACTTGCAGAGACAACAAAACATAGACGAACATACCCAACAGGCTAAATCAGTTTGGCTAACGGAATAAACCAAAACTCCTCTAGTGGAAGCGACTCATAACGTAAATTTCATTCTACGGTCTTTAGAAAAGTTGGAAACCCTGTCTGGGGCAGAGCCCCCAAAATCATGAGAAATTTCCCGTTATGACCTCTTTTTCCCGTTCCATGCCCCGTATTTCCCGTTTCTTGCCCTTTATTTCCCATTTTTTTCCCCTTCAAAGTCTAACCTGAATCGACGAAATTTCCCTCTTGATAGAGTGATATCATCGCAATCTACGTACTTTTTCGCTGGTAGATGGATCTTAAACCTCCTTGGATGGAGCGTAAACCTATTCCTTCTAGCATCCACCTTGGAGCCACAGCATGGAGCTGTTAGTAAAGTCTTCATTCCAGTTTGTTACTTTTTTCCCAAATGTACTGGGGCAATGTCCCGATGCCCCCCCTCACGGGCCGCCCCTGGTAAAATGATTCCCTAGGTAGTGAGGAGGCCAGTCCGAAATTGTTCGTAAGTATAATGCAGGAGTTCTGAGATACAGGATCTTGATCACCTATGTCATATATGTAGAATATGCTGCTGTAATGCAATAATGTACGTTGTCAAATTATCAGGATAAGGGTAAAAAACTAATAAAAGTCCTTATCGCCGAGCTTTCGGTTTATATAAAACCATCTTCAGGGCTCAAGGATCTTTCACTGTGTCGAAATATAGGACACGGTCATGGATTTAGAGTCCAGTCAATTGTCATAACAAAACAAGAAATAGTTGCAGTTGAGGCTAACAAGGGTTGGCACATAAATAGGACTCGAACTAAACTTTAGTTCTGTATGCTTTTGCCAGTAGCTGTTTTCAAAGTTTTTTCAATTTTTTCAATTTTAGCCCCTAGTTTTTCGAGTCCTATTTATGTGCCAACCCTTGTTAGCCTCAACTGCAACTATTTCTTGTTTTGTTATGACAATTGACTTGACTCTAAATCCAAGACCGTGTCCTATATTTCGACACAGTGAAAGATCCTTGAGCCCTGAAGATGGTTTTATATAAACCGAAAGCTCGGCGATAAGGACTTTTATTCGTTTTTGACCCTTATCCTGATAATTTGACAACGCACATATTGTGGGTCGATAATCTCTTTCTCTACTAATGCAATAATATATATAATGTAGTCGGTCGACCATGGATATGCACAAGAAATTGAAGGAAATGCGAAAACAAGTGAGTATAGACGGTCTCTACTGTATTTACAAGTCAATTTAGCTCAGTTAACGCTGAAAATCACAACATTTCCATCGCCAAAGGAGGTTCTGAAACGGTCGCGAAGTTGAATAGCCAATCGCCGCATCTATCAAACCTCGGCGAAAGTGATTTTAGCGCTCAATCTCGAAGAATCTCCCGTCGGGTTCGCCGCTCTTCATAGCGCATTAGCGGGGCAACAGCGATTTCTCACCGTGATACAAGAAAACCTGCCCCTTTTTTCCTCAGGGCGGTCTGAATACGTCGAGAGCTATCTATCTTCTCTCGTGTAGACCCCTCAACTCGGACCCGCCTCTCTTCGACTGCTTTGTACGTAGGTAACTGATGTGCACGTCTCAACCACCCAGCTGGGGCCACAACTAAAAATGAACGACGGTGTGACGTTCCATCAAGAATATGTAAGAAGTATATGTAACGTTGAGAAAATAATAAATTTAGCGTTATCTTCGCGTTCTGCACAACATCGATTTCAATAATTCTAAAGGCTTGTTTTCCTAGCGACAGGTTTTTTGCGCAGCAGGAACCGAATTCTTCTGAAATACGTCGGCAGGAGCTTGAAGTATATTATGCTGCGTAAAAGTGTTTTCCTAGCGGCGTGTTGACTTGTGTCGACGGTAGCACGTGTTTGTGTGTGTGAAAACATTTACCTACTGCTGAAATGGAGAACATGACGAGAAAGAGAAATGTAATGACTGCATTTATAATTAAAGAAATGATAGATGGTGACGAAGAAGAAGAGTTCATATTAACAAAATATGCCAAAGTAAGGAAACGTGTGAGTGATGTATTCTCAAATCGTAGTAAGGTATGTTCATCGTTTTAGTCAAAAATCATCTGCTTGACTATGCAGAGAAATTCCAAAGATACTTCAGACTGACCAGAGAAAGGTTTGGGGTGTCCCAAGAAGGTGTCCAGCTTTGGGACATCTTGAAAACCTCGGAAATCGAAAATTGGAGAAACACAAACACCGGAATTCAAGGAAATCGCGCCAGCGTACTGCGCAGTTGACTCCTCCTCGAGCAGTCGGGCCAGTCGCGTCAACGCAACACGTTCTGCGCTGACGTGATGCGCTCTCTAGGAAAACACCCTAACTAAATTCAAGGGAATCAGTGGTCGAAATTGAACGCCCGGCGTATCACGTTGTCAACGGCGCAAAAAACCTGTCGCTAGGAAAACAGGGCTTAACCAGATTACGAGGATACCTGAAGCTCGGCAAATAATTTGAAATCATTGCGATCAACTGAGTTGGAATAGTGAACTCTGTTGGTTGTTAAAAATGTTTCCATTGCACAAAAGTACATTGATACATGGATGCCTGAATGATAGTAATCAAGACTTACTAGATTTTACCAAAGCAAGACCGGTGCGATACAGGTATAATTATGAATCACAAGACGATGTTTCAGGAGAATGTATGAGATCTCATGTAGAGATGAAATCTCATACAGAGAATTTTTGCTGGAAGAATATGTTCCTAAGGATTTCCAGTTTCCATTGAATACGAATAGATCTTGAACGCCAACAATAGACTGATATCAGCTGTATACCACTACATAGGAAAAGCAGTGTTACTCAGATCGTTTTCATTGAATTAATCGTGTTATTAAGTTTAAATTAAATTTATAGTTTAATTAATTTTTAAATTTTAAATAACTTGATTTCGCTAATTTAGACAACTAAGGCACTTATTAAGAATGAAAAAAGTGTTTGATTTCAGTTACCATATAAGAGCCATTAGACGTTTATATTTATCGCTAACTCGTTTGTAATATGTTTCTACTCTTGTACAATAAATGAACTACAACTGGATATACGCATGCACGGAAATAATTTTTAACAGATCCTGTGTGATATTGCCTGGTTGCGTACGTATATATTTCTAGTAAGCTTCTGCTATCCTTTCATTTTCCAACACAAAAACCTACCGTTCCGAGAACCTTTGTGATGTATCCATACCTGTACTCAGCCGTATTTGTACTTGCAAGCATCACTCCTATATTAATTTAAAAATTGGGCTACGACATAGAGAAAAAACTCCTTGTTGAAATAATTTTTAACAGATCGTGTGTGACATTGCCTGGTTACGTACATACATATTTCTAGTAAGCTTCTGCTATCCTTTAATTTTCCAACACAAAAACCAACCGTACCGTGAACCTATGTAATGTATCCATACCTGTACTCAGCTGTATTTGTACTTGCAAGCATCACTCCTATATTAATTTAAAAACTTGCCTACGCCATAGAGAAAAAACTCCTTGTTTTCTCTTGCTACTGCTTCTATTGAAACACCACAATATTTTGTAATTAGCCAATGGATAAACATTAAAATTGGAGGGGTACTCTATTTATAAACCGCTCAACTTTATAGACTTTTTTATCTCTTTGAATAAAGGATATAATTTGGAAGTGAACGCTGTTACAGCGTTTCAGTCTTTATTAAAAACCTACGAAGTGAACCTGGAAGGTTGTTAGGCCTAACGACTCGACGTCAATTCACTGCCAACGACCCTTAATTGCTGTAGAAATGCTTCCCAGACCTTGAAATCCTTTTCAATGAGCTAGTTAGGTCGGAAATTTGATGTAGATGGGGTTCAGAAAGAAGAGCAAAAGCATTGTCGAGAATTGGAAGTTGTAGTTGAAGTGGAAAATATAATCCATAAAGTAAGTTCACAAAGCACCTGTTCCTGGTTCGAGCCATGTTATTTTGATAACTAGCAACAGGAATACAAGCCACTTGATTTGCGTAGGTTGGTACTTGTTTATCATATTTATAAATTTGAATTAATTATGTTATGACCCCCGTATTAAACATTTTAGTAAATCCAACTTACTATGATTATGAAGTTATAAGTAGAAATGAAGATAGTTAGGTAACCGTGGATTCAGAGGCCCTGTACAGTGATGAGAAAATCTCGGAATCAGAGATTCTGCACAGTGATAGGAATTACCTAGGAATCAGAGACCCCACTCAGTGAGAGAGGAAATGCCCAGGAAACAAGAAGTCCATACAGTGAAAGAGGAGCCATCTCGGAATCAGAGACCCCTTAAAGTAAGAGAGAAACCTTGGAGATAGAAATCCACACAATAAGAGGAAATGACATTGAATAGAAGATTTCATACAATGAGAGAGGATACACCTCAGAATCAGAGGCTATATATAGTGACAGGAAACACTCGAAATCAGCGGCCCTTGTACAGTGATAGGAAATATCTTGGAATTGGAGACCCCCTTACAGTGAGAGAGCAACCATCTCGGAATCGGAGACTTTATTCAGTGAGAGGAAACACCTTGGAAATAGAGAACCAATGCGGTAAGTGAAAAAACTTTGGAATCATGGACCATATACAGTGAGAAAAGAATCACCTCTAAATCATAGACCAGTTACAGTAAGAGATGAACCACCCAGAAAACCCCCCTGGAATCTAACCTGTGAGAGGAAATGACATGGAATCAAAGTCTCCATATTTAGAATCTGAGAAAACATCTCGAAATCAGAGACCCCGTACCTTGATTGGAAACACTCTGAATCAGATACCCTGCTCAGTGATAGAAAACATACGAAGTCAAAGACCCACAACAGTGTATGACAAGGAAGAACTTGTCGAGCTGCAAATTGAACCAAGATTCTCTATATTATTACTGTGATATCAAGAAATAAGGAGAAAATAATAGTTAGGTACTCACATTAAGGCAATTAAAGCTGTATGGTTTATTCAAGGAAATAATGAGCATTTGCTCTAAGAATATTACGGGAGTTCTAACTAACCTTGAAAGTAGTTGTCAATGTAACTTTATAAGTTTTATAGGAGACACCACAAAGGGGTACAGGTAAGAGGATCAGTCAAGGATATACTTGTAGCAATCAGGATAGTATTAAAGTATTGAGAGTCTATCTATA
Source organism: Adelphocoris suturalis (assembly GCA_030762985.1). NCBI lineage: Eukaryota > Metazoa > Arthropoda > Insecta > Hemiptera > Miridae > Adelphocoris > Adelphocoris suturalis. The sequence continues at coordinate 31,050,303 of CM061048.1, forward strand.
AATATCAGATATGCGTTAATGAGACTGATGAGCTAGTTTACCGTTTTCTTGAAGACAGGAAAGGCTAATGAATCTTTCTCCTTCGTTCGGAGCTCGCGCTGTCGCGTGCCTAGCAGTATCGCATAGCAACTCGCTGGTTGCTTCGTTACATCATCAGCTGATGGGGTGTGCTGCCGCAATGTTACAAGTGATAGGAAACACTTCCGATTCAGAGACCCAGTGCAGTGAGAGAGGAACCATAAAGAAATCAGAGATCCCATACAGTGATAGTAAACACCTTGGGATCAGAGACCTTGTATGTACAGTATGAGAAAACACATTAGAATCAGAGACCTCATACTGTGAGAGAAAAAAAACCCAGATTCAGGAACCCCATATAGTGAGAGAGGAAACACCTCTGATTCAGAGATCCCATTTGATTAGAGGAAATTACATGGGATTGAAGGCCTCATAAAGTGACTGCAAAATCTCCTAGGTACGAGAGACCAAGCGCAGTGATAAACAATCCCTTAAAATCAGAGACCCCGCACAGCAATAGGAAACACTCGGAATGAAAAACCCGTACTCTAATGGGGAACCTCTCCTAATCGGACAACCCGTGCAGAGAGAGAGAGGAACCATCTTGGAATCGGAGACTCAATGCAGAAGAATCCAATATCTCATTCCAATGAAAGATGTGTTTGAGAGTCCGTAGGTAATGTGCCTTGTGGTCTCCCACCAGATGAAATCTGGGAAGATCTTCCTGGGAGGGGAAAGTCAATGTCCATGACAGACGCCAAGTACCTTGCCTAACCTAGGGGTTGTGGCATGCGTTCTAGCTCGCATTACCACCTATGCAGTTTGGTGCCCGAGTTTTTAAAGATCCACCCTCACGAGTCAGTTCCCATGGACCACTATCCCGCTTCTGCAGAATGTACTGCATGTTAGGGGAGATAAAACCACTGCAAATACAACTTCAACTGGGGGGCAGACAGTTGGTTATTTTTACGAGCCTGTAGCCATGCAGCGCTCCTTCATTAAGGTTAGAATCAGAATGGTCGCTAGCCCGACAAAGAGAAGATGTCTCTGCGCCTAAATGTCCCACATCATAATCAAGTGAAACTCAATTGTGTGAAAGGATACAACTTGGAATCGGAGACCCTATGCAGTGAGAGGAAACACTTCGAAATCACAGACCCCATACAGTGAGAGAAGAACCACCGCAGAATCGGACATTTCATAGAATGATTGGAAAATCCTCTGAACAGAAGTCCCCCACTGGGTGTATGAGATGAGAAAATGGCAAATTGAACAACTTCAGATTTGCAAGTCGAAACAATCCCGAACTGTCGCAAAGTCCCTTTATACATATACCCTGAACAGGTAAGGATTTGCGTCACTTGGGTCTCGTATAACATTTGTTCATTCACAGTCAAAATTTTCATTATTATGTAGGAAAAATGCAAAAGGAGTCAATTTAAGTTCACATGTTTGATAAATTATGAGAAATTGTGTAATACAGTTTCTAATCGACCATCCCTTCACAATTATGGTTAACTGCTAGTGAGGAAATTGAAAGACTTTCGTTAATCCGATTGACAGAGCTGTTGAAAGTTCAGGATTTGACGATTGAAAAAAAAGCAATGAGAAAGGGAAAATATCGTCGAAAATCCCCGACAGACACGAGAAAAGCCCGTTATCATGTGCCTTGTCGCAATTGCCATCACTTCGCGACTTGTTCTATTTCGTTTTATCAATAGCGGTCGGCAGATTGGGGGGAGAAGTGAAATGGTGGGAGGGGGTTGAAAGGGACAGAAATCCTTTTCCCTTTTGCAAGAGATATTGGACGCGGCCGGATATTGGTCGTGGGGAGAACGATCCTTCTTTTCTTGACAGTCAACCGTTAGGGAGTTTGACTTGAAAAGCTGAAAGGTCCCCCGATCCGCGGATCGCCGTCGTCCGACGTCAGAAATAATGCCGTCAAATTTGACGATCTTTCGTCAGGGATCGCAATACGGCGGTTGTGCAGGGTCAGAAGTGGAACCTCTGAGCTTCGCAACGTTTCTTTTTTTGAGCAGAATAACTTTTTTACTTTTTACAATTCAATGTTTTATTTTTCTCCAACGATTGTCCACAGGAATAGGAACTATTTCAGGGGATTGACAAAAAAAATTTTAACTGTAAAACGCTTAATAACGTTTTTTGTTGTATAGGTAATAGTGCGCATCCTTAAATTACGGTATCACAAACATTTTTTTTCTTCAGTTGGCATTAGCCACCAGCTACAGCTATGAACTTTTTTATCGAATAATAAATCACATCACGTTACAATAAAATATAACATTTACATTTTTATTGTGTGTCTCTCGAATATATAAACATAATGCCCTAAGTCCTGGCAACAGTTTGCACTGTATAATTTGCTCATAGGTTGTTGGAGGTGTCGTCTTATCCTGTACATCATCAATCTTCTCAGAAGCACGTACACGGGACATAACTATCATAGTGATGTGTTTCAACTTCGTGTGGACATAGATCACATTGCGAAGCGTAGGCGAGGCCTACCTTATCCAAGTAAGCTTTACATAATAATAGTATGTCATGATTTGAGCGGAGACGAGCTATTTTATAGACGCTATTATTTTCTATTTGTGTTGAATTTAAGTGTTAAAAACCATGGTTTCAATGAGATATTAGGATTAAACCCTCGATAACGTTTTCAACTGGTGTAATCATTATAGACTCGATGCCATTCGTACTTCAATTTTCAATGAGTTTTTACGTGAATGTCGGTTAAGGATGGCTTTTGCGTAAAAGTGAGTCATTCTGACGCACTGAGTTTGACATGGTGTCCACAATTTCATTTCCATTCACCTCAATATGTACTCTTGTCCAAACAAATTGTACTCGCTGGCCTGAAGTAATGCTCATACGCTTTAATAATATCAAAATATCCACAAGTGGAAGGTTGAAGTTGCTGCTCATTGTGAAGTTTGCTAACTTTTGTAAAATAGTACAACAATGTGCCTCTAGCATTATCCTCCTAAAAATATGCTCTGAGTACAAAACATGCCTAGCCACAAAATGCATAATACCATCTGATTTGGGCGAAGCCAATAGCAAGTACAAGTCTCCTAGTTGGTACAGTGCATTCATTCACTCTTTTTTTTGACGGCGTTTGAGAGAGACGCTTCTTCAACGGCTTGGCCGATTTTCGCCGATAGGACAACTGAACGGGTAAGTGTGGTGGTGGACTCACACATCTCATCGAGACTGAAAATATATTCCTAATGTTTAATAATAGAGAGTTCCTATACGATAAGTCAATTTGGATAGGGAGCCTGGGGATTTTATAATCTCAAATGAGCCACAGCGGATGATAACCGGATAAAGTCAAGAGGGTCGATATTAATCGGGTAGGGGGATATTAATGTCCTATCTTAAAGTGACACTACTTATCTTCAAGTGACGCTGAGCCACCAAGGGGTTTTCCCGCCTATCCCGAGTATTAAGTTTTCACCATTTCCAAGTTTCCTAGTTCTTTTCTTAATCACACAAAGGTTTCGCAATGGCAGATTTAGAGAATTTATGAACAAGAAAATGAACATAATTTTCATGAAACATGAATACCAACAAGAATTTGAAGAGCTCTGCGATATTAGGTAATGTGGAGTTCATGTGTTCTGGTTACATAGAAATTAGATGGAAATCAGGTAAGTCCGTTTGAAGGAGATATTATGTAATTACTGAAAATCGGCCAAGCCGTTGAAAAAGCCGTGAGAGAATCCTATTATTGACAAGGCTCGAATCGGATGATATCGTGCATTTTTGGTGGTCTAGGTGGAAATGGATAGACTGTATTGGCTGCTCACTCAGGATAGAGTCCATTTAAATTGTATATTGTTAATTTTTCTACTTATATCACTCTAGCCTTCTAGGAACTGAGGACCTACGTGCGAGAGCTGGGCATATGGACATTTTCTTATTTTTGTTGTGTCAAGGTCACCAAATATCTAATTTTTTCCGCCTTTTTATTCGGTAGGAAAACACATCTTTTCATTTTAGTTATTTTCAAGTAGTATAATATTCATTTAATTTTTTCAAAATTACTCCTCAAGCTCACCTAGACCGAGAGTTTTATTCGGGCCTCTCTAAAATTTTTTTGAAAGGGAATAAACTCAAAATTAATTTTGTTATCACCTAAAACGATGATAATATTATGATCAATACTATGCATTATGGCTTCGGCTGAACACAGTTGCCATGACTCGGTGGAGGTTCTGGGTGGTCTTAATTGCACAATTTTTGCTCAGAAAACATTATAAGTTATTCCTTATGTTAACGAAGCTGAATATCTCAGTATGACGCTCGATGCCAGGTTCAAATAAAGAGTCCATGTTAAGAAAAATAAGTAAGAACTCCACCTCCGAGTCAGAAAAATGTATTGGTTAATGGGGAGATGGTCGAAGCACAAACACTCGGCCACTGCCCGTTCAACAGTTCAACAGTAAAGCTGTTCAACAGTCCAATAGTATGTAGGTTTTTCGGCTCGGTTGAACACGGTTGATTTTCTCGGTGGACGCCCGGGAGTGGCCCCGACACGGTGCACAGTGGATGGAAACAGCAGTTTTTGTGCAAAAACCTCTTAGATGAGCCAAGTGGCTGAACTTGATATGGATTCTCATGTTTTTTGGGGTGCTGAGTCGATTGAAACCATTCCCGACTCGCTAACTATAATGGCTAATCGGATAGCAACGTTTTAGCGAATTTGCCTAGAAAATGAAGCTATTGCAATGACTCCAAAATTTTTAAAATAAAAATTTAAAAATGTTTCATCATGGAAATCCGTTTTGAAGTATTCTGAAACGATTCCTGGATTTTAACGCTTTTTTATATGTATATATATATATATTTGTATAGATATGAATGCCCTGTTTTCTACATTGGAAAAGCTGAAACCAGTCATATCCCTTATTACTGCTTTAAGTATCTACTACCAAAACGATAACTAGTAAAAAAAAAAAGGTGTGGCGATGAAGGGCAAATGAGAACCTTTTTCATTTTTCATAGCGCGAAAGCTGAATCAATAGTAAATCAAGCTGAATAATTATTTTGAAGGGACGTAAGTATAACCCTAGTTATTTTTTATTCACCTGATGTAAAACCGTTTTTTCAAAATTCGGGTATTGTTCGCGCAGATCTTTCTCAAAACCACTTCCACTCTTAAATAAAATAGGTATCGCAAAGCACTGTATATGGAATTTCAGAAGACATTTTTTTTTACCACGATGTTACGATTTTCTTTTTCCACAATGTGTGTTTAAATGTTAGGTACCACGCTTCCGCTGACTTTGAATGTGATAGTGATAGAAGACTGCTCCCAAAAAACTATTTTGCTAGACGAAGAATGAATCGTAACATTCATTCTCGGGACAAGGTTCGCACCTAGTGATTTATTTACTCCGACTCGTCAAAGCAGGAGTTGATAGGCGTCACTTACTTTCCACATTGTTTTCGTTCATTGTGATCACCGACGGCGGAGAACGGCGATCAAATTGATACACAAGACACTTGAATGAGTGCGTAGTCGGATTATTCCAGTCCCAGGACGACCGGAGATGACCTGCACTTTTGGCACTCCATCAAAGTTCAATAATCACATAATTTTTCAAAAAATCCTCATTATCACTGCTTACTCTGGTGATGAACTAAAAAAATGTGAAAAAATGATCAGGTACACCTAAACATGTGTACAATACATGGTAGGTATATTTCGTCTTGGGGAATTTCCCCAGTTTTGGAGGCGTAATCAATCATCAAATAACTGCTGCACCAAAACCTTAATTTCAAGCATACGACCAATTATCACACTAAATGCCTTCTCAAAATTGCCTGCATGCCCAAATGGGGAAACTAAGGGCTAAGATTGTGTCTGAAGGTGTCTAGGAACAATATAAAAATGGAAAAACATTTTTATTAACGCTTTCATTTTTTGAGGTTTTCGCACGCTTTCATCCACCGTGCGGTGTTGCGTAAATCATCCTCTATGTGGTCTCTGATACCGCTAAACTTTCTGCGAACCCCACGCTAACCTGTAATAATGTGTATACTCCAACGGTAAATAATTGGCAAATTATGGAGCATACGGAATCAGTGATAATCCGGGTCTGGAGGCTCATCAGTGGATCTTAATGAAATCCGTACGAATGTTGCGCCTTGAGTCGCACCCGGATTTATCGATCCCGCATCAATCAACGGGTAAGCCGGGCGGGATTGAGATTGATCGAAGGCCGCAGGAGACGTAACGGCAGTGGTAACGGAAAACGGATATCCGGCATCGGATACCGCCTGGCGTCCGGAAAGAGCTTTGACAGACAGGCAAATGGGCCCCTCGCCCTCCTGCCACTAATCCACCTCTCGTATCCCTTCCGATTAATTTTAGAACAACCGAGTTATTCCCGTATTGAGGTCGAGCTCGAATAATTCAATGATCGTCGCTCGTGAGTTTGAAAATCGTAGTTTTTTGTTAATTCCTGACTCTCGATGACAAGGCGTCTTTGTATCCTTGCTGCAGGATGAATGAATGTTGATTTGAATGAGATTTATTTATTTATTTACAAAATGAGTTATGCCCAATCACAAAGATAATACAATAATATAGTTGTCGACATTGATAGTTGTATTATTGAGAAAAAGTTTATCGACGATGAACTAGAAGATTATAAAATTTATGCCAAAAAATGCATTTAAATTCATTATTATATTTGCCGAAAAATTGATCAACACTACAAAAAAAGCTGAAAATCCAAAACCTTGTTTGAATCGCACAATATTATTCAGAAGGAGTTTTATTTTTGCCATAAAGTTGGTAGGTAACAATTTCTGTACACGCAAAGTGGTCAAAGTACAAAAAAGTTCCTCCAAGAAACTACGTTCCGAGAAAACAACATTTTAATACGCTTTGTGCTGTGTTGAAATGTGTAAGGAAAGTGCGATTCTGGTCGATTATCCGGTGTTTTCGCAATTTTGTGTTGCAACTATCAATAAATAATGAAAATCATTACGAGGTTCAGCAAAATTTGTAATTTTCAATCATTTCGATTATTAGAGGATCCCGTTATACTCCCATGCGGCATCCAAGTAGAGTTAGCAGCCGGCATTTTCTATTAGACCATCAACCTCCTCCTATGTCCTGATAGCCGGATCGGGTACGGCGAGTTCGTGGGGTAACTTTGGACAGTTCGTTCTCACAGGACCCTCAGCGGAAGGAGAGGACACCAACTCAGCGGAACGAACGGCTGACGTATTCGCGTTCCGATTTCGATAGTTCCCAAAAAATGATATTATGACTTAAACCCCTCCACCCTTTTCACTATAACCTCATATGAATGTGCTGCGAGAAACTACCCGTCCTCGCACCCACAGTCAAGTGACCATGAAAGGAGCATTGCATTTTGTGTGGAGAATCAAATTTATCAGGTTTTTAATGGACTTTTACTTATTTATAAATCAAGCATTTTAATTTCTCCCTTGATGGGAAATACAAAAGATCATGGATATGTCTAGTACCTACTGCTTACCAGTTGGTACCTACTACTCAATTGTATACCAACCATGTAGTGCCTTCTTTTCACAAGATTATTCCATTATGGTTACAAAACAATATTAGTTTTTAACTTAGAGTAATAAATCAGCATTCCTTGACACTACAATGGCTTAGAGGTCGTGAAATGTCGTGGTAAAATGAGAGCATTCCAAAAATTGGCGAACGATTTTCCTACTATGATAACTATGGGAGTTATCTACTCCCTAGTAACGCCTTGGTTGTACGTGAAAATCGATAGAAAATGTGCCGGTCGGGAAAAAAAGTGTCGGTCGGGAAAAAAAAGTGTCGTAAAAAATTCCTTGACCCCCAGTCAAAAGACATATCCATGTAAAATCAAAACTCCCGCCTCCTCTTTTGGTTTATTATTTTCAATAATGAACCTTTTGTAATTGACCATGGGGAGGGGAAAAATGTACCCCCCTCCACCCTTTTCACTATAACCTCATATGAATGTGCTGCGAGAAACTACCCGTCCTCGCACCCACAGTCAAGTGACAATGAAAGGAGCATTGCATTTTGTGTGGAGAATCAAATTTATCAGGTTTTTAATGGAATTTTACTTATTTATAAATCAAGCATTTTAATTTCTCCCTTGATGGGAAAAACAAAAGATCATGGATATGTCTAGTACCTACTGCTTACCAGTTGGTGCCTACTACTCAATTGTATACCAACCATGTAGTGCCTTCTTTTCACAAGATTATTCCATTATGGTTACAAAACAATATTAGTTTTTAACTTACAGTAATAAATCAGCATTCCTTGACACTACAATGGCTTAGAGGTCATGAAATGTCGTGGTAAAATGGGAACATTTCAAAAAGTGGCGAACGATTTTCCTACTATGAAAACTATGGGAGTTACTCTTCCCTAGTAACGCCTTGGTTGTACGAGAAAATCAATAGAAAATGTGCCGGTCTGGAAAAAAAGTGTCGGTCGGGAAAAAAAATTGTCGATTGGGAAAAAAAAGTGTCACGAAAAGTTCCTTGACCCCCAGCTAAAAGACATATCCATGTCAAAATAAAAATAATACAAATTTGAAAATAAATGTCTCTTGGATATTGAATTTAGATAAAAGTAACATTTTTATGAGGAGAATTTCAGTGCGGAAGAATCGTAATGTCTTTCTATGGAAGAAGTCTAGTGCTGGGTTTATTTAAAGGTGAAATTTCCTCTGTCGCAAGATCCTATTGAGCGGCTGGTTGCGCAAATACACTCAGGTGCGAAAAATTTGGCCCACTCTCCAAAATGGAAGATTTTATGAAGTTGCGACTAATATTCTCTTGTTTTCGACTGGGTTACCGTCTGAACTCATTCAGAAGCATTGTTGGTTGTTTTTCAGCCAGGCGGATGAAATTGTTTTGATCTCTTAACGATAGGGAATCGTGTCGAGGCGTGATCATTTTTCATTGCCTCCCACTTTCACGTTATCTTCCAAACTGCGATTATGTTGTTCATCTCTTCCACAGTAGTCCTCAGCCGAGGGGCGAGTGTTTTCCTGTACATTGAGTGCATTCCTCCCAAAATAATCGCTTTAAAAGAAAACAAAAAGTCTTTCCCACCAGAAATGGTCGCGCAAACTGTAGCTCTCATTAATGAGGGAAGGTAACTGAGATATGCCACTCAAATGCTTGGACGGCGGGATCTCTTCCAGTCATTGTGGCAGGAACTAACCTTTCTCCAGGTCTTCTCCACCCTCTTTCACGACCATCTGGGCCCCGCAGGCTGAACCTAGAATCATCACTGAAAATGACATCCCTCCACTCTTCAAGTTCCCAAGCACTGTGATTTCGAGCAAACTGAAGGCGCAACATCCTGTGCTGACGGGTTCAACTTGGAACGCGAGTAGAGAAATAATACCCTTACGGCGACAAGGTCAAAGGTCAAGGTCAGGGTCAAAGGTCAAGGTCAGGCTAATTAAGTCGGTACCTACCGGGAGGTGTGAAATGAGGTCAAATTAATTATTCTAATTAAATTAAAAGATACCGAATGCTTCGCTAATTAAATTGGTAGATACCAACACTCGCCCGTGTTTACCTTTAATTGCTAATTAAATTGGTAGATACCGAAGCATTGATATTTCATCCTCCCGCCCGTGTACCGAAGCATTGATATTTCATCCTCCCGCCCGTGTTTACCCCATTAAATTGGTAGGATGCTGAGGCTGTACCATGAAGCTGAGAAGGGAAGGAAAAATATACTTAATTATAAACAGCTAATTAAATTGGTAGATACCGAAGCATTCACATTTCATCCTCCCGCCCGTGTTTACTTCATTAAATTGATAGGATGCTGAGGCTGTACCATGAAGCGGGTGTTAATTAACCCTCCAACGCATGTTTACCTAATTAAATTGGTAGATACCAAAGCATTGACATTTCATCCTCCAACGCATGTTTACCTAATTAAATTGGTAGATACCAAAAGTGATAATTGATATTTCTTCCTCCCGCCCGTGTTTACCTAATTAAATTGGTAGTTATCGAAGGAGATGATATTTTCTTAGTGAACAATGGATACCACCCTCCCCCCGCCCATGTTTCAAGTTCATAGAGATGCTGTTTATTAATATTCTCACCTCCGTGATTTGTTGACAATGTAATTAGGGAACCGTTTCTACCCTTCCCTCACCCTTATTTCAAGGTCATAGAAAAGATGATTATTTTCATCTACCAAATTTCATTGAATGATGACGAGGTGAACCTATTTCTACCTCCCCCTCACCCCGTCCTTTGATATTTCTCAAATTTCAATGAGGTGTTTGATGATGACGCTTCCCCGAGATGCTGTCAACTGTACCATGGAGCGGAGAAGGGGGAGGAAAAATATACTTAATTATGAACAGGTGTAGACGTTATGGGTCAGCGTCGGTTATAGCCGCTTTCACACTGTAACCCACTTATTTATCAATTGTGCTTATCACGCGCTCGTCTGAAAAGGATTTTTTACAAGTGTTGAGCAATGACAACGATAGTTTTTAAGAAATATAAATGATGTACCTAATTAAAAGTGAAGGTTTTAAAACGTTTTTCCTCAAAATCATTGAGCGATAATACTACCTACCTACCTACCTACTTTCCTTCCTACCTACCTGTCTATTATCAACACCAACCGACTTACCTAGTAAAATAATCTACTTCATACTTAAAATGAGGAGGTAGACTCGTTCGGAGATTACCTATTTTCAACTACGGAACAAGTGAAAATATTAACTAATAAAACCTATGAGATGTAAAGCAATCAATTGACTGTTAAAATTGTCTAATGAAATACAAGATCCTAGACTCAATAATTGTACCTCACTAGCTGATTGGTTAAGATGATGGAATTTCACGGGAATAATTCGGTGTTCAAAACCAGCCAGTGACGTATAATTTTTGATACAGAAATGCTGACGAGTGAGAACGTGCGAGGATGAGAGCTATACCAATGATGCAATATGTTATTCGAATAACAATATTTATCTATTCATGAATAAGGTGATACACGAGCTCAGACGTTAAATGATGGAGTGGTTACACAATGTGAATGGGCGAATAACAATTTTTATGCATACAATGCAGTTTGCAGCTATATAAAATCTCGGTTTTAATTCATTTAATTCAAAGTGAAACCGCGATGTTCCCGCAACTGACCGCCCTGATTCTTCTCATCGGAGTAACGGCGAGCAAGAATACGAAAATTTCTTCTTCATGGTACGTTCGTTCTTCTTTTTCAACCTCTGATTTATTAAGTGTGGAAATTTTGAATGACGGAGTTCGCACTGAAGTCTTGCTTTTGTTTTACAACAAATTACCTATTTCTATCAATGCTGAAGAGTTCTTACATTTATCTTTCGGCTGGCAAAGAATTTTACATGCTTTTGCTAACGCATTTCACCACCCCTACAATGTGAAACTCTCTCAAGACACCACTAATAATGAAAAGGACGATGCTATTTATAATGCTGCAGATTATGATGATGACAATGTCTCCTCCATTGATGAACACACTGACAATGTTGACGAAGTGAAAATTAACTCTGAGAATTCTCCTGATAATGATAGCGTTTATGAAGATGACCACATAAATGTGACGGAAAAACTAAAAAAGGTAAGACAATATTTAATTCAACGTTATTGTATATTTTACAGTTGTCATTTTATTAAATTAATTTTACCTTTTATTTCATTTTAAAAGAAATATCCGAAACTAGATGAGACAAAAGAGGATAAGCATGAAAAAGAAAACATCAGTGAAATAGTTCATTCAAATTATACATCAATATTGCAATCATCGGCAACACCAAGAATTAAGTGGCTCTCAAAAATGGATAAAAAGGTAATATAATAGACGCGTCTCTTTTTTCCATTAACATTAAAAGTGAGTAGAAGACTTTATGAAGGTAACCTACTTAGTTATATCACTAGTTTAATTATTTTTCTTATCTATTTTCCTGTTAAGTATGTTGTAACTCGAAGCTAAAGCTTTTAACAAGGTGACCTAGATTTCACATATAAAAGACAGGTTTACACTATCGATAAACCACATTACCTCACCATCAAGTCTACGACCTCTACCTACCACTCGTAAATTTCGTAAGTAATTGCTGATCTTCTTTCATACATTCTATTTCACTATGTTAACATTGAAAGAAAATATGTCTTTATGTTTAATTCAAAAAATTAATGAATATCCTTATAGGAAGTTTACCCCATTTTCTCTTAAATTTACTATTATTAAATATATAATTTTAAATTTTATTAATTATGAAAGTGAAATATACGAATTAGATATACCACAAACTATTAAAGATTCACTTCTTTTGGTTTGGAAATCACATAAAATTCAAAATTCGCACTGTTTTATTCATGCTATATATAATTGCGAACACATTAAATTTCCTTATTTATCAATAAAAGATTATTTATTTTTACTGCACTACAATTGTTGTTCGGGAAGAAACGAAGAGGTTCCACCTTTTCTATATCTTTCTAATGAAATACCTAATTATCTCACATTTTACCTCGACTATTTTATCATTAAAAATCAAGCAAACGGTCAAACTGTAAAACGATTATGTTCTAATTGTGTAAATAAAATGCGTAAAGTTATATTTAAATCACACATTCATTCATTAAAAAGATGTAGGAAAATTAAAGAAATATTACCTAATTTATGGAGTAACTTTCTGGTGTATACGTGTGTGTGTGTGTGTGTGTGTGTGTGTGTGTGTGTGTGTGTGTGTGTGTGTGTGTGTGTGTGTGTGTGTGTGTGTGTGTGTGTGTGTGTGTGTGTGTGTATGTTAAAAGAGGTAAAGGTGAGGTAATGTTTTTAAAGGCTGGAAAACAAAAAAGTAGGTTTTATTTGTTATGTATATATATATATATTTATTGTATAATGTTTGTAATAATATGTTATACTTACTTTTTTTTTTTCATCTTCTTCTGTTTTAGATTAAAAACATGTCGCACACTAAATCTTCAATTTCATTACTTCGGGAGAGAATGAATGCTACCAAACCCACAATATTTAAAAAAATAAAAGACCTTGAACAAAACAGAAGTTATTCTATACTAAAGTTTAATAAGATAAACAGAGGATTTGGGGAAACCATCGAACTGGAAATTAAAATGAATGATACGGAAACAGCTGTAATATCTCTACCACAGAGATATTTACATTTATTCGATGACATGAATGTCATAGAATCTTACGAACGTAAGTATGTCATTAGGAAGTCAAACGTTTTACTATTTTATTAAATTAAACTGTAATAATATGTTTTTCTATTTGTCAAAGCAAACGTGCTTAGCATCTACTTTATGAAATTATATGATAATAACAATTTTTTTTGTTTTTGTTATAGCAAACACGCTTGGACTAATCTATAAGGGAAATAATGGTCGAGCATACGATTTAGAATTCTCTGAAATTTGCGACGAGACCTCAGTATAACCAACTACTCAATGCACTACTCAGTCAGCTACTACTACTCAGTCAGCTACTACTACGTCATCAGCACCATCATCATCATCAGCACCACACCACCACCACCACGACCTTTATGAGAGAGAGAGAGATCACCAATGTCCTACTAATCGTCCTAAAATTTATTTTTATTTTTATTTTTTAAATTTAATTGTAAAATATATAAACTTTGCTAACATTTATGTTTTTCTGTTCTAGTTTTAAATCCTATCCTTATTCATAGTGATTTCATTATTTATGATAACTACAACCTTAGGAGAAAAAATAAATAAAACACAATTTTTTTAATTACTAAAATTTATTATGTAAATCTATATCTATAAAAGAGGATGTATGTATATATATATATATATATATATATGTATGTATATATGTATGTTGCCTATAGACTCCGAAACCGCTCGACAGATTGTAATGAAACTTTCAGGTATTATTAGGCATGATTCAAGGATTGTTCCTGTAAAGTTTGGTGCAAATCCGTTCAAAGGGCTCTGACCCAGAGGGCATAAAAGGGTGCAGTGTCAGGTTTTAGAAATTTATTGTTTACAAAATTAACTACCCAAGCCAAGACCGAAGGCAGAGTGAGGAGGAGGAGGAGGGAGGGAGGAGGAGGATGAGGAGGAGGAGGAGGAGGAGGGAGGAGGAGGAGTGAGGTAGGAGGAGGATGAGGATGAGGATGAGGAGGAGGGAGGAGGATGAGGAGAAGAAGGAGGGAAGAGGAGGAGGAGGGAGGAGGGATTATGTCTATTTATTTACTTATTTTTTAATATGTTTTTCGGAATCTACGCATCATGAAACATAAAGCAACGAATTCGGTATGTTGAAAAATGATTTTAATTAGTCGATTACTAAAGTTTATTATTGAAAAATGAACCAACATTTATCCAGCGAGAAATTTGGGCGCAGCAACGCGCGCGGGGGGAACGCTAGTATACAATAAAAATTGATCATACATAATCAAACAAGGTGATAAAACAAATATAATTGAATCTCTCTCTCTCTCTCTCTCTCTCTCTCTTTCTTTCTTTCTTAGGAAGATCAAGATTTTTGTGATGTGTAAGCTAATATTTACGTATAAAATCTAAAGGTTATGAACAATAGACCTTCTTACTCATTGATGATGATTTTTATTCGAGTAATCTGAAGACGGTGAACCATATAGTTGTTATCTGATAACCAATAAAATAGACTAATAAATAGATGGTTATTTAACTAGTTTTAAATTTACCGGCAGGTTATACCATTTCCTTAAAAGATAAGGTTTTGCGGTTTCAACATTTCAAAAAGTTCGTTCACGCGGAAGGATGAAACAGAAAAAACTATCACCTGTTTCAACTTTTTGCCAGCTGCGCATATTGTTTATAAAAAAAAAAAACTCTCAAAATTTACGATTTTTTCTCTTTTTCTTTCAGATTCTACCGAAGATTTAAGTGAAATTAATATATTTTTTTAAATTTATTAAAATAATTTATATTTAATATTATAAATTAAAATAAATTAATATTAATTCACGATACTTTTCATTTTATAACCCTTTTAAACCATAAATTGTAGGAGGGGGAAAATGATGAATGAAAAAGAAACTGGTTTTAAGATTTTTTTATTACATAATTTCTTTTAAAACAAACAATTTACGAAAAAATATATAGTTTTGATGAAAAAAAAGAAAAAAAAAAAAAAAAAGATGCTTAATAGTTAATATAATTGACAAAAATAGTATAGGTATAGATTCTTAGCACACACAATGAACAAGATGTCTACTAAAATATATAAGTGTTTTTCAAAACAACACATATTCATATTTAAGTGTTACTGATTCATTAGAAGTAAAAACATCAGGTTTAGCAGGAGGCTTAAAAAATATCATGCTTTAATACTTCATCATAATTAAAATCACTTTTTTCTTATTAGCTAGTGAAGACAATGTTTCAAGAGCGTATGGTAAAATTCTATTAAGTGAAAATACTCTACAAATAAAAGAAAGAATTTTTTCATAAATAAAAAATTACTTAGTTCCATGTGAGAGATATAATTAATTCTCTTAAATTTTACACAATTTTCGCTAGTCGACATTGCGCCATTTTAATTAATCATTCTCTCGTCATTACATGTCATATCGAACAATTTATATAATGTGGGAAGAAGTGAAATAAGTTCTCCAACATCCTTACGAGATAAAAATATTGATTTTAAATTTCAGCTTTTAATCAGTAATAAGGTGGGTGCATAATCCTACAATTAATCCTACATCGACAAATTTGTTAATATTATGATTGAGAGTACATTGTGCAAAGTTTCTAATTATCACTATAATTAGGATGAGTTAAAAAACAATTGTGTAGAAAATATCGCATCTAATGAACAAACAGCAACTTTTTTTAGAAAATTAACTATTTTTGAATAGTCTTGAACTGATTTGGTTTGCCTCTTGTCGTTTGTAGGTGTTTGTTGATTGTTTCAGGAAGTTCCATCATCATCTGAATTGTAGGATGATCCTTCGGTAAGTCGACTTCCATCCTGAATATCGCGTGTTTCTGATATTGATTGGAAGGGACATTCCGTACTTTGAATTTGTCCACTAGAGTTACGTTTAAAAAATACCTGTCTGAAGCTGCCGGCCATGAGGCTGTATACTGCACTCCGTTCTTCTGAGTCCCTGATATAGTTGAGTCGGGCCACATGCCCTTCTCGACTTCCTGTGCTATCATACCGTCTAAGGACGTGACGGACCCGGCTAGGATCGAGGGTTTGAATGTATTTGTTTCAGATGGAGTTGACCCAACATTTACAGCCATGAAACTTGTTTTTAGATGAGTGAATAACATGGTAGCGAGGGGTCGTGGAAGTATAGTGAATGCTGACTTCAGCGCTAGGAAGTCACCGAATTGTTGATGTGCAAGTAAACGCTCGAATATAAGCATAGTAGAATCTAAAAATGAATTCCATACCATTACGGAAGGACGGGATGGGAAAACACTCGTGAACAGATCTTGTTTCTGAATTTTTACTATGTAGTCCCTCAATGACGGTATCTCGAGGTAGCGACTCGTAGGAATTAAAGGACGGTCCATTGAAGCCATATCTTCCAAAGCACTTTGCCACCATCGGAAAAAGGGTATGTAGATTTTCTGATTCACAAAATGAAAATTCGGTGAAAATGCTACGGTACATGCCCAAATTGATTGTATCTCGCTCAGAAAAGTATAAGGTAATAAGCTCCATAAACCATTGATAATCGCTATCCCCTCTGCTCGACACGCACGAAGATCTGCCGCCTTCATCGAGCCCTCCTGGTTCTCAAGATTCTCTAATTCCAACAATTGTTGCTCGTCCAGGTGTACTTCGGCTTCCTCGTTGTCTGATTCTATTAAAATTTCTTCTGTATTCAATTCTTCTGATGTTTTTGATGTAGAAGCACGAGGACGATGAACGTGACCCCGCTTGCTTATTTTTCCGGAAAAACTCAGTTTTCCTTTTCTAATAATGAGTTTGGATTGTTTTCTTAACCTGTTCTGTTTTGAAATATCAGCGTTCATAACTGGTGAGGACTCTTGTGTTGCGAATTGAAATAAGCTAGACGTACCTTTCGAAACCATTATGGTAGTAGTATCTTCCTGTTCCCAAACACACACTGTATATGAACACAGACTGTAAACTAATGAAATGGTTGACGGCGACGTTATTATTTA
Source organism: Adelphocoris suturalis (assembly GCA_030762985.1). Lineage (NCBI taxonomy): Eukaryota > Metazoa > Arthropoda > Insecta > Hemiptera > Miridae > Adelphocoris > Adelphocoris suturalis. The sequence goes on from CM061048.1 coordinate 31,067,547, forward strand.
AAGAGAAGCCGCTAATAGACGTTTACTATCAGCTTCTCGAACCGGAACGGTTTTCCTCGTTATTCCTGGTGATTGAAATTATATCCATGTTTACTCCTTCTTTTTTTCTTCTTCTTCTTCTATGAAGTTAAATGTGCTCCTGAAGGTGAAGTTGTATGCGTGGTGAAAAATAAGTCCCATTATTGCTAGGTAGAATTGATTAAGTCTAACTGTACATTAATTAACTCTCCTCTAAAGTTAATAAGTTGATTGCTTTTATTATATGTTTTTTATCCATAGATGTAGTGGTACTCTCCATTGTACATACGTTAATTCAAGCTTATAATCATGAGACCAATTAGTTCATATCAGATTTTAATGGTGTTGTTATTAGCAATTATCGATACTTTAGTATGAAGGTCCACATTTTGCCACAAATGCTAACGACCACTGTCATACATTCTCCTGCGATCTTTCGGAACTTTTTCAAACTATTTTTGCAGTTTCTTGGGGACATACTAGATAGCGTTCAATGTGTTTCAGCCCACCTCATACCTCTCCCATTCTGAACCATCGCTCTCTCTCTCATTATGGTAAAATACAGTTAAATCAATTATCCCTATCTTTTATTCAACGTTGCTTACTTCTAAATAAGACCGAAGATTTGCTGAAAGTATTGAACTATTACCTGATAAACAAAACATGTAACTTGAATGGGAAACTTTGACATCAGTTTGAACGTTCAAGCTGTTTAAACGCCAAATTCGACGTTGGATTGGGTTTGAACACCAAATTCAACGTCAGTTTGAACACCGTTTGAACACCGTTCGAACGTTCAACCTGATCGGACGTCAAATTTGACGTCAAATTGAACGTTCAACCTGTTTGAACGTCAGATTCGACGTCCAATTGGGTTCGAACGCCAAATTCAACGTCAGATTGAACGTTCAAGTATGAACACCATTCAACCTGTTTGAACGTCAAATTTGACGTCAAATTGAACGTTCAACCTGTTTAAACGTCAGATTCGACGTCAGATTGGGTTCGAACGCTAGGTTGGACGTTCAACCTGATCGAACGTCAGATTGAACGTTCAACCTGTTTGAACGTCAAATTTGACGTCAAATTGAACGTTCAACCTGTTTGAACGTCAGATTCGACGTCCGATTGGGTTCGAACGTCAAAATTCGACGTCAGATTGAACGTTCAAGTTTGAACGCCGTTCGAACGTCCTTCGAGTGTTCAACCTGATTGAACGTTCAATTTGACGTCAAATTGAACGTTCAACCTGTTTGAACGTCAAATTTGACGTCAGATTGGGTTCGAACGCCAGATTTGACGTCGGATTGAACATACAACCTGTTTAAACGCCGGATTTGACGTCAGATTGAACGTTCAAGTTTGAACACCGTTCGAACGTTCAACCCGTTTGAACGTCAAATTTGACGTCAAATTGAACGTTCAACCTGTTTAAACGTCAGATTCAACGTCAGATTGGGTTCGAACGCCAGATTTGACGTCGAATTGAACGTTCAAGTTTGTACACCATTCAAACGACCTTCGAACGTTCAACCTGTTTGAACGTCAAATTTGACGTCAAATTGAACGTTCAACCTGTTTAAACGTTAGATTCGACGTTAGATTGGGTTCGAACACCAAATTCAACGTCAGATTGAACATTCAATTTGACGTCAAATTTGACGTCAAATTTGACGTCAACTTGAACGTTCAACCTGTTTGAACACCAAATCCCCATGGTAAAATAATCTCTTATGTGTTGCTGCTTTTCCGTTGACACATCGTCAAAAATCATGATCGAGTTAGGTTCGATTTCGTTAGGATGAACTACTTCGTCATACTCAGAAAATGTGAAATAACCTATTTCACTCAAGTTGGATAGTACATTTTCCAAAAGTTGATATTTCGGTTGATAGAGAGTTTTTGAGAATATCTATACATTTTCAAAGGTTAAACCCTCTGGAGAAAATAGTAAATTTAACGTGATATTCGATTTTCCACAATTAGAAGGACCGCTAATTAAACATCTAACATGATTTGGGATAAGGGGTCCGTGCCGTTTCATTTTAACCGTACTACCACCTACGTTACATTCGCAAAATTTGTCAAAATTGACTATTGGTAAAGAGTTTCCACCGCTCATACTCGATGTGTAATGTTCAAAAATGGTTAAATTAGATCGTTTTTATGAATCCAGCTTGAATGTTGACCTGAAAATCCCAACCATTTCACAAAACGTTTGTCACCTTTAGATTTGAGAACCTTTTCAACAAGATAAACATCACCAAAATTGGTTTTTTTCAGTTCAAACCCATAAAAGCTACCCAAAATAGGTTCACCCTTATAATCTTTTAACATATATGTAACCGGAATAGTTTTGATAATTGCCGTTACAGTAAATATTTCATTAGTCCAGTTAGGTAGATAACCCTTAGCAAAAACGTAATGTTTGCAATTACTTGCTTACTATTTTGAATTGAAACGGAGGTAGGTGTCATTCCAATTGTATGATGATAGTGATTATTATATTGATGTAATAAATTGGGTAAAATAGAAATCCATTCATACGTTCCTTGTTCGGTAAATTTTCTATACATTAACAATTTCAAGGATCTGTTGAATCGCTCGATGATGGAGCACTTTTTATCACTGCACGTTACATAATAATTTATATTAAGTTCCTTCATTAAACGTTTAAATTTTAAATTTATAAATTCTGTACCAGAATCTGAATGTAAATGATGTATCGGAAGATTAGCTCTCAAAACTGAGGTAATAGCAGAAACAATTACGTTAGCTGTTTTATCTTTCAGAGGAATAGCGTTTTATTATTGTAAGAATGTATTTATACCCTTTATTAATTTTTGCGTGAGGGATCATTTCAACTAAATCTATTTCGAACAGATTGTGAATTCCTTTGAGTTCAACGGGTCTTGTAGGGAAATTTTTACGAGCAGTTGAGTGAAGTTCACGCGCCAGAAGCTCTCTAATTGGTGCCATGTTGATAACATAATGAACTCTGAAACTGATTGTAGGTTAATTTATAGGTTGACTGTCTCGACACTTTCATTTGACAAAAGATCAAATTGCTACGAACAACTATTGCATGTACAATTTTTTACGAACAACAATTGCATGTACAATTTTTTATTGTATACCTACATAATAAATTTTAGTAATTAAAAAATTATTTTTTTTTTCTCATAGTTGTAGTTACCATAAATAATGAAATTACTATGAAAAAGGGTAGGATTTAAAACTAGAACAGAAAAACAGAAATGTTTGCTAAGTTTATATATTTTACAATTAAATAAAAATAAAAATAAAAAAAATTTAGAATGTAACGTTGGCGATCTCTCATGAAGGTATTGGTGCTGTTGGTGGTGGTGGTGGTGCTGATGACAGACTGACAGTGCTGACTGAGTAGTGCTGAGTCGTTGCATTGAGTGGTTGATTATGTTGAGATGTCAGTGGAAATATCTTTAAATTCTAAGTTGTATGCTAGACCTTTAAATCCTTTGAAGAGTATCCCTAACGTGTTTGCTATAACAAAAACAAAAAAAAAATTGTTAATACCATATAATTTCATAAAGTAGATGTTAAGCACGTTTGCTTTGACAAATAGAAAAACATATTATTACAGTTTAATTTTATAAAATAGTAAACGTTTGGTTTACTAATACCATACTCACGTTCATAAGATTCTATGATGTTGTGATCAAATAAAGGTAAATATCTCTGTGGGAGAAATATTATAGCTGTTTCCGAATCTTCCATTCTAATTTTTGCTTCAATAGTTTCACCGTATCCTGTGCTTACTATGTTAAATTTTATTATAGAATAACACCGATTTTTTTTAAGGTCCATTATTCTTTTATATAGCGCTGGTTTTGTCGCATTCATTTTTTCAAGAAGCAGTGAAATTGGTGATTTATTCTGTGACATGTTTTTTAATCTAAAACAGAAGAAGATAAAAAAGTAAGTATAACATATTATTACAAACATTATACATTAAATATATAACATATAAAACTTACTTTTTGAATATACTATACTTTTCATCGTTTCACATCGATCGTGTGTGGAGATATCGTTAAAAGTGTATTAAATTTTAAAATTATGTTTGGTAAAAAAAAGTTTTAAATTTAAAAAGTGATGGCAGGGGTAGTGATGGTTGATGTGGGTGTTAAAAATGATGTTAAATGACATGAAATACACCAGAATTTTGAATTTAGGAGGAGGTTGCGCCAGCAGTTTGATGGTATTATTTTAGTTTTTTTTACAAAGCACTAAATAATGTATGTTGGAATTAAAAATTAGACCTTGTAATCGAGTTGAACATTTGTAACACATTCGCTTTATAGTTTCATGATTTGATTTATTTTTAATCGCGTAATAGGAATATTTAAAAGAAATATAACCATCCCTATTAACATGTCTTTCATTAAATTCTGGTATCATACCGTTTTTCCCTGAACAACAAGTGAAGTGTAGAAGATAGTTATAATCGGAAACGTTCAAATGAGGTAATGTGATATTTTCCTCAGAATATAGCTGGTGTATGAAAGAATGTGAATTTTGAATTTTATGTTTTTTCACACTTCGAGAAGCATATATTGAATAGAATGTGGTAATTTCACTTTCGTGAGTTATACAGGTTAATACAAAGGCTTTAAGGGCGATAAAATAAAGATGAAATGGTGTGTTTACTGTGGTGGGATATTGTGATACGCGTTTAAAAATGTTCATATTACATTTTAAAATATGCATTGTTAGAAAAGATATGTTTTACTTACACAATGAGCACGACAACGGTGGCTGGAAGATGGTTTAATATGACGGAGACGGAGACGGAGAGAAGTGGGTGGTGTGTGGAGATTGAGAAAAAGGGCGCGTTGTGCAGCAGCAAATTGGGTAACAGTGGCTGGAAGACGTACTAAGACGATGGAGAAGAAGAAGAAAAACGGGTTGGGCAGCGGGGCAAGTGGGTTGAGTGGTGGTGGTGGTGGTGACGACGATGATGTGTAATACAAGAGAAAAAAGCACGAAGTGATTTACTTAGTTTTCCCTCAAAAAGCTTTTATAGTACACCTCTAACAGGTAATAGCCCCTCTACATGTGACATACTTTCTCTTCTAATCACAAAGAGACTTCCTGTGTGCATATGTAACGCATCAGTAACGTTGGTAGGTTGAAGCAGGTAAAATGATGATTAGTGTAGAATGTTTGTGAGGAAGGTTGATGGAATCTAGAAAACATTTTCTCTTTCATAATAATGATTCTCTCCTCCGTGGGTGCTCACATTGCTAACGTCTCCCCATCCTTCTGTTATCCATCCTCTTCCTCCTCGAGGACGAGTCGTATGTACCTAAATGAGGACAAGAGTGAGGAAAAAAGATGTTAGTTGTAAGAGAAAAAGGTTGGCTTTTGAAAAAGAGAAAATTATAATTCGAATAAATTTGATTATATTTAATTTGTATGTGTGAGGATGGAAATGGAGAGGTACTTACCTAGAGGTGTTCATCTGACATATCAGAGTTGACTTGATTAGTAGTTGCATCTTCCCCTCCTCTTATTTCTTGTTCTTTCGTATTATTACCACTCCTCCTCCTCCTCCTCCTCCTCCTCATCCTCTACATCCTACAGATAATAAGTCTTTAAGCGAAATTTCACTTAGTATTCCGAATGGGTAATGGAGGTCTTCAGTGAGGTACAATTATTGAGTCTACGATCTTGTATTTCATTAGACGTTTCAACAGTCAATTGATTGCTTTAAATCTCATAGATTTTATTAGTTAATATTTTCACTTGTTGTGTAATCTCCAATCGAGTTTACCTCCTTATTTTAAATATAAAGTATGAACTATGTAAGTCAGTTGACAGAAGACATTTTCGTATTCTTGCTCGCCGTTACTCCGATGAGAAGAATCAGGGCGGTCAGTTGCGGGAACATCGCGGTTTCACTTTGAATTAAATGAATTAAAACCGAGATTTTATATAGCTGAAAACTGCATTGTATGCATAAAAATTGTTATTCGCCCATTCGGATTGTGTAACCACTCCATCATTTAACGTCTGAGCTCGTGTATCACCTTATTCATGAATAGATAAATATTGTTATTCGAATAACATATTGCATCATTGGTATAGCTCTCATCCTCACACGTTCTCACTCGTCAGCATTTCTGTATCAAAAATTATACGTCACTGGCTGGTTTTGAACACCGAATTATTCTCGTGAAATTCCATCATCTTAACCAATCAGTCAGTGAGGTACAATTATTGAGTCTAGGATCTTGTATTTCATTAGACAATTTTAACAGTCAATTGATTGCTTTACATCTCATAGATTTTATTAATTAATATTTTCACGATTGAAAATAGGTAATCTTCATCAGCCAGTGAGGTGCAATTATTGAGTCTAGGATCTTGTATTTCATTAGACAATGTTAACAGTCAATTGATTGCTTTACATCTCATAGATTTTATTAATTAATATTTTCACGATTGAAAATAGGTAATCTTCAATCGAGTCTACCTTCTTATTTTAAATACGAAGTATGAACTAGGTAAGTTGGTTGGCATTGATAATGGACAGGTAGTATTATCGCACGGTGTCATTGCCCAACAGTTGTAAAAAATTCTTTTCGGACGAGCGCGCATGATAAGCAAATAAGTGGGTTACCAGAAGCCGGTTGAAAACTTTCGCAACACAAGAGCACATAGGACAAAGAGTGGAAGACTTCGATCCAATAAAAGTCCGAAATATCGCCAAATTATTTCCAAATTGTTCGCATCCTCATTATCCTCTACCGCAGTCACTCCCGCTGTCCTCGCCCCCTTAAAAATAAAGGGAGATCGTCGTGAGGATGAGGAGGAGGAGGAGAAGGAGGGCAAGGATCAATGCTTCGGTATCTACCAATTTAATTAGGAAAACATGCGTTGGAGGGTTAATTAACACCCGCTTTATGGTACAGCCTCAGCATCCTATCAATTTAATGAAGTAAACACGGGCGGGAGGATGAAATATGAATGCTTTGGTAACTATTAATTTAATTAGGAAAACATACATTGGAGGGTTAATTAACACCCGCTTCATGGTACAGCCTCAGCATCCTACCAATTTAATTAGGTAAACACGGGCGGGAGGATGAAATATCAATGCTTCGGTATCTACCAATTTAATTAGGAAAACATGCGTTGGAGGGTTAATTAACACCCGCTTTATGGTACAGCCTCAGCATCCTACCAATTTAATGAAGTAAACACGGGCGGGAGGATGAAATATGAATGCTTCGGTATCTACCAATTTAATTAGCTGTTTATAATTAAGTATATTTTTCCTTCCCTTCTCAGCTTCATGGTACAGCCTCAGCATCCTACCAATTTAATGAGGTAAACACGGGCGGGAGGATGAAATATCAATGCTTCGGTATCTACCAATTTAATTAGCTGTTTATAATTAAAGGTAAACACGGGCGAGTGTTGGTATCTACCAATTTAATTAGCGAAGCATTCGGTATCTTTTAATTTAATTAGAATAATTAATTTGACCTCATTTCACACCTCCCGGTAGGTACCGACTTAATTAGCCTGACCTTGACCTTTGACCTTGACCTTTGACCTTGTTGCCGTACGATCCCTTTTTCTCTACTAACGCGAGCGGGTCTTCCGGCAGACAAATGCCGATCCAGCCATCGTCTCCGAACTGTCCAAACACCTAAATCCACTCCCGTTGCATTTTCGAGTGAGTTACGACCTTGTGAAGCAGTTAATCGTCGATTTCTTAAAGCTAAGGTATACAATTATCTGTCTTGAGCGGCTGTTATTTTCATGGGCTTCTAGAACCCTGCCTTCTAGAGAACGATCCCATCTCTCAAAAACGTCTAAAAGTGGCACGAACGGTTTCGTAAGGCCGTCCTAGCATTTGAGTGGCATATCTCGGTGACCTTCCATAATTAATGAGAGCTACAGCTTCCGCGACCATCTCCGGTGGGAAAGAAATTTTTTCTCTTAAATTGATTTTTTTTTTTTTTTTTTTTGGTTGGAATGCACTCAATGTATAGGAAAATACTCGCTCCTCAGCTGAGGACTACTGTGGAAGAGATGAACAACATGATCGCAGTTTGGAAGATAACGTGAAAGTGGCAATGAAACACGATCACGTTTCGATACGACTCCCTACCGTTGAGAAATCAAGACAATTTCATCCGTCTGGCTAGAAAACAATAAACAATGCCTCTGAATGAGTTCAGACTGTAACCCACTCGAAAACAAGAGAATATTAGTGGCAACTTCATAAAATCTTCCATTTTAGAGTGTGGACAAAATTTTTTGCACCTGAGTGTAGTTTGTCGATGCGAACTCAGTGTGAAAAACGCTGCAAATTATTACACAAAAGTTTATTATTTATGTATTAGACAGCCCTTCTACGTAGATCTCTGGTCCATAATTATTAAACGCCGCTTATAGTATATTTAGTATCGGAACTCGGAGCTTCGGACCTCACAAATGGGTTCAATCCATTACAGCAGCGGAATCTCACAATTTTACGCTTTTTAATATAGTTGATAAACATAACAATTTATTACCAAGTCATCTTTCCAACACATAAAAGTGTTACCTATACTGTATATTGATATCATTTAGTTGGTCAAATTTCAAAAAATGTGCTGACAAAATCACTGAAAATGGCTAAGAATCGTTAAATTGATATTTTTTAGCATAAGATTGGTCAAATAAAGTTTATCAACTATGAAATAGAACATTCAACAATTTATGTACGAAATTATGCTAAAAACTTGAACTCCATTAATTTTGTTTTAAAAAATCTATAAAATTGCAAAAAATAGCCTGAAATCCAAAATCTCTTTTTGAATAGAAGAGTATCATTTAGAATACTTTTTCATGAAATTAATTGCTAACATTTTCTTTTCACTCATAAATCTCCAATTTCTATACAACTTGAAATATACAAAAAAAGACACTTTTTCACCTATTTTTGGCTCATAGCACCCATGGGTGTGGAGCGATCGAGCTGGCGAGAAGTTAGGACCAACTAGACCCCAAGTGGAGTCTATCTGCGAAAGAACAGATTTTTTAAGTCAATTCTAAGGCCTTTTATGGCCCGGACGGCGAACGGCGGACGGCGAACGGCGAACGGCGGACGGACATTTCAAATTTGGATTCTACGCACCTTGAAACGTAAAGTGACAAAAACGGGGGGGTTATAAAAAATTTTCGCTATACGATCACATAGGTTTATTATTGGAAATAATAAACCAAAAGTGGGGAGCTACACGAGTGGAAACGTGGGATATGCAATCCAATTTCACAAATGAGCTCAGGACTGTCTATCCGGTCATTTAAAATATTGTACAGAAATATACCATCAGTTAGAGAACGATGCATGCCAAGACCACAACGAACTGCAACCCATAGTAATATGTTCCGACTCACTTAGCACATTAACAACAATGGGAGCACCCAACCTATCGAATTTTAAGAACCATCTTATAATGGAAGCGGTGAAATTAGTAAGCAGATGTAAAAATGCCGGGGTTCGCGTGCACTTTCTGTGGATTAAATCTCACTCACGGATAATATTTAATGAACAGGCCGACATTGCAGCAAGAAGCGCCACAAGAGAGGGTGACATAATTTCTTGGGAACTGCCTAAAGAGAAATATTATGCACTAGCAAAAAGAGAATCACGGATCCAATAGCAGAGACAATTTGAAATAGGTCCTAAAGGATTGTTTTACAAATAGTTGAATCCACACATAGGATTCACCCCCTGGTTTAAAACAACTACGTTCAATAACAATAAACGTGACATTCGCATAATATGTAGGCTCAGAGTAAATCATGCTATATGCCCAATGTACCTGCACCGCATTGGAAGGAAAGATGACGCAGTATGTGAATGTGGTGAATGTGACGATTTGGAACATATTATTATGACATGTCCTTTGTACAGCATCACACGTGAAATAATGTTGCGAAACATACAAGAATTAGTAGAAAACCCCTTCAACTACGAATATCTATTACTGAAGAAGAACAGCAATGCTTGGAGCGAAATAATTAAATTCATAAATAACACCAACATCAAAATTTAAGACCACGAGTATTATACATATAACGAAATAAGTTTAACTATATTTAATGGAAACAAATATGTTTAAATATAAGAAAATCAGTTGTACTATTATTATCTGACGTTTTGGAACACAAATATGTATATATTATGATTAATTTGTAACGTAAAATATAACCTAGTATAAGACGATATTCACAGCGGTCAGGAACTAGACAAAAGTTCGGCTACGATGCCGACGAAAACCCATGGTGAAAAACGATACTTTGAAGTACCAGAAAACCAAAAATTCAAACCCCAAAATCAAAGCGGTGCATCTCCAAAAACGGCGCATGAATTGAGAATGTATCGGTTACAACATTTTTTGACGTTCGATTATGACCCAAGCGCAACGATAGAGTGGTTCAAAACAAAAAAAAAGTTCTGGGATTTCTTGTCCCCATTGTTTTTTTGCTTCCTCGGTATGTCAGGATGACACTCCTAAATTTTTAGCAAAAAATATTAATCCTAATCACTTTACCTGGGTCGATTTTGGCCAGTTATCGACCGCTATCGTAAACCAACCTCTAAATTGGTGCCGAGGTGATGATTTGACGGACGGATTTCAATTTTTTTTAGGTCAATTTATGGGTTTTCGCATGCGCTGAACGCGGTGAACTTATTTATTTTACGCTCCGTCCACTAGTTATCCGGTAAACTGGCAGAGGGCGCCAGTTTATTTTACTTGATTTTACTTGAAGATAAGTAAAAATCGAAAATTTCACCGAAAATGCTGTCGCCTGGTTAAGAATTGTACTAGAAACATGCTATTATGGTCGGATAATATGCTTTGGCATGTTCTGAACATGATTCCGTTTTTTACTATACTTTTCCGCCGATAATTGCTTCGTTTATCGGCCATAGATCTCAAATTAATAGTAGGGTAATAGACAAATTCACCCTAATTTACCGGAAATTATGTCGCGTTGATACTTTAAGGTTCTGAAATACCTTGTGCCAATAAAATTTGGTATTTTCCAGGATACTCGGTACAAAGCCGTTGGTAATTTGGCAAGGACTTGAACCGGCATTGTACTTATTTGCCAAGTATATGGAGAAAATATATGGCAAAATGGAGAAACTAGCTAAAATTTTCCAATTTTTCTGTAAAATTCCTTAGTTCCATCGGTTTTCCGGGGTCAAATTCGTAGTTCTGAATTGTCTGAACTGTGATTGGATCGTTTCAGCGTAGGGTTAAATATTGTCAGCGTTATCGGTCATGTGTAAAAGCTTGTACAATGGTATCGGGTCGTTAAGCGAATAAGTACAATGCCGGTTCAAGTCCTTGCCAAATTACCAACGGCTTTGTACATCCTGGAAAATACCGAATTTTATCGGCACAAGGTATTTCAGAACCTTAAATTATCAACGCGACATAATTTCAGGTGAAATTAGGGTGAATTTATCTATTACCCTACTATTAATTTGAGCTTTATGGCCTATAAACGAAGCAATCATCGGCGGAAAAGTATAGTAAAAAACGGAATCATGTTCAGAACATGCCAAAGCATATTATCCGACCATTTTAGCATGTTTCTAGTACAATTCTTAACCAGGCGACAGCATTTTCGGTGAAATTTTCGATTTTTACTTATCTTCAAGTAAAATTAAGTAAAATAAACTGGCGCCCTCTGCCAGTTTACCGGATAACTAGTGGACGGAGCGTAAAATAAATAAGTTCACCGTGTTCAGCGCATGCGAAAACCCATAAATTGACCTAAAAAATTGAAATCCGTCCGTCAAATCATCACCTCGGCACCAATTTAGAGGTTGGTTTACGATAGCGGTCGATAACTGGCCAAAATCGACCCAGGTAAAGTGATTAGGATTAATATTTTTTGCTAAAAATTTAGGAGTGTCATCCTGACATACCGAGGAAGCAAAAAAACAATGGGGACAAGAAATCCCAGAACTTTTTTTTTGTTTTGAACCACTCTATCGTTGCGCTTGGGTCATAATCGAACGTCAAAAAATGTTGTAACCGATACATTCTCAATTCATGCGCCGTTTTTGGAGATGCACCGCTTTGATTTTGGGGTTTGAATTTTTGGTTTTCTGGTACTTCAAAGTATCGTTTTTCACCAAGGGTTTTGGTCGGCATCGTAGCCGAACTTTTGTCTAGTTCCTGACCGCTGTGTATTGTAATTATTATGGCTGAATGTAAATAAATACTATGGTAAAAAAAAAAAAAAAACTGCAACGGTTTTTGAGTCAAATTCATTTTGAGGAATTCCCATCTTCCAGCCAGCCTACCTCAAAAATGTTCTCTGGACTCTCTCGTTCTTGTAAAGTTGGTAATATACCGTATGAGATATATTGGTCTCGTGAGCGTGAGTAGCCCGCCACAATTATTAATTTTTTTGTGTAGGTACTTATTTATTTATACATGTATCCATTCTACATATACATTCAACTTAGTTTTCTTGAACTTAAAAAAATAAAAATAAATAATTATACATTACAAAACATAATAAATAAAATAATACAAAGAAATCTTTTGTTGATACTAACTTAATAACAGAAAACAATGATAACAGTAAGAAGAAATTCGAATGCATTAGGTTCAAAAAGGCACACCAGGCACATCTGCGGCCGATGAATGAGTTTTGAGTCTGATTTCGAAACCATACACCCAGTAGTTTTGGAGAAAAACTTTGAACGGATTTTTTAGGAACTCGCTTTTACCGCGATCTATTGCTAACAAAATAAAAGACCGAATGCGAGGCCCAATTGTGGGACTAAAGTTTTCGGAGCTAAAAAATTAGTACAGTGAAGTATAATGCATTATAAATTCAAATTTTAGACTTATAAAAGTGATTTATGAGCTGCCACGCGTGTAGCCATTCGGGTATGACTACAATTCACATTAAAAAAATTAGCATTTTTAAATTTAACAAAATCGCTCCTCGTTTGAGAATCACCCATGAATCTATTGATAAAAACACGTGGAGCACCTATGAAACTGAGAATGTGTTGTGAAAGTAGTTTATTGTCTTTTATTAAAAACGACGACACCTCAATAAATTCTATGTTTGCTATTGAAGTCGTGTTTATTTCTAAATTAAATCGAATAAGGGTACTCATTCTGTAGGTACTAGTAATTTGAGTGAGTTATTTGAAAATTTATATTTCACGTTCTGTGGAGTTTTAAAATTCAAGTTTGGAATAAAGTAAGTTCCAGAATGAAACATAGTATGTTGTTGTATTAGGGTGGTTCAAAAAAAAAAAAAAAAAAAAAGTTCTGGGATTTCTTGTCCCCATTGTTTTTTTGCTTTCTCGGTATGTCAGGATGACCCTCCTAAATTTTTAGCAAAAAATATTAATCCTAACCACTTTACCTGGGTCGATTTTGGCCACTTATCGACCGCTATCGTAAACCAACCTCTAAATTGGTGCCAAGGTGATGATTTGAAGGACGGATTTCTTTTTTTTTTTTTTTTTTTTTTGGGTCAATTTATAGGTTTTTGCATGCGCTGAACACGATGAACTTATTTATTTTACGCTCCGTCCACTAGTTATCTGGTAAACTGGCAGAAGGCGCTGCTTGAAGATAAGTAAAAATCGAAAATTTCTCCGAAAATGCTATCGCCTGGTTAAGAATTGTACTAGAAACATACTATTATGGTCGCATAATATGCTTTGGCATATTCTGAACATGTGTTCCGTTTTTTACTATACTTTTCCGCCAATGATTGCTCCTTTTATCGGCCATAAACCTCAAATTAATTGTAAGGTAATTGACAAATTCACCCTAATTTCACCGGAAATTATATCGCGTTGATTATTTAAGGTCCCGAAATAAGTCCCTTGTGTCGATAAAATTTGGTATTTTCCAGGATAGACGGTACAAAGCCGTTGGTAATTTGGCAAGGACTTGAACCGGCATTGTACTTATTCGCTTAACGACCCGATACCATTGTACAAGCTTTTACACGTGACCGATACCGCTGACAATAGCTAACCCTACGCTCAAACGATCCACCCACAGTTCAGACAATTCAGAAATACAAATTTGACCCCGGAAAACCGACGAAACTAAGGAATTTCACAGAAAAATGGGAAAATTTTAGCTATTTTCTCCATTTTGCCGCTATATTTGGCAAATAAGTACAATGCCGGTTCAAGTCCTCGCCAAATTACCAACGGCTTTGCACCGAGTATCCTGGAAAATACCAAATTTTATCGACACAAGGTATTTCGGGACCTTAAATTATCAACGCGACATAATGAAATTAGGGTGAATTTGTCTATTACCCTTCAATTAATTTGAGGTTTATGGCCGATAAACGGAGCAATCATCGCCGGAAAAGTATAGTAAAAAACGGAATCATGTTCAGAACAGTCGATAACTGGCCAAAATCGACCCAGGTAAAGTGGTTAGGCTTGATATTTTTTGCTAAAAATTTAGGAGGGTCATCCTGACATTCCGAGGAAGCAAAAAAATAATGGAGACAAGAAATCCCAGAACTTTTTTTTTTTTTTAACCACCCCAATACAACAACATACTATGTTTCATTCTGGAACTTACTTTATTCCAAACTTGAATTTTAAAACTCCACAGAACGTGAAATATAAATTTTCAAATAACTCACTCAAATTACTAGTACCTACAGAATGAGTACCCTTATTCGATTTAATTTAGAAATAAACACGACTTCAATAGCAAACATAGAATTTATTGAGGTGTCGTCGTTTTTAATAAAAGACAATAAACTACTTTCACAACACATTCTCAGTTTCATAGGTGCTCCACGTGTTTTTATCAATAGATTCATGGGTGATTCTCAAACGAGGAGCGATTTTGTTATATTTAAAAATGCTAAATTTTTTAATGTGAATTGTAGTTATACCCGAATGGCTACACGCGTGGCAGCTCATAAATCACTTTTATAAGTCTAAAATTTGAATTTATAATGCATTATACTTCACTGTACTAATTTTTTAGCTCCGAAAACTTTAGTCCCACAATTGGGCCTCGCATTCGGTCTTTTATTTTGTTAGCAAGAAACCCCAGAACTTTTTGAAACCCCAGAACTGTTATTAAGTTAGTAGTTGTTGTATCTCCTAATATCGTTGTGGCCGAAACAGGTGGCGGTGATGCGTAACAACCTGTCTAGTAAGAAGCTTAACCAGTAGGTATCTTAACCAGTAGTTAGCCTAACCAGCTCATCTGCTCCGAAGGGTAGAAAATTAAGCGAACCCTCAGGCTCCGTCCGAGGTTGTGGTCTTGGCTTCCTCCTGCCTCTCCCAGGACGGCGGCACATCCACAACGCGCCTCCCGCCGCGCCGCCCCCACTGCAGTAAAACGCTCGAGCCGGGGAGAACAGACCTCCGCATCCCCCCCGGCCGTGGGCGCTTCCCGAGGCCGCTTCGAAAGGATCCACCCCCTTTTCCCCCTTAGTTTTCCCTCCGCTGCGATGGGTAACGGAAAACTCCGGGAAAACCGCAGGAGTTGTCCCCCTTTAACGGCCCGGAGAAGTCCTCCGCCTGCTTCCCATACTTGCGTAATTTCCTGCAAGGGCGACGTTTTTAAAAATTTAATAGGGGGCAGCTTCCCTTCGTATGTGGAGCGCTACCGCTTTTCAACTGTTTGTAGAAGCGGCGGCGGCGCCTGTTCTCGGGTTGTAATTACAGGGAGGCGCTGCGTGCCCTCCGGGCGTCGCACACTCGCCCTACTAACTGCCTACCTCTACAACACTCCTGTATGATGAAATGAAACGAGCGTTACTAATTCACAGCCATTCACTTCTAGCGATTTTTTTTTGCAGAAAATGAAGCTATTGCAATGGATCAAAAATTAAAAATTAAAATTTTTAACTTTTTCATCATGAAAATCCGTTTTGAGGCATTCTGAAACGACACCTAAAGGTTGCGTTCTTCTGTTATATACAGGGTGTCCCATCTAAACGGGCCCATCGGGAAATTACAGCCTTGCGGTGCGAGCTATCGAAAAATTGAACTGGACCTTTTTTATAGTATTTCAACTCAGCTTCACGATGCGGAAGTCCAATTTTTATTTTTCCATGTTTTAGGGTCTCAAATCATTGATTGAAACTTATGGTTCCCTCTTGACCCCCCTTTTTTATTGCTTTTTTCGATTTTAGGTTGAATTTGGAACAGAAAATGCCTGCATGAAATTTTCTTTTTGGGGCTTCGTTTCTGAGTTATTCCACTTTTTGCGGAAGTCCGATTTTTATTTTTCCATGTCTCAAATCATTGATTGAAACTGACGGTTTCCTCATGACCGCCCTTTTTTATTGCTTTTTTCGGTTTTAGGTTGAATTTGGAACAGAAAAAGCCTCCATGAAATTTTCTTTTTGGGACTTCGTTTCTGAGTTATTCCACTTTTTGCGAAATACAGAAAATCGCCGATTTCTTTCAGACATTACCAACACTTTCTTACTATTTTTATCTTCAATTTTTGAGATGTTCACCACACTTTTGAAATCAGCATTAAACTATCTATCATCAGACCCCAGCGTCCATAATCAACAATCACCATCAGGGGGATGACATTACACTTGAACCGCTTACGATTTAAAAAAAGTTTTCCAAATCGTCGTTTGAAAAAAAAAAAAAAAAAAAAAAAACCCCTCAAACTGTTCAATACACACAGAATCACTGTTCAGAATACAGTTTGAAAAATGCACCACAAGGAGACTTCCAGTCAGTTGTGTTGTAATAAATCGAAAATGCCACCTGCTCCTTCTGCAGCCTCTGCTCCTCCTACTGCAAACTGTATTCAAGGGTCAAGAAAACAACAGCTTCTTGATACTTATTGTTCAGTCTACACTATGATCTTTATTATTTAAAGAACCTTACATTAGTCCAGAAAGAATACGGCGTCTCATACGTTCTTCTAATAAATGAGTAATAGTTCTGAACAGTTTGAGGGTTTTTTTTTTTTTTTTTTTTTTCAAACAACGATTTGGACAATTTTTTTTAAATCGTAAGCGGTTCAAGTGTAATGTCATCCCCCTGATGGTGATTGTTGATTATGGACGCTGGGGTCTGACGATAAATAGTTTAATGCTGATTTCAAAAGTGTGGTGAACATCTCAAAAATTGAAGATAAAAATAGTATGTAAGTAAGTGTTGGTAATGTCTGAAAGAAATCGGCGATTTTCTGTATTTCGCAAAAAGTGGAATAACTCAGAAACGAAGTCCCAAAAAGAAAATTTCATGGAGGCTTTTTCTGTTCCAAATTCAACCTAAAACCGAAAAAAGCAATAAAAAAGGGCGGTCATGAGGAAACCGTCAGTTTCAATCAATGATTTGAAATGTGGAAAAATAAAAATTGGACTTCCGCAAAAAGTGGAATAACTCAAAAACGCAGCCCCAAAAAGAAAATTTCATGAAGGCATTTTCTGTTCCAAATCCAACCTAAAATCGAAAAAAGCAATAAAAAAAGGGGGGTCAAGAGGGAACCGTAAGTTTCTATCAATGATTCGAGACCCTAAAACATGGAAAAATAAAAATCGGACTTCCGCATCGTGAAGCTGAGTTGAAATACTATAAAAAAGGTCCAGTTCAATTTTTCGATAGCTCGCACCGCAAGGCTGTAATTTCCCGATGGGCCCGTTTAGATGGGACACCCTGTATATAGCATTTGCCGATTTCATTAAACCTTTTACCAAATGATTAAAACCTTTTACCAAATGAGTTAAACCTTTTTCCAAAATAATTCACCCTCTTACCAAGATAATTAAACCTTTTCCCAATACAATTAAAGTTTCTTCCAAAATAATTAAACCTTTTCCCGAAACAATTAAACCTCTTTCGAGAAAGTATAATATGACGTATGGATAGACACGAATTTCGAAAAAGTTTAATCAATTAGGAACTACAGAAAAACTTGAAAAAAGTGCGGTGTGCAATGTATGGGTCAATGGACATTGCACCAAGTTTTTACTCCCCCTCCCTCACAATTCGTTGGTTTACATTTCAAGGTAAATAGATTCCAAAAATCGAATCAAGTGGACGGACAGGTTTTATATATATATATATATATATATATATATATATATATATAAAAGGTATATAGGTATATATTTTCTTAATTCGATTTTATTAATCTACGAACCTTGAAATACAAGCCAACAAATCGTTAGGGGAGGTGAGGGGGGATAAACATTTAGTGCATTTTTCATTGACCTACAGATTGCACACCTTGTTTTAAGTTTTCCTGTAGTCCTAATTGATTAAACTTTTTCGAAATTCGTATCTGTACATACGTCATACTTTCTTGCAAGAGGTTCAGTTGTTTCGGGAAAAGTTTAATCATTTTGGAAAAAAAGTTTAATCGTATTGGGAAAAGGTTTAATTATTTTGGGTAAAGGCTGAATTATTTTGGAAAAAGGTTTAACACATTTGGCAAAAGGTTTGATTCATTCGGTAAGCGGTTTAATTAAATCGGCAAATGCTACACAAGATGAGCACAAAACAGGTCCACCAAAACTGCAGGAGTTGGTTCAAGAGCTCATTTCTGATCGGTAGTTTTTATTATTTATTATTATCGTTTTCGACCTTTTGTCACTAATACGATCGTGTCTCCCTTAATTCGCTGAGTAAACTCAAATTTGAGGATACCCCTGGATAAAGCATTAAATTTCATATCGTAATACCTGACCTTTTTTTAGAAATAAGGTTCGAGACATCATTTAGCCTCCTGAAAAGCGAATTCTATGTAATTTGGGAAACCTCTAGTTTTTTCAATCGTGAATTGAACTGTGGGAACCTATATTTTTTCAGAGTAGAAGAACGGTAAAAAATGCGCCGGGATCTCACCTTTCCAACGGTGTCGTCAATTTTACTTTGCTAATTAGGAGAGAAAACAGTTTTAATGTTGAAAAACATTTTTTTCTCTAATGAAATCAAGGGTTTTCTTGAAAAGTTGCCTTATATGAAAATACGACTTTGGGGTCGGTTTTTCTACGCATTTTTTTTGCGCAGAATCGAATAGTAACTCTTGCATATCTCCCCAACCCCGTTATAACCAAGTTTAACACATGAACTCGAAAATTTGGGTTCATTTGGTATGATAAATTGTATGTATTTTTAGGCGCTCATATATATAGGTATATCATTCGAGATGATATATCTCCCAAGGATTGACTTTTTAGATGAAAGGAAAAGTTCGTTGACTCTGAGGGCACACTCAACAGGATTCATTAACAAAAAATGGCGTTGAATTGAGTGTCACCCTCAGCTCAACGGTGCAATATCCTGAGTGACTGCAGGAGGTCACTTAAATGCGTCAACTGACAACTTTTATTATTATTTTCACATAAGTATAGGTAATGCTAATGAAGTAGAGCAGTCGTTTATTTTGTTCGGATTTATTCAAACACAGCAGCCCTTGTGAGTAGGTAAGATACCTGCTAGGGGAGCGTTGTGTCCCCTAAGTGCACTGCCAAACTCGTGTAATCTAAGTGTGCCCCTAACTGCTGAGTGATCCATCCCACTCAACTACGAATTCGAACTGGAGGGTGACCACACACACTCAGGCTTTGTCTATGAATTCTACCCTTACTCCTTCACCGATAACTCGGTTTTCCCTAACAACGTCGCCCGGTTATACGATTCTGAAATAAAGAAAAAATCTGCCATGAATCAAACTTTTCTCGTCAAATGTGGTTGGGGTGGGTTCACGCGTTAAGATCTTTCGATCATAAATTCACCGACACAAAAACAACCTTGGTAGTTTTTTAAGACGATTAGTTTTTATTCGTATAGATAGATCTTCGAAAAACTTATATTCAAAACGCATTATTAACTGCAGCACTGTTATTTGGAAATATTTTTAAGGTAATTAAGGTTATATTAAGTTAGCTGAGGAGATGCTTGGTTGAAAAATTGATTAGGTACAAGTTGAAACTTGAATGCTGAAATTTCAATAGAAGCCTTTTTGTGACTGCTGATGGGTAAAAATGACGAGGTAAGTTTGGGTAAAATGACCTATACATGTGGGTCCGTACATGTGAGTAACTGGCTAGTATTCAATAAGCTCGAAACGAAAGATTCTATTTTATTTCCAATTCCTCCAAGTATTATCAGTGCATATTATGGTTGTATGAGTCTTCCAGGGAAGTGGTTAGTAGGAGGTGGAAGGAGTCAGACCAGCTGTGGAGATAATTCAATCGTTAATGAATGCTCTGACTGCAAGCTTCTAACTTGCCACCAGTTATTTATTTATTTTATAATTTTTTCATTATTACTATAATTATTATTTATTTTATTTTATTTATTTTTTAATTTTTATACGCTGTTTTTAAACCCCTATGCTGAACTTAATCCGACGAGCGTATATGTGGCGTGTAAGCGGGGTTCCAGACTACCGTGGCAAATTCCAAGTGACTCCGAACTAGGGAACAATAAAGAGGTCAAGAGGAGAACAATAGGGGTCGACAAAGAGGTCAAGCTCCAAAAGAGAACCCGATTTCGGTTATTCTATGCTTCTTCACTTCATTGTTTTCCTGTAGCATTGATCGTAAGTGATGTCCAAGATTCAGGACAAACGGGACCTTACATGTTTTATGAAGTCTGGTCCAGCATATTTTTGGAAGAAAAACATGTTTGTCTCCAAAATCAAAATTTTCTCTCGCATTTCTGTGAATTTTCGTAGAACATGAAGTCATTTACGTTTAAGACCATTTTCAACAACTTTGGTTCCGTGTCTTCTGTCTGTGTATGTTTGTGTGTCTGTCATGTATCCACAAATCGTTGCAACAAGCGTAATTTCCACAGTTTTCATCCGACTTTGATGATATTTTCAGGAAATGTGTGAGCTAGCGAGCTGGGGTGTGGACGGTTCGCTATCAGTTTCGTTGTTCCCAACTCAATACTCCACTCTGAGCAAGCGCAAACGAAAATTCTACCAATAATTATTTCTCACGCCAAAGTAGTTCAGTCAAGCTCAAATTCGGGGGATCGTTAGAAGAAAAAATGTAAGCCTTCCATATCAATTCGAAGATGATCGTAACAAAAGTAGCTCCTGCGAATGCGTTTTAATATGAAATACTTCAACAAGCTTTATTTTAAATTTTTATTCGATTTTGTTGAGATTTTCATGGATTGTGTGGGTTAGGCAGTAAATGGCCCTCTGTCAGATTCATTGTTGCCAAATCACTATTTCACTCTGCATATGCGCAAACGTAAATTCCATTTTTACACCCTAGTCTTTTGATCTCGCTCAAATTTAGATGATAGTTGGGAGAGGTTTGATCTTTCCTCGTCGATTCCAACACGATTGTGTCAATAATAGCTTCAGCCCGTGCGCCAATGAGAAATCTTTGTAACGACTTTGAAACATAGGTGTGGTCATGAAGACATACGGTCAGATAGATAGTCGGTCATTACCGAGAAAATAACTTCAAATTGGATTGTTCGCCCTTGAAACCTTGAAAAATTCATTTTGAAGCAGAAGCTGTTAATTTGCCTACTCCCAAATGCGATGTCTAGGGTTTTAGTTTTAGTTTTCACCGCAGTGTGCTCCGTCTGGAGTTAAACTCCCAATTGCTACGAAAAATTTCGCCCAACCGTTACATGTCAACCTGGTGTGTGTGAATGTAATGTATGTTCCAGGAAATTTCCGCTTTGCTTTATATCAACTCTAAAGAGTGAAATTTTAGTGTAGGTAGTAGCGCTCCCAAGTAGCTTGATTTAAGAAACGTACAGTAACAGTCGTTTTTTGGTCGTTTATTCGGTAATGCGGTCGAATTATACAAATGCAACGCAGTCATGTGTTTACCTATAATGCGTCATCGTTGTGGCCACTTGGGACAATTTTTTTCGTGACGATTTTTTTGTTTTTCCATATGAAAGACATGAAAATGTCAAAAGTCTTTATTCAATACAAAAGTTCCAGTCATGCAGCATGATCGTACGAGCGAACTTTCGTAAATTATCGTATTGTATTATGTTAAATTGCTTTCAAATTTAAGCTTTTTGCAAAGAAATTGTTAACTATTAATTGTATGGCCGAAAACGTATTCTAAATTATAAGAATCGGCTATCCAAAAAGAGGTTTTGAATTGTTAGCTTTTTTGCAGCTTACATTGATATTTTTAAGCAAATTTTAATGAAATTTAAGCAGATTTTTCAGCAGATTTTTGTATATACATTTTTAAATGTTCCATTTTACATTTAATAAACTTTATTTGAGCAATAATCTGCTTTAAAAAATATTTAAATTCAACGATTTTTAGCCATTTTTATTGATTTTTTTCAGAGTTTTATTTTATTTTATTTTATTTTTTTTTTTTTTTGTTGACCAATGTAATGAGCTTAAAAAGTTCTAGCCAAGGAGCTCATCCTTTCATTTTAAAAGCTTGATTTTTTGGCGCAAATGCCTAAAAATAGAGTTTTATAAATGAATTATTTTTTATTGAGTACGAAAGTTTTCTAAAAGTACTAGTTGAAAGCATGAACATATTAGTAGCTTCAAAAATAGCCCTTCCGTTTGGCAAGTATGTTTCCATGAAAAATTTGAATATTTCAGTAATGTGAATAACAATAAAATACATAAAACGTTAATATCGTGTAGAGAAATACTTCTTTGATGCGATTTTATGAAATGCTTGAATGGTGTGTTAGCTTGGAATATCGTTTGATCGAAATTCGATCGAGCATTTGAGTACACTAGAGGGAAGAACCGTGAAGGGCGTGCAGTAAAAAAGTCACGGACTCAAACTAAACCAATCGTCACTAAGGAGTCTAACGAAAAGCTCACGTTGTCTCTTGAAAGGTCTCGGCAGCCTCGTTTTCTCTTGAACGGGCCCTCAGATTGGATTGAAAGTCAGCGAGGCGATGGTGATGCGGGAGGGGGTCCTATAAAATGACCACCTGTTTCTTAACGTGCTGAGCCGTGCCGGTTTGGAGCCAACGCGAACCCAATCCCCATTCCAGGACCTTCCTAAACCCCTCGTTTCGGTCAATCAACAAATTGAAACTGATTTCTCTAGTTTCCGTTTAGACGAGAGTCTGTTTTCCATGTTTTTTTCAACCTATAAAATGATAGTGGCTTTTAGCAAAATTTCGTAGCTATTGAAATGGCTCAAAAAATTTTAAAATCAAAATTTTTGAAAATTTTGTTCATTGAAATCCATATTGAGGCATTCTAAAAAGATTCGTGAAGTTTGCGCTATTTCAATGTATATATAAGTTATGCCGGGTGTCGAGAGAAAAGAGTTTTTAAAATTCACTTTCTTTATTTGGAACCGACGGAACACAAGTTCGACTAAGGGAGACGGAACGGAGATACGTAGCGTATGAGCGGAGCAACGAGACTGACTCGAACGGTGGGGGAATCAAGCTTATATAGCCTCGGAGGGCTGATTCAGCAGAAATATAGATAGATCAGCGGTTTTCGTACTATAACACCTCCCTCCCCAAGTGGAAAACCGCAGACAAAATATTTCGCAAAGTTTTCTCAAAATGGAAATGTTAAATTTAATGAAATTTTAGAGTTAAGTTGAAGGGATGTTATGATTCGTGAAGTTCGTGAAGGTTAAGTGAAATTTAAGTTCAGAAGTTTTAAATTCAACTGTTAGGAATTAAATTTATTGATGTTTTGTTCATTAAGTTAAATCGTTCCGTGTTCCTTGTTTTGTTAAAAAAAAAAAATACAATCGAGTTAACAGTATCAAGTTTGAGTGTCAATTAACAGGATTAAGTGTGAGTTAAACAATCACATCATTATAAAACACATTAAAAACACATTATAAAACACACCACTCATGGAATACACCATGAACATCAAAAAAACAATTGTAAGAAAAATATCGAAAAAATCATAAAATAAAGAGAATCATAAAAACATCAAACATGTTATCAGAAAACATCATGAAACTATCATTAAAACATCATAAAACACATATAAACACATTTAAACAAAAATCCGTACATGGAATATATACAAAAAATACATAGAAAGAGAAAAAAAATGAGGTACCTAGATTATAATATAAGGTCAAGGGCATTCATGTAGGTTGATTTGTTAGTTTGGCTTTCTTCCCACATTTCTATTTATGATTTATGATTGAGTACCCGAACAGTGACAATATTAGTACGTAGAGTATTATAGTCCATAGGCTAGGCAATGTGGAGGGGTACCAATTAAGACCATCTTGGTCGTAGCAGTATGGATGGCTTTAATTAGGTATGTGAATTGTTCCAAACACCACTTTTTCAGACCGGTTGCACTATATACATTGACCACTTGGATGTTTGGAAAGTAAAACCATGCACTCATTTGCCCATCCTTCATATCTAAAATCTATGAGCCGTCTACAATTAATTCAGACGAGCCGGACGGTAATTCTGAGGGTCGGTTATGGCGTGGAGGGCGCTCGTAGAGTTGGATCCCGGGAGGCTGATAACCCGGACACCGGCCGCCCACAAAGGGCTCGTTATCCTACGGGGCTAACGTGGGTTTAAGGGTTAACTATGATCAGGAGGATCAAATCCAGATCCGCTGCGCGCTCACCACAATCTGGGACGCTCTGACGTCAGCAGTACCAAAGCGTTCTGGATCCAGCACTCAATTACTGACTTCAATAGTGACGTTCTGGCGAGTAGGATATCGGAAATGACACGACTGGTACTTATTCTGCACTGTAGTAATATTGTAGTATTCATTTTCTGTCGCACTTTATGTATTGGTAAATTTTAGAATAATTCAAAATCTCCACCTTCAGCCTACACTAAATCTTCAAGTCTCGAGGGCCACTCATCGATGAAAATTCACACTTCCTAAGGAAAATTGTGAAAAATGCAAAAAGGCATAATGTCGTGTTTATTTTGTTTACCATAAACTGCATAATTTTCGTCAAGCATAACATGATTTTTTTTTTTTCATTTTTAGCAATTTTTTATAGAAAGTGCATGCTTTTACAGATGACTATCCCCGGAAACTAAATGATTGTGTATTGGCTAAAGGCGGTAATTTCGACTTTTTCTATTATTCATCAACTTACGAGTATTAAGAGTTCATATTATCAAAATAAAATCATTCTTTTTAAAATCCATGACTAATCTTAAGTCAACTAAGATTATGCTACCTAAGAATTAAGTTAAGAATTAAATTATGAACGTATATTGTACTATTTTACATTGTAACTAGAGGCCTGTTAGGGCTTGGAAAGCCCTGATCTAAAACACGATCAAGATAAGCACACAGACGAACGGCGACACTTGGGGCTGTCTAACACTGAAATCGGTACGCGAAGTTCTTCACAATTTCATAGATCGTTCAGAAATAACTCTCCTAGATGTTAGTAACTACACCACGTTTCTTACTTACCGTGGCAACTGTTGTTACTGCCAGAGCCTAAAAAACAGAGAGTCTCCCTATCAAATTTCAACTTCCTACAGTGAACAGGAAAGGATTTAGCTCACTCAGCTGATCAGAAAAGACCACATCACTTCACTCGTCTCTTGATGTCCCAGAAAGTCTCCCTATCAAATTTCAACTTCCTACAGTGAACAGGAAAGAATTGCTGCGCTCGTTGATAAGGACCGCCTAGAACACGATCAAGGCGGGTATAGAGACGAACGGCGACACTTTTGCAACAAACTTGGGGCCGTGCTGATTCGAATGAGCCGTCTAACACTAAAATTGGACCCCGAAGTTCTTCACAATTTCAAAGACCGTTCGGAATTATATATAAAGATATTCATGTAAAAACTATGGTAATGAACCTATGCTATTATATTCTATCCTATTCCATATTCTACTAACATTTTTCCTTGCAAAAGAATTTATGGCTCGACTATGCAATACACCTCTTCTTAGATATTTCACAGGTGCAGGTTCCATCCTGGACTGACGTAGTAGGATTCTTCCATCTCGTCATTTTTTTCAACTATATCCATCTTTCTTGCTACCTCTTTTGCCAGATATCGCTTATTACTTAGTGATATGTCTCGCAATATGGAGTAAATAATTATGTCAATATCAGTTCACAACCAAGCAGAATTCTTTAAAAAAATTTAAATTTGATTTTCATAATTTGGTCAATTTAAATTTGATTTTCATAATCTGATCAATTTAATTTTGATTTTCATAATCTGATCAATTTAATGTCGATTTTCATACAAAATAAAAACGTTAGAAATTTTAAATTTTATGTTTTGAATGTAACTTTATCATTTTCTTGAAGAAGCTCCGATTTCTGGGGAGAAACGATAGAAAAAAACCAATTTTAGGACAAAAAGGTCTTTTTTGAAAATTTATGTAAAAATTTCAATTGTCGAAATATAGAAACGTTGTATCACGAGTCTCTTCACAAATGGAAAACGATTTATATAGAAGAATCCAACGAAGGAAAATTAAAAGAAATGGAAAAGAAATCAGCATCACAAGAGATAACAATTATTCTGATTCAGCACCCTCAAACATCTATTACAATTTTGTTTTTCAAAAAATTCACACAAAAAATTCATTTTTCAAATGATAGGAAGTATGTTTTGTTATTTTAAGTGGATAGAAAGAATATATGAGTAGAGAGTGGATATATGAAAAAGTATAATCTGCTGGTAACCCAGTCATTGAGGCCTCAAGAACTTGGATAAAATACCACTGCTGGAAAGAATCTGCGGACGAAAAGCCCTGACCCCGAAAGCGTGCAACAGCTAAGTGATATTGCCTAGATAATACGAATAATATGAAAAGCACATTTTTTCCCTTAAAAATCTGCTGCGTCTTATTTTTCCTCCATTTCTCCTTTCTCCCCTAAAAGCATTAAACTTGTTGCGGAGTTATTTACGTCTCCCCTCCTCGCTTTGTTAGCAATATTTACACAACGGAAACTTGGCCAGTTAGCTGGATTCTGAGAAGAAGAGAGAGTTTACAGTATGTTATTGGAATGAAATATAATATTCGTATTCATTTATTCCCAGCAGAGCGACCGAAGAAAAAAAAAAATTTTTTATTTTTATTTTATACATTAATTGTTTTTTCAAAAAAGTGAAATTCCACGTAAATGAAGTGTAAATGAGAGAGAGAGAGAGAGAGAGAGAGAGAGAGAGAGAGAGAGAGAGAGAGAGAGAGAGAGAGAGAGAGAGAGAGAGAGCGAACTAATGGGATTTTTAAAAGTTTGCATACTTTTTGTTTTGGCTCCAACACTAATGCGAACTTGATCTCTCCAAAGAGCTAAAGTGAACCATCCAGCGAGATTTTCTAGGTGGTTTTATGTTAGGAATGCCACCTAGTTTATTAGGCGAAGCAAATATCAAGCAAAATGAAATTTTAGTGGAGTGAGAACGTAAAAAAATTTGAAAATATGGACATGCTTGAACCTTCTTAGTTTTTAGCTATTAATGGAACTTGATCCATGAGAGCTGTTATCCGATTGTCCATAAATACTCCTTCAATATTCCTCCACCTTAATATATTAATTTGTTTATTTGATTTTGAACATTTGTTCAAGACTTTGATCAATAATATTATGCATTCCTGAAAGCTCGGACTTGTTTTTGCGCCTAGCATTATATTTTCTATAGTTTAAGGGAATTAGTAAGGCAATTGCCAATAACAGATAAGCAAACTAAATCACTCACAACGAAGTTGTGAAAACCCATTCCAATGAAATCGGAAGGTATTGAAGAACGTCACCTCATTCCCACGAAAATAAAAAATTATAATGTTAGATCGGTTTCGACGGTTAGGTCAATGCCAGTTACAAACAATAACTTGTTGGTAATTTTTTTCGTTTATTTTCAGCAATGAACCTTAGTAGTCGACCAAGAAAAAATAATTTTAACCCCCTCCTGAAAATTTCTTCGTTTGCGTTTCAAGATGCTTAGAATCCAAAAGTCAGATTCCGCATCAAGAAAATCTGAGTAGAATGGCGTTAACACCACGATTTATCATAATGCAAACAGGAGGCTTGGTGAAAACATTGAACCACACTATTCATCGTGAGTAGAAAGCATGATGGCTCCCATAGGGAAGGTGAGAATGGGAAGGACATGAATCCTCTTACGGAAATATTTTCAGGACAAAGTCGTCTTCGTATTTTTCTCGGATTATTTTTTCAAATGTCAGTATCGTTGGTTGGATACGATGCTTATTGGCTTTAGAACTACTTTGTTTATCTTGTTTAGTTGATCGGTTAATGTAAACTGTGAACTGGAATTAAATCCCACTCGTTTGAAACTGAAGACCTTGAATGCGGGTTTAAACAGTATATAACTGAATAATATAAGTATATATATGAACAGAAATCAATCTAGGTTGAGACACAAAAATTGAAAATGGAATGGAGTTTCATTAAACAAGCACTCCTATGTGGGGTTGCCACGTGTCCGGTTTTGGCCCGGACAGCCCATCATCTTTTAATTGAAAATGATACGGTAAATAATGAAGAACCTCGTGATGGCTTGCTTAATTCCTGCCCTTCAGTGTGATATCGAGTCGTGTTTGTCGAAGGAACGTTAAAAGTGGCAATCTTTTCATGAAGGCAATACATTTCTTCAAACATGTGAAGTTTCATGATTTTGGAATATAAACGAGTTTGGGTATAAACGCTCAAAAAGATGAATTATTTGTGAGTCTCCCCTACAACTAATATACATTTACTACTAACAGAAATGGGGAACCCGGTGTCAAAGCAATCATTTTAACTCTATTTTGCATACTGGTCTCTTTCCGTCAGCCTTTGGAGGGTGTGTTTTCATTGAAACCCGCTCGGAAAGCTGTTTAACTTCGCGTCAGAGGAAATTCGAGAGGTCTATTTGCACATCGTTCCCCTCGCTCGTTGCCTAAGTGATGGTTCTGGTACCTTTGGGTCTTGGGCCCACTTCAAACAGTCGATTGTTTAGAGGACTTTGAAAAGCTAAAACGAAACAACATGAAAACAGGGGGAATTTGGAAAACATAGGAGCTGGGTCGCCAGGTGAGACGAGGGAAAAACCGGACAAAGTCGGAAAGCACATTGAAAAAACTAATTAAAAATTGTGCAGAAATTAATTCCACGCAAAGTTATAGATATGAATTTCTTACAAGTATTTTCTATCATTTTCTATACAATCCAATAAATAATATTTTCTTCGTTTTATAAAGTTATTCTCACTTAAACGTAGGTAATTTTTGTTTAAATGATAATTATGAGATTTTTTAAATTCATTTTTGTGCACCGATAATATTTCCATCAGTATGTACCTTTATTCATTTTTAAAGATAATAGTGAACTTATATCATATACCAAGAAGATTGAATAATAATTACTGACTACATAGTAACCGATATCCGTTACCTGGAAACCTCTTAAGGGGAAACATGGATTTTACCCTTATAGCTAAGTAAAGCTAGATGAAGCTAAGGTTAAAATTTGAGCTAGTGTTTTTCAAATGTCAATTCCTTGATTAATAATTTACTTTGGTGCTTAATTAAACAATCAGCAGCTCAAAATACCTTATCATTGTTTGGTTTTTCGAAAGAAAAAACTAATTAGTGTAGGTATTTTAATAACTTTTATAAAATAAGATTTATGTAAAGAATATACTATTAATCTATTAGAATAATGTACTAGGTAGTCAGGAAACAAAAGAAAATACCTGATAACTAGGAATTTTGCAACAAAAATCTCGATATTACCCACCTACATCCAAAACTATTAACTTCAGATTATCCGATATTTCAAGATTATTTACCTCAGTCTAAAGTTGAGAGAGCAAATACACATTTAATGACTAACAAATGAGATAGATTTTCCTTATAACAATAAAAAGAAAAACACCTAAATGATTTTTGAGTTATAGATAGCTTTCTAGCGTTTAAAAGACGTAGGTAGGTCCTCCAGAAGTCACGGCTGATTTTGTAGGATAGCAACCTACGATAGGGACTATAAAAATCGGACATTCGCCGCAATTTCTATGAAAATCGGACATATGACGTTCACAACGACTTTAAATTTTCGTCCGGGACTTTGAAACTGGACTGTCCTAGCCAAAACCGGACACGTGGCAACCCCACATAGGAGTGCTTGTTTAAAATGCAAACACCATTCCATTTTCAAAGTGTAGTGTAGTTGTGCTTTACCTTGCTCTTCTTGTTCTTGGAAGAGCTCCTGTTTCCTTTCTAACTTCCAAATATGCCGAGCTTTTGTCTCTTTGATTGATTCTAAATGTTTAAATCACTTTTCAGTCTTATTCACCCATTAGTTTATTTTCAGTTAGCGTAAATGTAAACTCACCAATCCATTGTAATGGAAGGATATATTCTAATTAGGTAATACAAAGTTTTTAATCAATATCATTCTTAAATACATAGGTACTGATAAGTAACACTTTACACGGAATTTAAGATCTTGAAGTGGCCATCGTGATTCGATACTTGCGAAACTCACAAAAGCATTGTACCTTTTTCACAAATTAGTATTCGAATCCGATTAGTCTATAGGTATAGAAGAAATTTTCGAATTATTTGACTGCAGAAAACCAAAAATTCAAAAATTATCCTTTTTAACACGTTGTATCATGTTTTACCGCTGGGTTTGATGCTTGAAAATTAAGCGAAATTCCTACATATTGACATGAATGCATAGGTTTCTATAAACGATTTCCAACCCGACCGAATAACGCTGCTAAAACTGGAAAATACGTGACACTAGCTCTCCTTGTTTCGCGTGAGACTAGCGCTCATATCACATTTGATTCTTATAATTTATTACGCTAAGTTATAAACTAATATTGCTTTACCTAACTCTACACATGACACTTACCAATAGAGCTCTGAAGAGGTCATATTGGCGAAAGCGCTCAGCTATGCTCTAAGTATAAGATATCTATAGATATCTTATGAAATTTGAGGAATATGAAAAATGTTGTAGCTGCCACATCCAAGTGCCGTACAACCAAAACTGTTGAATATCTATCGTTAGTACAGGCATTCTGCACCCATAATTATTGTCAATTGATGCCATTCAAAGTCAACTCTATGTTATTTGCATTCTAATGTACACATTCTCTTCACACCATAGGAAACCTTTGGAATATGGGAACGACACTGAATTCTCACAAGCGTATTCATGATTCAATATTTTTCAATGAAGTGGAGCAAATTTACCTTCTGGTAAGGTTAGTTAGTATTGGATTTTCAGTTTTGAAATGACTGGTCTCCAAAACTCCTGTGGTTTCATTGAAATGTTTGTCGATAATGTCTCGTCTCGCCTTGTTATAGTAAAATAATAAATCGTGGTTTCTGATTGTGCAACGTCAATCCTCGTTCTGCTGGATTGAATACCATAATAATTCGTCGATGACAAACACTAAATCACGTCTCGCATTGATATGATTGGAGGAGCCCATTGTATTGCCAATTCATTACTCATCGGTGGTGCCATTTGATCTTTGTGAGCGCAGCGAGCTGCGACGTTTTCCGGTTCTTTGCGACATGGACCTCAGACTGTAGCTTTGAACCATCGACTGTCGTCGATATGAATTATGGAATAAAAAGAAGACCCGTTTTCCTATTTTTGTCCCTACAAACGATGTTTTCATAGCATCGATTCGTGCACGACTTTTTTCTCTCATTCAAATCTGAAACCTTTCTCTGTGAAACGTAGTAACAATACGGATTTGCATAGAAGCAACGCCCAGTTGGTTTGATGGCATTATTGAACAATATTCCAACAAGCCATGTATTTTTATAAGGAATTGGGAGTCCTTCGTGGTCTTCTAGACCTTTATCAACAAATAAGTCACGTAGATCAAGAACTTTTCCTGCGTCGGTTCCCATAGGGAAAGTCAAAACAAAGTTCCCGATTCGCTTGAATGATTTGTTTATCCTTGGATTTAAGAAGTCTTGCTCCGCCAAACTCATGTTTTTCATTGATCACTCCTCAAGAAGTTTAATGAGATCCAAGTTCAATAAATAATATTAAAAAATCTTTGAAACTAATTGCGTATTTAGAAGGAAAAGTTGAACATGCTATATCAGCAGCTAAACCTAAAAACTCCATTTGATATCGTATCTTCCAAATTCGTCAGGTATTAGTTGGTAACTTCTAAATAAAATCGCTTTACTGACATAGTTTCACTAGCGATCGCGTAACTACTTTTTTGTTTCAGCTTTCCTCATAAAGTAGCTATACTTTCATTTATTCATTTAATACGGTATAGCCCAATATAACAAAAATTCAAAATATATTATGACAATTTGATAACTGAAATTGCAAATACTTACGTAAGTATATTATTTGTTAATATGGCTCTTTGACAATATGGCTATTCGAGAATAACATTAATTTAGTTTCTTTCTAACACTCGGGTAAATGGGTGCATAGACAGTGAATGACAGTAGCAGACTGAAGGTTGGATATATTGAACAGTTTCAACTGAGCAACAAATAAATAATCAACAATGGACGACACCTCTCACATCTATAGTGCTGAGACTTGTCCCATTAATTTACCCTTGCCGTCGTTTAAAAAGACTTGGGTTGCAGGAACCAAAACCCCTTTTCTACACTATGTGGCAACATCTCCTGACACCTTTCATTCTCGAGAAGCCCCAATAATTCCTGGATTAGGGATCCCATTGTTACGAATAAGATAAAGCAATAATATCGAATATTAATAGGTACTCGAAATCCAAAAATACCTACTGCAATGTTTGTTAGCATTGTTTCAACCAAACGGAACCAAAACCAATGGAACCAATGGAGCCAAATCATGGGATAGGCTGCCAGACCAATGAGCTAAGCAAAAACTGATCTCTGTGAAATCTCTCGAAGAGTATTGTAGACGATCTTACACTACTTTTGACTAGTTTCACAGATCAATAGCCTGTATGCTCGCTATACTCGCATCTTAAAAATACGTAACATCAAGTAGTCAATCAGTAAAAATTCAAATTAGTTGGACACGGTCCAGATCAGACAGCGGCCGATAACGGAAAAATTCCTTAGTAGGACATCCCCCTAGTTTGCTGATGCAATTGACTAGATCCATTAATTTTTCATGCCATTATTCATCAACGAAAATCGTTGATAAACTTTGTATGTCCCTCTCAATCTATTTTACCTATTTTTCTAGACTAGACGTTCGAGAGCAAGTCGGACCTCTCACTACCAGGGCTATCCCAAATTTAGTAGGAAAACACTATTGTTGGGCTGACTATGTCATGGTGCTTCGTCGTCGAGCAATTAGTGCTCTGGTCTTCGGGTTAGAAAGTCTCAGGTTCGAATGCAATCCTGGTACCAGCATTTTTTCCTCGAATAAAAAACTCTCATACATATTTTTAAACGTAAAATTCTGATCTATCTGTTCAACAAATGTATATTACACTAAAAGGATTGATTTAGAATATTTTTCTCATTTTTGAGAAAAATTGCATCCAGACCACCGAACAATTTATATACATTACACCATTCTGATTTACTACGGAGGCCCTTTGACTGTACGGAGGCCAATTATGGTTTAGACGGAGGGAGGAGTCCATCCGTTCTGTTAAACATCATCGTTTTCTATAGACACACCAACTCAGAGATTTTTATTTAATTTTTTTGCACATTAAACAATAGTTTCATCATTTGTGCAGACAGTGAACAGAAAAAAAGGAATGCTGATTCATAGTAAGAAAAGAACAACTCTAACACGTGCGTATGATATTTGCATGTAACACTTACATGTGCATATAACATTTGCTAGCTAACCTTAACAATAAATATAGTCGAAAATATTTAAATGGAGTAGAATGTACAATACTGAAAAGATTTTTGTAGGTAGGTACATAAAACGGTTGGATAGACATTAATGCATTGCTGACAGAGAGAATCTCCAGCTCAGGAGTTTTAATCCTCTCGAGCCAAGTCATTAGAGTCACAACCTCGGGCCCATTGGGTTCTCTATCCGCTACATTGCGAGGTACTTAGGCCCTCTTGTTATACCTTTTAAAGCCAGTTTCCATTGAAAAATCGATTTCCAGAGTTCTGTATTACACCAGGGTTTTCACAGCAGAGCAGGGAGTCCCGCATTTAGGACTGTAATGCTAATCAGTAAGAGTGGCCCTAAGCCTCTAAACTATAGGTAACAAGATCCGGTATGAAAGTGAGACGGTCAAGAATTATTATAACAACCACAAAAATTGACACGCCAAGAGAATAAACATTTCTGGCAAGATGGGCAGTTTAGCTTCCTCACTTATTGAAAGATGGATATAATAATTGGGAGAAAATTGACAATACTTGAAGGCACACTACTGCTAATGGCTACCCGTAATTAAATTTATAAGGGAACTAGCTGTGCTCGCTCGTCCGAGAAATGAATGAACATCACAATGTACCACCACATACAATGCTAATCAATTAGGTCACACTGCCAGGGAAACACTATCTACAGTTATATCTACCACTCCCAGAGAGGCTCCGTTCCAAATTACTCCCCCTTTTTCTTATATAATTCGGGTTTCAAAAAGTTCTTATGAAACTTTGGTCACAAGATAGCTTTGGCACCCTGCTTAAAAGCTCCATGGGCTTCAAATGAAATATGGAAAGAACGTTGAGTTACACCCTATTTAAGTATTAGAAAATGTATAAAAAAAGTAATACCCCCTCCCCCCCTCCTCCCATTTTTCCCCGAAATTGGAGGGTATTTCAAGGGGTGCTTAATACTAAGTTTTATGCAAATGAAAATTAGGAATAAATCAGAGAAATTAGAACTACTCTAAGTGGAAAGGTACTTTAAAGTTCTTGATTTCCATTTTCGCCGAGTGACAGCTCAAATCATTGATATTTTAGCATTGAACAAGATAGTGAGGCAGAATTGCTATATCTGATTCCGTTATAAAAATAATTAAAAAAAAACCGCAATTTTTCATAGTTCATCAGCTTCACTCCGAGTACGGAATAAGATATCGCGATTCTGGCTTAGCAACTTGTTGATTACTAAAAACCTTTAAAATGAGATGTCACTGAGTTGTAAAAAAATGGAGAAAAATTTTCCAAAAACTAATCCCATAAATCTCCCCCTCCCTTCATCATCCTTTGGATAATTCTAATTTCATGTTATTTTTGTAAGATTTACTTATGTCAAATTTTCGTTTTAGATTTCGCAAGTAGACATTGATTGTTTTTATTACGATTCGTTAAAATGAAGTTGTTAAAAAATCATTCTAATAATTGGTTGACGAAATCCTTTGGATATTTACTCAACCCTAATAAATGAAATTAGTTGGTTGGTATAATGTTTAAAAATTGAATCTTATTTTTTCTGTTCTATAATTATTCTTTAAAAGGTTTATTTCAAAGAATCAAATTGAACCATCCAGATCACTTCGGTTTTCGGGAAGAAAAAAGAAAGTAATAATCAGTTTAAATGAGAGCAGGTTTTATTTCGTATTAAAAACTGTGCCGATCGAACCAGTTCATGATATTGCTATGGAAAAAGTTTTTCAAGAAATTCAGTTTATACACTGACTAGAATAGCGTAGGGTAATGTTTGATTTTATTTGTATATTTGCATTTGGGAGATGCCTAAGTCTATGTAATTGTAGTTACGTCATAACGTACCACATTGTGTGGGTAGTGAAGTCTTATTAGCTATTGTTACTTGCAAACTATTGAAGCAAAGGTAGGTGTTTAACTCACTACCATAGCACCAAGGACCTAGGACTACATAATACAAAAAGCTTAAAAATGTTTCATTTTTTTAAATAAAAAACTTGAAAAAAGAAACGAATCGTTCGCAATCTTCCCACAGATCATAGAAAAACCAAAACTGCATGTTCTGTGAACCTCCATCGGGGGACGGCGCTAGAGTCTACCCCACCCTCAATACTTTGAAGTCGTGCGGGATTTAACATATGCGGCCCCTGCTGAGACAAAAATAATGTACCTACAACCTTTGGCGGAAGACTTCATCAATGTTTCTTACTATTTATTGATTTACTATTTTGAATATGAACCTCCGACCAAGAAACCAAATCGTACCTTTCCCATAACATTTGTTTGTTTACGTTTACGTAAACGTAAATACGTAAGTAGATTCCGAAAAACGACTATACAAAAATCCATTGCTCTGCTGTCCGCCGTAGGCCGTCCGGATCTATACATTACCAAAGTTTATGAATCTTTGGCCAAAGACCACATATGGACCCTGCGTGGACCTAAAAACTTCTCATTTGGTCAACCCCAATGGGTAAACGTGAAGGGTTGATTATTGAAAAAAATCTGTATCCCGAACACTTTCGAAATATAAGACTGATCTCCCCTTTGATTTTGTTCTTCCTTTTGTGATAGAAATCAGTTCAATGAAACGAATTTTAAAGACCTAGGAGGTGTTGGAAGGAATCCAATCATCAACATGAATGTGAATCACAAAGCGATATTAGTTTGCAGGAGAAGCTGAACTTTTGATAAGTCGGCTTAATCTGTTTTCTCGACATATCCATGACCTTGTGACCATGTGAAGCTTGAATGTGTACTAAAAAACAGTGTTCTGTGCAGAAGGACTTTCTATAGAGGAAATATTAAGCTTTGTGTAATAATTTTCAGCACTTCACTATAAATCAAACATATAAATCGCTTCAATGAATGCACGGAAATTGTGGCAATAATAAAATCATATGATTTTCCTTATAGCATAGGTATTCGATTTTGGAAACTAAAAATAATTTTCATAATTTAGATATCTTGGTAAGATACCGTGGTTGTTACAGCTTTCAATTGTTCCAATTATTACTCCTACCTGAGTAACTTGATAATTTTTATATCAGTGACTACGACATTTTGGAGATGTGATCTGCGTATTTTCCGACGTTGTATTTTAATAATGGATAACGTATTGGGTCAGCAGGGTTGGGCATCGTCACAAATAATTATGCTGATTCATTTCATTTTGGTGTCCGTTACAGGTGAGTTTTTTATTACTGCTATATAGAGATTTCTGAACGTTAGAAATTAATAAATTAATTAATTATATAATTTTGACATTTTAGGTATTTACTTTGGCACATAGAATCGAAAAATGTTACAATTACCGAAAATTGTTACTTTTTATCATTTAATAATAATTAGCAGGACGTTTCCTTTTTTTCTACCGTCACGTCACGGCGAAAATATTGATTTTTTATTAATTTTCACGTACAACCAATACGTTACTAGGGAAGTGAACTAGTGTAACTATAGTGAAAAAAACCCATAGGTTTCTCCTCTCTCTCTCTCTCTCTCACTCTCTCTCTCTCTCTCTCTCTCTCTCTCTCTCTCTCTCTCTCTCTCTCTCTCTCTCTCTCTCTCTCTCTCTCTCTCTCTCTCTCTCTCTCTCTCTCTCTCTCTCTCTCTCTCTCTCTCTCTCTCTCTCTCTCTCTCTCTCTCTCTCTCTCTCTCTCTCTCTCTCTCTCTCTCTCTCTCTCTCTCTCTCTCTCTCTCTCTCTCTCTCTCTCTCTCTCTCTCTCTCTCTCTCTCTCTCTCTCTCTCTCTCTCTCTCTCTCTCTCTCTCTCTCTCTCTCTCTCTCTCTCTCTCTCTCTCTCTCTCTCTCTCTCTCTCTCTCTCTCTCTCATCTCTCTCTCTCTCTCTCTCTCTCTCTCTCTCTCTCTCTTCTCTCTCTCTCTCTCTCTCTCTCTCTCTCTCTCTCTCTCTCTCTCTCTCTCTCTCTCTCTCTCTCTCTCTCTCTCTCTCTCTCTCTCTCTCTCTCTCTCTCTCTCTCTCTCTCTCTCTCTCTCTCTCTCTCTCTCTCTCTCTCTCTCTCTCTCTCTCTCTCTCTCTCTCTCTCTCTCTCTCTCTCTCTCTCTCTCTCTCTCTCTCTCTCTCTCTCTCTCTCTCTCTCTCTCACTCTCTGTCTGTGTGT
Source organism: Adelphocoris suturalis (assembly GCA_030762985.1). Lineage (NCBI taxonomy): Eukaryota > Metazoa > Arthropoda > Insecta > Hemiptera > Miridae > Adelphocoris > Adelphocoris suturalis. The sequence goes on from CM061048.1 coordinate 31,105,468, forward strand.
GACAAATTTCGTCTACGCTGCCCAGACCACAATTCTCAATTTCTTTTTTCGATCCCAATTTTAGTGTAAATGTGAAACAAATCTCGAAAATTTTGAATTTCGTGATGAAAGAGGGTGAATAGAGGGGGTAAAGCCGAAAAAACGTGTTTTTCCGACAAATTTGGTCGACGCCACCCAGGCTACAATTCTCAACGGGAATGGATTTTGGATTTCGGATTGACTATCGAGGTGGAGGGGGGAGTGGATAGTTACCGATTCTTTCAGACGCTGCTCAAGCTACAAATCTCGACCGATTTTTGTGATTCTTATTTTGTACCATTAAGAATTCGATGTACCTAGTTTTGGAGCGTATCAGAAGTTTTGAATTTCATCATTGGAGGGGTTGAATGGACGGGGTACAAATGATAAATCGTGGTGTTTTAACTAATATCGTCAGATTGTCATGATTCTTTTTTTGTTCAACTAGAAATTCGGTCTAGTTTTGGAATGTATATCAAGAGTTTCAAATTTAAATATGGAAGAGGGGGAATCGAAGGAGTAATAGTAGTAAATCTAGATGTCTCAACTATTCTCGTCAAATTTCCGTGATCATTTTCTTAATTCAATCATCAATTTGTTCTATTTTTTGAAATTATGTCAGGAGTTTCAAATTTCCTATTTATGATAGGAATGCGATGTTGGTGGAGGGAGTTGATGGTAGGAGGGGAGGGGGGAGTCCAAGATGTCGAGATATTTTTGTTTTTTCTCTTATTTTAACTCTCACGAAAATTATATAAAATCCATTCACAGGGTCGTCTCTGTAATGCATGCATTACTTACCAGTACCTATGTTTTTTTCTGACAATTATCGCTTACAACTTCAAACGGAATACCAGGTTTAAAGTTTAATTGGGGCATCGGGATGAAAATGCTGCCATGATTTATTAATTCTGAATGCGAGGAATGTGAATTTTCTCATTTAATTTTATATAAGAAGGGTAATTTTGACTAGAAGGTCGAAAATCAAGTATAAAAACATTCTTCTTGTTCTTTTTGATCGCTAAAAATGTTTGAATGATGAAACACACATGAAGTTACAACAGGCAGCTCGTTGTGAAGATAAACGAGAGCTATTTGACTGAAAGAGGGTTTAACGAAAATCCGACGACTTTGATCAATCACCCTCCATCGCCTGGATTCATCGCCCGAGTCCCAGTTTCCGACAATCCGTAATAATTAACGCCGGCCAACTCTAAATTAATAAATGAGAGGGTAATTTTTCACGGTAATCTAAGCCAAGGGCGAGCCCAAGGGTGTCGTTTTGACGGCGTTACCTCTACACTCACGTGTCCAGAAATAAACGAGAAGAAAAAACCTGGAAAGAAGAAAAATCATACGATACAGCCAGCGAAATTATTTTACGGTATGTATGAGAGACTGCGGATGAGGGTGTTGGCTAATCCAGGGGATTCCAACGCTTCTTGCAAATTATTATGATGATGGTGACGGCCATGATAAGGGAAATCAAGTTAGTGGGTCCCCTTGTTCGCTGAATACGTTATTATTTGACGTCGTTCTCGTATTTTAAGGCACGGCCTCCGGAGTTGAACTGAGCCATTTCTATATGTAGGAAAGTTACAGTTTTTTACTCAGTTTACTCTACACTGACTGTTTTGTTCCCCAAATCTTCACTATAGTTAGCAGTATTTTTGTATGGAGTACTCTCAGCGTTTGCTTTGCTGACGATATAATGTAAATGGAGAACTTTCGTCTGTTTAATTTTTACACTTTTCACCTTCTATTTGTGTTTAGTGCACTTGAAAACCTTCTAGTAGCAATTTTCAGCTTAAGAGACCGTTCCTTTAGCCAATAAACGAGTAGAAAGATTGCGCGTGATGTAGCAGGGCATGGGAGAAGTGGGTTCCCCCCAAGTGGGCGGGGACCGGGATGTCATCGTTAGTGGATTTTTTTATTTTTATTGTCATCCTCCAATTATCTTTCAAACTTGAGCGAGACTGAAAGACTAGGGTATGAGAAAATGATGGTTAGTAGAATTTATGTTTGAACATGCGCAGAGTGAAGTATTGAGTCAAGAACGATAAAACTATTAGAGGAGCCTCTTCCTTCTAGCCCGCACATTCCCTGAAAATTTCATCCAAATCGAATGAAAACTTTGGAAAATAAGCTTATTACCAGGATTTGCGGACACACGACACACACACACACACACACAGACAGACACGGGACCAAAGTTGTTCAGAATGGTCGAAAACGTAAAATGCGAGTGGAAATTTTAATTTTGGAAACCAAAAATTTTTTTCTCTCCCGAAAGTGGAAACAATGCATCCACTACTTTTAGGTAGATTCGGAAGCAAAATGAAACAACACATAGATTGAAGAAAAAATGAAAAAATAAAAATTTTAATTCAAGAACATAATAGAAGTGTTTAGTGGAACATAATAGAAAATGACAATTACTGTTCGAGCTTATTACTGCATAATATTTTTATAGTTTTTTGAATCTGCCTTCTCGAATCATAGCGTCCGTTTTTCTCTCGTACTACCTGTCCTGGTGGAATTCCAATAGAGTAGGCCACGTTCTTCAAACATCCGAGTGCTCTTGGTAAAATTAGGAACGATTTTAATTCCAGAATCACCGCAGGTAGCTGTCTCTTCAAAGCCCTAAATCGAAAGGTCGAAGTTGGCCCAAGGACGAAATTAGCGGTCTACCAATCAGAGTATGTTCCTATCCTTACTAGAAGGGCAGTGTCATGGGCAAAAAGGAGTACGACTAACTTCAGACTTCAGAAATTATGTTCTTAAGGAAAGTTGTAGAGAAAACGCGTTGAGAAAGGGTGAGATTAGGATGGGACTCTAGTTCTCCCGATGGAGCAAATAATCAAACGTCACAGCCCTGGTGGCTTGGACGCGACAAGAATGCCCCCTTCTCGTTACCCTGAGAGAGCCTATAAAGCAGGGCCTGAGGGGTCTAGACCAAGAGGTAGGAAGATGTAAGGATACCGTGCGGGAGGCGACCCAGGAGAGAGGCGTACGTTGGGAGCGTATCAATAAGACTTGCCTTGATAGGGTCAGGTGGAGACGAGTTTGTCAATCCTCTACACCCTATAGAGATAGAAAAGGAAGCTATTAAGTATGTACTTCATTTTGAAATCGCTGTTTGACACGCAGAAACTATCTACTATACCCACAATACTGTTTCGTTCACCAAACATCTACTAGGGTTAGCAATATCTCGATATCAAATCTACCTATCCTATTTTTAGAATGAAAATTGACGTACTGAAACGCTGAAACAGCTGTCTACATAACCAATCGAACTGTTTTGTTCCTCTTACTGCTACTGGAGTGAGTTGGGTTTACTACATGCATTAGGGTGTCCCAATAAGAGATACTCGCATGTCAAATCAAATCAAATCAATCTTTATTGTTTTAGATCTTTGACCCATACAATGTGTGACAGAGTTCCCGTAATAGAGTTCCCGTCGGGATCTCAGAGAATGCGCTGTCATCGCTCCGTTGGTGAACAACGGGCGTCGCACGACTTGCTCGTGTTTTTGAGAAGCTGAGTTTGGCGTTGGATGGGTGATCCAGGTCCCTGGAAACCAATCTACTCGGAACATAGCTCATTAATGCTATTAGTAGGAGTGGTATCTCTCTGACGGGATACTGTCAACCTCCTCTACCTTTTTATCGAGGATTTAGACCCCCATTGCACCTCTGGGGGGCTACCTAAAATCCTGATATGGTAGCAGAGCGTGGTTAGGATTATGGACGGCTAACGCCTAGTAGTCCAATCCACTATTTTTGGGGCGTTAATGTTTCAGAAGAAACAAGGTCCGGGGTTCCAGAAGGAATTCCCATTATCACCCTTTGGTATGTAAATAATTTCATTGGTCTTTGACTTATAATTTCTCTTCTATTCCCCTTTTTATATTTTCAATTTCATACCTATGGTATACCTGGCCTTTGCCATTTTTATTATTATTCTTTATACCCGGGCTTGGTTCCCAATTATTCAAGGGTATTGTTCCCAATTATTCAATTTCTAGGGCTAGTACCCAATTTAAGTCCCCAATGTTGGGCATATTAATTTACATCTATTTTATTTTCCTTAAGGTATAAGTCTCCATAGTTGAGCCACCGTTTTGTCCCGATTGTTCCAATCTTTGATTGGGGGTTAATTACCTAATGAATACTTCATATGAAGATTCATTGACAATCCATCCTGTTTTAATTTCTCTTTTCCCATCCTCAATCGCCAATGCAGCTATTTATTAATGAGCATCAGTTCTCAGCCACTAACTATTCCACCTAGTTAACATCCTTGCTCTTCAATCAAGTATATCTTTAAGTGGGGGAGTGTTCCCAGATTTCCCGTCATAGAGTTCCCGTCGGGATCTCAGAGAATGCGCTGTCGTCGCCCCGTTGGTGAACAACGGGCGTCGCACGCCTTTCCTCGTGTTTTTGAGAAGCTGAGTTTGGCGTTGGATGGGTGATCCAGGTCCCTGGAAACCAATCTACTCCGAACATAGCTCATTAATGCTATTAGTAGGAGTTGTATCTCTCTGGCGGGATACTGTCAACCTCCTCTACCTTTTTATCGAAGATTTAGGCCCCCATTGCACCTCTGGGGGGGTACCTAGATCCTTGATAAATGTAAATTTACAAGTTGTCAAATAATTTAAATAATTATATACTAGATTAACATCTGTCAATAATTGGTGAATAAACTTTCTAATTCTGATATATGTTTTAATGTACTAGAAAACCATGAGGAGTTCATCTTTACTTCCTTCTTTTAAAACTACATTTAGCAAATTCTCTTGTGATAAGCTTCTATTTCCTAGATATTTTATTCTATACACCGCTAATTGAAGACACTCACATAACACATGGCATTCAGTCTCCTGCGCTCCCATGTTGCATAAAATGCAGGGAACATTTCGTTCAACTTTTATAGTGAGTTCTTTGTTTAAATATAGGGGCAACCGTGTTTTATTACTCATTCTTAATTGGGCCAGTATTCTTTTTTGTATAATAGGTACATCGAGTTCCAAGTAGTATATTGGTTTGAATATGTTCGTAGTTGAATGTTTATAGTAGCACTATAAGAAAAATACAGTATGCGTTCGTAATCGTTGTACTTAAGTTTGAATAATAGCTCGTAACATCAGTTTGAATGATAGATGAACGTTTTTCTTTTATTTCGTTCGGGTTTTGATTTTCCTGAATTTTGTGCCAACCTGGTCCGATAAGTATTTTTCTAAGTTTTTCTGCCCAGCTGTATTTTTTCATACTGTGTCCGTTAACAATCGTCTCACCAACTGTTTATAGCTAATTAGGGGATATCTCTCGTCTCCTTTCCTCAGTATCATCTCCCACCACCCTAAGCAGCGATTAAGAATTTGTGCCCCAATATTTAATCTTCCCGTTTCTGTTCTAATCGTATATCCAGATGGCCAATGGGGTAACAACAAAACAGCTTTGAAGAATTTTGATTGAATTCTTTCAATTTCGTTCCAATAACGCAAACTCCAGATTTCCGAATGGTATTCGCATGTCGTAAACCGGATATTGACCTCATTCCCGAACGCAATTCTCTCGTCATCTCTCATAAACAACATAATTATGTTTATCAAGGTTTAATTAGGTTAATTAGGACAAATAATTGCAAATCGTTGTAAATGTCACCCAACAATCAAACATCAAACGGCAGCAACTCCCTGAACGAGTCTGTGAACTTAAGGACCGAAAATTCACTAGTAATACTTAATAAGTGTATCTTTCGTAATTTCAAAAATTTCTTGTGCCACTAGTCTTGCTTCTAAGAAGGATAGTGAAATTAATGAAAAGATTTATATAGTCCCTAGTCTTAGAAGCATCTCCACTTTCAAGTTTTTCCTGTATGCCATGAATTTTTCCAGAAAGCCGATCATTGCACCATTCAGAACATAACATTAGTTAGTGAAACGTAAAATTGATTAGTCCTTTTTAAAGGAAAATAATTTTCGAATTGTATTGACTTACAAGATAAACTGATTTTACAAGATTGATTTGAATTATCAAATTTTATGAATAGTTCCATTCAAGCAGCACGACCATCTGAGCGAATTATCATAGTTTATCATTGTCATTATCATAGTATTTAATCATGTTGAACAATTTTAAATTTGAGCAATTTTTGTGTACCTATTAAAATTTTTAACTCTTGTAAGATTTAACAAATCTCTTTTTTTGAGAGGTTTGATCTATTCAAATTATTAACTATCAGGCTTCATGGACGAAAAAACATAGTTTTTCCAAATGATATTTTGGTTTTTGTCAGTCCTTTCACGTAGGCGGTTGGTTTTGATGGCCGATATGATATACAGGTACATAGTAAATTCGCTAGAGTTGAGCATCCGGTATTGTAGGTTGAGTTGAAGTTGACTTTTAACAGTCTTAACGTGCATTTGATAGGAGTATGTGTGGCTATTTTCATTACAAAATTCAGCGCTGCTTGCCTCGCAAAGGGCTCCGCCTCTTGACCCCACTGGGGGACCCCATATCCCTTTTGCTTTCACCTTGAGCCTCAGGCAAACATTGGAGGAACGTGGAACACGCCCCATTCCAGGTTCATAGGTTGATTAGCAAAGAACTTCGCTCCCGATCACACCCAGCTGATCTGGAGGCTTTAGAATTCATTATTCGTTTCTAGAATTCCCAAGGGTTCTCTATTTCAAATTTTAGCTTCAAAGGTTGATTACCAAAGAAATTAGATCCTTGCCGCTACCTAGTCTAGTCTCGTTTTACGTGACAATTTTGTGTGAAATTTTTCACTCTTTAGGTCCCGGGAAAAGCGTGCTCCACGCTAAAATTTATTCGTGAAGAAGCCATCCTGTAACCCAACCATCATAAAATTAGTTGACTCATATCCTAGCTCGTGCAACCATTTCTAATAAAATGTTCAATCACTACTTCTTCCCTTTTTGAACAGCTAGATTGGTGTTTTGAGACACTGTGCAGGGTTTATTAGGGGTTGAGTACGGAGAAATCCAATACTGCGGAGGATTTCCGTTCAATAGTCAAACCGCGCCTTGTACTCGGATCAAAACATTGGTAAAAGTGGCCCATAGTTTTTGTAAACAGTTTGAGCGCTTATACTTTTCAATATTCGACTTATTACAATGGTTTTATTCATTATTCCATTTTTATATTCATTGGAGCATTGTGGCTTTTGTCCGTATTTATAAGGTATGTAGAGCGACCTGTGTAGTTCTGGTTTCCGTGCAGTAGTGGCCTGATTTCTAGAAAAGTTTGTTAGCAGCCAATGATGATATCACTATTCGTGGATATCTGTTAGGAACATACATTGCCCAATTTATGAATAGGCCTTCTTACTGTTAAGACTGGATTACTCTCGTGGAAAGAAGAATCCTGGATCCTCAAGATAAAGAACGAAACAACCAGCTCATTTCAAAACTTATGTGGCATCGATCGGCGAAGTTCGGGGCCTCGTGAAAGTTTAGGTGGAGACGGTGCTATTTCTAGGTCTTGGCGTCGTCTACTTGTGTTGGCAATCTCCAGCTCCTTCCGCCATTATGTCACATCGTTTTCCTTGCACCGCCCGAGCCAATAAGCCTTTATGGGCGATATGAGGCTAGGGCTGGAGACATTCATACGGCGTGTAACAATATGTGTGTGAGTGTGTTCAAACATTGATATATCGCATAAAGATACTGCAGTTTTCAGTAGAAGTATTGCAAAATCTCGATGGAATACCGTTTATGAGTATCGGTATGTACATATATGTATATTTACCATTTATCTGGATGGAGAATAATGCTTCCACTACCGTTTATGAGTACGGGTATGTACATATATGTATATTTACGATTTATCTGGGTGGAAAACAATGCTTCCGCTACCTTCAAAATCATGTTTCTCTGCGGCTTAGAGGTACCCGCATAAAATTAAGGACCCTGGGCTTAGACGACGGTGCCTCTCTAATAATAAAAATATCAAAAGAAAATTAAATTCAAGACAACAAAAGAAGCATTGGAGTGGACATTTCAACACCCCAAACTACTTGTTGAACATGATATAAATGATGTTGTTAATAAGAAATGCTTTCACTACTTATACGTACCCTCAGAAGCGATTTGAAATCTTATAGAACGCAACGGTACATCGAAATTAAATAAAATTTTAGGGAATAACGTTAAATAAAAGTTGACATATCTACGATTCGTTTTACCAACTGCGTTCTTCACAGTTTAAAGAAAAATCACAATTTTAGCAACTATAGGTTTTCAAGTATGAAGGGTAAATTATTTTCTATCTAAAATAATTATTTAGAAGGTAATTACTATCATGATTAATTATTATCAATAAATTAGTAATTATACATTGGAAGAAATTAAGGGATAAATGAATACATATTAAAGAAGATGAAAATTATGAGAGAGAAAGAGAAAGACAGAGAGAGAGAGAGAGAGAGAGAGAGAGAGAGAGAGAGAGAGAGAGAGAGAGAGAGAGAGAGAGAAAGAGAAAGACAGAGACACCTAATACATTGTGGTCCCAATGTATTTCTGGTAAAAAGAAAATGATAATAATAATAATAATAGCTGGCTGGAATGGGTTCCTGTCTGAATACGTTCAAATGCAAAGCGAAGATTAGATATATTGTAAACAAAACGATACGTTATTGGTGATGAACTACCTATTTTGTTGGAGTGCCGAGTATCGCGAAGAATAATAACAATCTTCTTCATCATCCTTCAGCAAAGGTTAGTGAGTTACTGCGGTTATTTACACTCCCCCAAAAATTCCCTGCGTTTGTTGTTCAGTAATCTAACAAAAGCTCTAAATTTAATTTCGGTGGTTATCTTTGAAAGATAATGTCTCACAAAATTTGAAATGATGTTTTCTGGATCGTTACACGTTAAATTTTAACCTTTTCCTGTGACAATAGCGTTATAACTTTCTGCGACTTACCGCGACTTCTTTTTATAAGGATTAGGTACACATTTTTCAGTTCAAATTCCTACGAGTTCGAAAAATGGACACCACCAAATGGAACCACATTGTAAAAAAGACACATTTGACGGGCCCAGTGAAAGAACGATTTTAGTCATTTAATACAAATTGGGAAAAAGGCTTTTGAAACTCATTTTAGGGTTAAAAAATGAAGAAAAAAATAGTTTTTTGGATATTCTGCTTTGGAATAAGGTATTTAACTTCGAACATTCTTCCCCAGTGCCTGTATGTTTAAACTCCTTTTTTCAAAAACTATGCTCGTTCTTTCCCATTGGCTTTAGGGATCTGAAAGGTTGCCAGTAACCTTCTGTCAGATATTACTAGTTTAAAACGTGAAAAATGTTACCAAAATCGTTCTTTCACTAGAACCGTCATTTATGATACATACAGTAGCTTGAACATCATTATTGATGATTAGGCCAACACGAAAATTTCTGACGCATGTCAAACCCCTAATTCTGGATTGCTCTTATTGTTGACACGAATGTTGAAACTGCTCTTTTTGTTGAAAACCATGCATTCGAAAACTGATTTGGACCCCGAATTTGGATTATGCCTGGAAAATACATGAAGATAGTCTTTTCTGGCGTCGTAATTTATTGAATTACATCACTTTTTTCCATGTTTCTCGTACAATCAAAAACTGTAAGGCGACTGTAAAAAAGTAATGGCACTAACAGCATGCAAAAAGAAGATAAATTACTGCAGGAATCCTTGGAATCGTTTCCAGCTGACAACAGAAGGGCAATTGATCTCTCAGGAGACCGCATGACAGAAGCATGGGGCAACTGTGTAATGGACCCGATTATCATAGAAGCCACTGAGCAATCACCAGGCCTCAAAGGGGATTTGGTATGCAGAGTGGTGTGGGTGCCACAGAGGGAGGCGTTGTTTGACGTAAGTGTCACAGACACAGACTCTTACGTTTCCTGTCCTGTAGGATCCATTTTTACTGCAGCAGAAGAAGAGAAGAAAAGAAAATACATGGCAGCTTGTGAAGACAGACGATCTTCAATCGATCTCCTGATTGTCTGTTCGGTTGATGCCCATTTCGCACCACAGATGGTGAGTTTTGTGAAAGTGTTGGCTGAGGGACTGAGTGATCGGTGGGGACAACCGCAAAGTGTAGTGCGTGGATGGATTCGCGCGAGATTGGCTTTTAAGATTTTGCGTTCATGAAGGCCGAAAACGCTAGCGAAGCTGTGAAGAACTTATAGGATTTTACGATGGCGCAGCAACGCAACTACCTACGATAAGAAATACCAAACCCTACGAACAACGTCTATGGAGATTCTGCTCTTCACAAGTTTCACTCTTTTTGGAAGAATTTTCTTACCACCTTATATAAATAAAATAAATTGTTTTGTTGTTCCCCAGCATCATATTATGCGTCATCTAGCTCTCGCAAGGGGGAACTTCGACCGATCTTTCCCGGGCGCCCTCTGAATCGAACATTTTTTCCCAGAACCTGTGACTTCGACCATTCAAGTTTTATGACTAGCATGCGCAGGCTGCTGATTTGAGAGGTGACTATATTTTCATGTAGTTTTATATATTGAAACTAGAATATACATGCCACTCCCGAGATTCTGGGTAGCTTCAGCCTGTAGATATTCAAGTTTTTGTGACACAGGTGACTGTCAATGTAACCTAAGGTCAATGAAAAAATCATTAATTTTCTTCTCTGAGTAAAACACAATCCAAGACATTTCGGATTTCGCTCGCTTTTCGAATGACCCTGGTAGGCTCTCAAACTATCAAAATAATTATGATCTACAGTTGAATGGGTGTCTAATAAATGAGCGTGTGTTAAAAATTGCTACTTTTTTCCCCTCTTTCTTCACGAATAATGGTATATATTAACTGATGAACGAGAAGGAAGTGATTTCGGAATCGTAAACTACCATTAGATTGCAGTAAAATGCAATCAAAGAGAAGAGACGTGTGCTGGAAATGACACGATGTGCTGGTTATCAGATTGACGCGCACCTCATCATGTTTAACGTGAAAAAGACTCACACTTAGCACTCTCAGATGGGAAACCATATATGTAGAACGAAAGTCAGCAAAAAGTACTTGAAGAAGGGCGCATGTTATCAACCAACTAAAAAAAATCTGAAAAAGTGAGTTTTGAAAGTTTTTTCGTCCTCCTGAAAAGCTGAAAAAAAATATTCGCCCTTCTTCTAGACACCCATTCAGTTGGAGATGAAGAATACCAACAGCCCCTCGCCGTGGCCAATTAAGTTTAAAGGTAAAGCTTCATACCTACAGATTTTTGTCATTTTCCAAATAATTCACCTTAATAAAAAAATCATTATCTATGAAAATATTTTCTCAATCACCAGATTCCATCTCAGGATAGGGTGGATATAATGAAAGTCAAAAAGCTGGCTCTCCCGAATGTGCTGGCCAACGAAATCATCCTTTCGTTTGGAAAGCTTGATTTTTTGGTGCAAGAACGGAATTCTTATCTCAATCCTAAGGAGAGTTATCGTCTGGAATGGCACACACACACACACACACACACACACACACACACACACACACACACACACACACACACACACACACACACACACACATATATATATTTATATGAAAAAGCGTTAAGCTCTAGGATTCGTTTCAGAATGTCTCAAAACAGATTTCAATGAAGAAATTTTTCAAAAATTTTGATTTAAAAATTTTCCGAGCCATTACAATAGCTTCATTTTTTACGAAAATTCGCTAAAACAAAGCAGTCAAGTGAAGTACCCTTGTTTGAAACTCAACGACCCGTTATCACCCAATTAAAGTCCCAGCGTTAAAAAATTGTGGCCATTTAGGATGAGGCTAATGGTACAATTGCATGTGGAATGGCCCCAAATAAACAGCCGTCTCGCGATTTTCAGTTGGAAACTCAGATGGAGGATCATATATTACTTTCGGAACGGCAGGGAGCAACCGCGCCTCGTGAAAAATTGAGTTTGTTGGTACTGGGGGAAAAGGGATAGCGGTTATATATCTCAGAGAACAGGTAAACATGACGAGACCGGTGTCGGCTCCACTTTTGGGCACAGCTGGAACGGGGGCCGTTTCGACGTAAGTTTTTTAACGACATAACTCAATAGAGTGCTTGGAAGCGAACAGCCTGGGGTGGTAGACACAACCTTTTTCTCTGACAGTTATATAATTGTTTCATTTATAAATATTTTGTTCCTCCACAATCTGATGTTCAGCTTTACCAACTGTCCATCACTTAGCAGAGTTCAAACTCCCCGTACCCCAAGCCGCATCTCGATGAAACGATTTTGTTTTTTCTTTCTTCCCGTTCTATCCGGCCAACTACATGTACGTTTCTTTATTTGGACAGTTCAAATTATCACAAGGCTTTACATAAAATACCTTTTTGTCCTTGAATTGGTTTTTCATTGTTCTTCAATGTTTCTCGCCAGGAAGTGGTGCTACTCCAGGGAGACGGAAATAAAACTAAAAAATAAACTAAACACTTTGGATTTGATTTTTATCACAGAAATGTAAAGATAGATATTGTACAATTTTAAATTTCATATATCAAGACCTTCCTAGAGAGAAACGTTGGAGACCAATAAAATACTAAATACTAATTTAAGGAAAGAAAAACTTCCTTTTTTTCAGTTGATGGTAGAGGGGTTTTGGGTACTGTATTTCAGTAACTCTCTACTGCGACCCAGAGTAGACTCTATTGTGGACTGCCTTCAGGCTGCACTAGCTTAATGGAAAAGGTTTTTCAAAAACTTTTCTCCCCGTAAGCTTTAGCGAATCGGAGAAGATAGGCATGATCAATCTTGGAAATATCATCTGAAGATAAGATATAATTTCCAAGGATACTGTGTCTGATTCGACCAAGTGCATCACAGTAGCTCAGGATGTGTTTGCATCCCCAGTTTCTGTTCCACAGAAGCGACAGGTATCCGTTGTTAGTTTTTCAATTTTCTTCAAATGATATTAAGTGGGCTGGGTCCCGTTATTAGGCCTGCAAATATTCCGATATCCTTCTCAGGAAAGGCAATTAAATTTATCGTCATTTTGCCGAGAATGTCACAAATAGTTTTGCCTATCTGAGACTTGGAAGATTCCGTCAGTATCCTACTCACTTTTTCATCTCCCAAACTTTTGTCACATTTTGTAGACCACATTTTTTTTGGCCCCAAGACGCCTTTGCTGTAAAGTCTTGCAGTTATTTTAACTGTGTAAATAATGAAACAGGACATTACGAAAGGGCCTTCCTGTCCTTAAATTTGTTTCATGTTGTCCTTCAACGTTTATCCCCAGTAACTGGGGCTTCTTCACAGAGACAAAAATTAAATTGGAAATAATCTTATAATTTAAAATTCAATATTTATCACACAAAAAAGTCCAGTCATGAACCATGACCCCATGAGCGAATTTTTGAAGAAATCTTCGACATCTCAGTCGCTATTGATCGTGTAGAAAAATTTTAGTTTATGATTTTGATGGAGAGTAAACTCATCAGTTGTGATTACTTTTTTTTTTTTTTTTTTTTTTTTTTTTTTTTTTTTTTTTAACAAGCACTTACTAGGACCTACGTTTTAAACAGCATGGTTCTAGGATTGGTTATACAGGGATACTTCCATAAGAGTAGTTTAATCTGAATTTGGACAATGTTTCATGCAAATATTACCGATTTTTACAACTACCGAACGGCATTATTTCGATTTTTGACTGATTTTTCAACTTTGAAATTTTTGAAAACTTGATACATATTCTTATTGGAAATTTAACGCTGATTCTTAATATACCACATGTTAGTATGCTGAAAAAATCATTTCGCTCAACGAATCGCAAAAAACAGGCTACTTATTTTGAACTTTTTGACTACATTTTTGAAAATTTCAACCTGATGATGTAATCCGATCATGCTGGCCAACGAACTTGAACTTTCGTTTTGTGTCCTTAACATTTTAAAATTTGTTTGAAGTTTTTAGCTCAATTCTACGGACAATTATCGTCTGGAATGACACATGCATATATATACATATACATACATAAATACATACATAAAAAAATGCGTTAAACTTCAGAATATGATTCAGAATAGCCTAAAACGGATTTCTGCATAAAATGTTTTCAAAAATTCACATTCTACAAATTTTGAGGCGAGAGCAATAGCTTAATTTTCTTCAAAAATTCGCTAAATAACGATTTTTATTGTAAATTTGTGAATTTGATATTTTGAATTTAATTTTGGTCTCCCTGAAGAAGCCCCAGTTCCTGGGGAGAAACGTTGGAGAACAATAAATATAAAAGTTCCAGTCATGCAACATTATCGTGAGAGCGAAATTTCTCAAATTACCACCTTTCGTATTACAATATGTTAAATTGTATTGCGATTCAGGGAATTTGGGATACATTTATAAAACAATTTTTTTGGCAAAAAACTCATATTAAATAATATTTGGCGATTCATAAAGATTTTGGATTCCTTTGATGCAGTTTGTATAGATTTTTTAGCAAATGCTAACAAAATTTAAATGATGTCCTAGTTGATCGTAGATAATTTTGTTTTGACTATGCTAAGAAATGATTTTTTTAGTACAACTTTTGAAAGGTTACCAATTTGATGTGCTTAAAAAGTGCTGGCCAACAAACTAATCCTTTCAATTGGAAATCTTGATTTTTTTGTGCAAGATCGGGATTTTTTAATCAATCCTAAGGAATGTTATCGTCTGGAATGACAAATGTATATTTATGAAAAACTCAAACTTCAGGGATCGTTTCAGAATGACTCAAAATGGATTTCAGTAAAGACTTTTTTCAAAAATGTGTACTAAAAATTTTTCGAGCCATTGCGCTAGCTACATTTTTTATGAAAATTCGCTAAAAACCAATTTAAGGACAGGAAGGTTTGTACTGATTTGAACTGTTCAATTGAAGAAAAAAACATTGGAAATACAGAACTACCGCAAACTATTTACCACGGTCAATTTATCTACTACGTGGACTTTAGCTATCATGTTTTCTTTTTTGTCGAATGATTAGTTTCTTTTCACTCAAAATTTATTATTATACTATGTTGTTATTGCTAAACTATCCATTGTATTGGGCTTGCGCTTATTGAATATAAATAAATAAATTGGGGAACCGGAGCATTGAATTCAGTTTCATAATTTATTATGTCATATCAAACTAGCAACACTTCACTTCAGGGGCCAAATCAATATTTAGTTTAAGGATTCCTGCGAAAAATCCTGCCAAAGGGACGGCGGTGCACAGTTATCAAAACAGCTAAATTAGCTGGATAAATGGTTAAAATCCCAAACCTTAAAAATGCCAAAATTCTCGAGGGAACACAAGTTTAGATATGTACGAGATTATTCATGATAGCCCCCCATTTATTAAACCGTGAATATTGTCGACGGATATTAATCTAAACCCACCTGAAACAATATATTTCATCCATCGCATCCAATTAAAAAAAACTCGGCGCTTTGCGCCTCGGCGGGGGGCTCCGCCCCCCTGCACCCCCCGGTTTATTTCTTTTTCCATACTCTGTATGAAATCATAGGAACACAGAATGTGTTTTTGCGATGATTCTATTTCCTTACCAACGGCTTGGTTGCACGTGAATAATAACAATATTTGGCAATAATAAAATAAATAATTGTTAGACATTTAATTTGGTCTAAAACCCTATAAATATTATATAAATAAATATGTAACTACAAGAAAAATACTATATAAATTGAGAGCTTTCCAACGAATGGTGAACGATTTCTGTGCGATTAAAATTGCGGAAGTTCCATTTCCCTACCAACGGCTCGGTTGTACGTGAAAATCATAAGAAAATTTACAAGCGGTTGCAATCATGTTGACAATATCAATTATTGAGAATGATCATCTGTGTGTAAACAATTGATTCAAATAACCATGCTCATAACTCAGGTTGATGGCCACGCACTTCGCAGTAGTTAACATAATATGGTTGGATAAATCAGGAGCTTTCCAACGAATGGTGAACGATTTCTGTGCGATTAAAATTGCGGAAGTTCCATTTCCCTACCAACGGCTTGGTTGTACGTGAAAATCATTATAAAAGGCGCATAACGGTTTTTTCTTTCGGTTTTTTGTGACGATTTTTTTTTCGGTAGGTCATCGCAAAAACACATTCTGTGTTAAAAAAATCTTTCGGAATTTTGCATTTTACTTATCAAATGGCTAACAGAATTTTGATTAAACGTAAATAGTTTTACCGTCATGGTACGCGCAGGATATGCCCAAAATTTTCACGATAATCGCTTACGAATACAACAAATTCTATTTGCACTAAAATAGCTAATACGGTTTTTTGAACATTTTCTGATAATCTCATGCAGGATTTCTGGTTTTATCACTTCATTCTGCTCTACAATCAAATTGCAAAATCTACACCAAGTAAATGCCAAAGTAAGAATTCCAAATACTCTTTTTCTAACAACATGAGTTGACCTATTATTTATATTACACTAATAATCAGTTAAATAAATTAAACTGCTATCTTTAAATATATTTGACGTACTCCAAATAAAAATCCCAACATAATGTAAATTTGTTCTTAATCTATGGTCTCAATATACCTTTTTTTTAGACTTTTATTTCATATTAGTTGCTCCGCAGTGAGATCCATGTCAATTTCCTTTCTTTTTTTTTTCTTTTTTTTTTCTTCTACATTGCACTATCTTGATTCTGCTTTCAATCTCTCTGAATTGGTATTGAAACGCTTTCCTCCACTTCTAGCTTCCTCAGCCTTCTACTCCCTCGCAGTCGAAACGGAATGGCACAAATGAAACATCTTTTCCATTATTTGCTAGAAAGGCTCATTCCATTTTCTCAACAACCGTTCAACCGCTCTTTCTCACGAATGCAGTGAATCTTAGAAGAAATGCACCATCACACGGAAACAAACCAGTAGGTAGAAAGATCTGCTCGCATCCTTTACAGATAACTTTTTTTTTTTTTTTTTTTAATTGGTGTCTATAGTATTCTATCTGTTATTTCCCAGCCCTGAGATCCGTAAGAAAGAGCACCAAAAATAACTAAGCAATTATCAAGGAAGCATTTTTTATCTCGATCCCAAACTACTTGGGATGTTACGCTTTCAGTTAGTCTTGGCGATCCGTCTCTCTTTTTAGCCTCAACCGTGACTGCTGCCTACGTTAATTCAGATAGGTTGGTACATTCATCTAGGAGTGGATTAGTACCGATCTATACAAATATACTCTCAATTTAGTGTATGTGATAGATAACAATATATATAACAATTCCTTACTTTGATGTTCTGTTCTTTTCCTCGTTTTACAACGTTTCCATCTCAAAGTGTAAGACAGTTAGTTCCTGCCCATCTGCAGCAACATTTACAATTGAAAGCACTGAAAGCGGTTGTTGTCAACCATTGTGTGTACAGCAGGGACGTAACCTACGTTAGATATAGGTATATTATCTCTTTTAGCGAATTTTCATTGAAAAATTTCTTCGTTGAAATCCGTTTTGAGGCATTCTGAAACGATTTCTGAAGTTTGCGCTTTTTTTAGCGATTGTTTGTAGAAAATGAAGCTATTGCGCATATATAAATATATATATATATATATATATATATATATATATATATATAAATATATATATATATATATATATATATATATATATATATATATATATATATATATATAAATATATATATACATTGGTCAAATTTCAAAAAATGTGCTGAAAAATTACTAAAAATGGCTAAAAATTGTTACATTTATAATTTTTTGCAGATATTGCTCAAATAGAGTTTATTACATTTAAAATAGAACGTTAAAAATTCATAATTATTCATAATTTTTCGCATTTTCTTAGAAAAATGGTGTGGAGCTTGCTTTACCATTACCATATTAACCTTGTTAGCAACTACTTATGAGCGTATAATATCTGAAGAAATAAAATGGAAAAGTCAGTAGTATTTCGGAGTAAAGACTCACTGAGCAAAGTGGTCCCCTCGCAGAACCCCTGGGTTATGGGGAAACGAGACCTTCAAAATACGTCATTGGCCATGAGATAAAACCAGTAATGTTATAGCGAACAGTGGTGGAAATATCAGCAAGTCCATCTTATACAGACTTGATTTAAATAACCCCTCCAGCTGCTGTACTGAAACTGTTATCATCTCTCGCGCCATTAGGTGGAATGGAAACTTGTGAACCCTGGTGGGGGGGGGGGGGGATACCGTTCCATTTGATCTAAGCCAAGTTTTCAGATGACAGTCATAGTCGGTCAAAACAAGCAGACACTTCCTACTCGAAATCTTATGGAATCAGTGAAGGTTGGTTGCTAAGTGATTTGCGAATTCGCTGTTATTTTGTGCAATCCATATTTCCATTTCGGCTTAACCCTACAACTTCTGGTATGCAACACATTATTATTATACATTAATAGGTACATCTCATCGGTTCGTATAGATGTGTGTTCAGATAAGGTTTAGCTATACTCAAGTATTGAGGGGAGTTGCAGAAATTTTTTAAAGAAGATCCCACGACTTGCTTATTCCTTTGGGTGGGTCGGAAATTAGTAACCACTTACTGCTACAAATATTTAAAATGAAGCTTAACTTGACGAGTTTTTGTACGACAAAACAGTAATTAAGCTTTTCAAATTGATTCAACTTCAACACTTCAGGCGAGCAAGAGTTTTCAATGTTGAATTTACTCAATTCATTCTGCCTTTTACATTTACATATTCTGCCAAAATCAGGAGTTTGTTGCAATTTTAAGGGATAGTTAGGAGACAGTTATCACTTTCCTACTCGCCCAAAAAGTCAATACAGGAAGTCATACAATCGGTGTTCATCGGTCTCTTACTGACAGCCACCTGAAGAAACTTCAGGAGTAATGGAGTCCTATACTTGAAAATCAAACAATCGAATAACAATCCAATCCTTCTAAGATGTTATCCATCATGATACCATCCATGAAAATGAATACAAGTAAGGAAAGTAGTGCGAAGCCTCGCACCAGATGTTTTCTTTTTAAATTCGCTAAATCAACGTTCTGCTAAACAGTGAGTCGATAGTTCTCAGCCTTATCAAATTTGTCATTTCTTTTTCCAGATATCCTTCCTTTTTCTGTACCAAGGTATGAAGATTTTGTTTGGCATAATTTCATGTTTAAAGCAAACTTCCCCAAAGATACTTAAAAGGAGTATACTTATTCACATCAAAACACCCCTTTCTTAAATAATAACTTCTGAACCTCTGTTACCAATTCTACCCCATCCCACACAGAAGTTAATACTGCTTATAATAAATAATTTGGACCTTCTCCATTGATTCTCAACTCATAGACTGTCTGCCATTTCTAAGGCGTTATTGAATTATTCTTATTGGTTACTTATTTGTATGTTCATTGTCCATGCCTTAATTGGGATAGTAGAAATTGGAACGAATGATAATATGGCGCTCATTTTCAGCACACTCACCGGCTTTATCATGATTTAAAAATGTATATATTCGTTCGTATTTATTGATTGGCGATCCCTGGATGGACGGCATTTGTAAACACTGATATTTTTTTAGAACTTTTCCTTGAAACTCGTTTAATGAGTCTACTCGAGCAGTGGAAAGCCGTTAATGTCACTCCGTTGTTCTTGCCTTAATTTGATTAAATCTCTTCCAAGTAACTGCTAGCTCAGTTAGCAATGAAGTATTCATCTGTCAGTCTACTACAATTCGCAATTTGGTATCAGAGGTCGTAGATTCCTATGTTTCCCGACCGACATTTTGATAGATGAGGCGCCTTTTACTCTCATAATTGCAGAAAAGAGGTTCCACAGTTAGTACCGGACGTCAATTTAGATTCTGCATAATCAACTCGGAAGCTTGACCGGACCATCGTTAGATAACCAGACCACCTAACGTTCTCCAAATCATAACCCACAACTTTATTTCCTATGATTCAAACTGAGAATACTATTATTCGCACATATACTTAGACATTTAATGAACGGTCTGTTTTATGAAGATGATAAGCCAAAAAGGGCTTCAGGCAGTTCGTCAAATAATCGTTTTATAAAGAAACCGGGCCCTTGATGATATGCAGAATCGGTTTAGGGCTGTCAGTGAAAAAACCTTGCACAAGTGATATGAGGCCAGAACTGTCACGATTTTCCCCCGTGGACACCAATGAGTGCTCGATCCGCAAACAAAGAATATGGAACGGTGACCAGCATTGTGTATTGGTTGTTAAAACGGCGCTTCGCGCCTCACCGCGCCGGGGGTGGACCTCCGCAGGATGTCAATTTTGACATACATATCCTTAGATTCTGAAGTTCTATTGTACTTTTGTATCAGCTTTTGTTAAATCCAGGGGGACTTGTGAAGCGTACCAAAGTATTTTGTATAATTTGATTAATTTCTCCTCGGTAGGCTTATATATCGATGCAGTTATGTTTTAATAATGAATCTACCATAGGGTACTAACAAGAATTTTCTACTGCCTCCGATAAATTTCAAACAACTTCAGAGGGAAACGGTAGGTGGTACGTACGATATTCGACGGGTCTTCAGATCATCCCATGCATTCAACAACACATTAACCACATAAACTATATGACTAAGTAAATTTTTCACAAATCAAGATATTTTATAATGATAAGTAGGTAACTAGATATAATCCAATTAGTCTAAAAACGTTGAGTTGTGCCAAATCCAAAACCAAAACAACCTGATACCTTCATCAAATTCTCCCTGATGATCATTTCTTGACAATCCTTCTATGTTTTCGGTCGACTGCCAAAATTTCGGGTTGTGGCTACGACATAATTTTATCTATATTTATAAAAATGAATCCCTATTTCCCTTGGTAGCTCCATAACTCGAGAACATGAGATTTTAAAATGGATTTTTGGCAAATGATAAGCAAGTTGTGTAGCTGGTTTTAGGCTACGTTTTTAAATATCCCCCTCTCCTTCCTGCCGAAAAAGACACTTTCGCCCTCTTCAACTTCACAGTCGTGTTGAAATAGAACCGATCTTTTTCAAACACCTGATTGAAATCAAACAAAACCTCCAAGTAACGTGGCTACTACAACGTAAACGTAAGTGGGTAAATTGTTACATACTTCTGCTTTGTCAGGTACGTTAACGTAAATATAACAGTTGGTTTCTGAATGAACAGACAAACTACGGGTAACTGGATAAACAGTGGGTAACGGTATACATCAAAGGTAACGGGGCGAACCACGGGAAACGAAAAAAACCACTGGTGATGAGACAAATCATGCGTAAAAGGGAAAAACTATGCGTAGTGGGGCAAACTTCGCGTTCGTCATGATGCGAGAAAGTCTACAGTAGCGGAAACATAACTGCAGGCACCACCAATATTTGCATTTAAATAGTTTCTGAAAAACGGGGCAATTCACTGGTTACCACTATAAACCAATATAAGCGACGAATCACTGTAAACAGCGGTGGGATCTTTGTAGCTAATTTTTTTCTCAACTCAAAATGCTGAAATTTTGTACGGAGTCTCACCGCACCAGGTGTGATAAACTATAATTACAACTTGGTAGACCACTCTAATCAGCTAAGTGAGATTCGTAACTGATTACGTTTATATTCGCCGTATGATGATGAAATTTACAGCTAAAATTGTGAATAGCTCTGTAGCTAATATTCTTTTTATTCAACTCAAGATGTAGAACTTTTGAACAGGGTCTCTCTGGGTTTAGTACTTATAGGTTAGAATAATTTATTTGTATGACGCCAGAATCATGATAATACATCGTCATAAATAATGACTTAAAAATCATAATAAATAATGGCCATTAAAAAGGTTTGAAAAACACATACATAGACACCTAAGTATTCACAAGTGTTGATCATCCAGCTTTTACAAAGTTCGAATAACTCCTCCGTGGAGTACACCAGTGTATCGGGGAGCTTTGTTCTCTTTTTTCTTCGTTTGTAAGATTCTACCAACGCACGGTATTCTTCGATGAAAACTCGGTGGGAGAGACAGTGAGGAAGCTTTCTGATGCAAACATGAATCGAAAGAGTGAGGTCGAAACATAGACAATAGTGAAGCCCACCTCAGCTTAGTAGAGATTTCGAGACCCAACAACGACTCATGTATCACTGTACTCTTGGTTCCCGAATTGAACTCGATAATCTTTGTCTTGGAAGGATTCAATAGGAGCCTGTTAGCATCACACCATTCATCTATTATCATTAGCGTTTTGGCAACCAGATAAGTCAGCCTCTCTACAGTATCCGCCCAAATTACAACCGACATGTATACTGGTATTCCTGTGCTTGCTGATGTTGCAGTGCATATGCGAGGTCGTTTACAAATATGTTGAACACCAGGGGGCCAATAATAAAACCTTGTTTCACAACATCGCCCAAAGGAAGAAGAGACGTTTGCTCTCATATTCCACAAACTGCTGCCAACCAACAGTTAAACCCAGCAGCAAATTAACAGCACAAAAATCCAGACCATGCCATAATTTGCCAGATCATGGTATAAAAACAAATGGTAAACTACTATAATCAACTGTCTATGCTCTATAAATAATTGGATCAGCGATGCAATCGCAATGTTCCACTGCGATACAGGTTGGAAGGGACAGCTACGAGCTAGGACAGGGTACAGCTCGGATCAGGTATATGAAACAAAGAATAACAGGTTAGGTATGGAGGAATGTTGATGGAGGTGGGCAATGGATTTGTCACGGTGTTATATATCGAGGGTAAAAGAAGGGGCCCAGGTTCCTTCCGAATAAAGGGAAAACAATTGATGATGTCATTCACTACACTAAGACCGAGTTTGGCTGTGTTTGAGAGGGAGACAGAACGATATACAAATACCGTCCGCGTTCCACTGAAACAGGAACTGCCACCAATAAGTAGTTGCTCGGCACTATTTATTTATTTTTTTATCACCACGAAATATACCTTTGACCTAACTACCAAAAAACGTTTGAAACAGCACGAAAATACATTATAACTGAAGTCGAAGGTATAAAAAGTAAACACGAAAATTTGTGTTACGAAAACCCATCAGAAATCGACCGTTACGTAGAGCCGTTACAAGTTTATCGTTACGAAAATGCGTCACAAATTTGTATTTCTCATCAGACTGGAGTACGACAAACTAACAGAGATCTGACATAAGATATACAGTCTTTTGGGGACATGTGGAAGTGATTGCAAGGAAGGCAGATCAGCTGTGTGAAAAGCATTAGTAAAAGCAGTAGACGCATTGGAGAGATCAGTCGCTCCCGACTTCGGTTAACCTTTTTTTGTCGAGAAGCACCAAGTACATCTCGAACATGACGGATCACTGTTTCCTATTAAAAAAGTTCTTGGGTCAATTATACTATGAAGCCATATCGAATGTTTAATGATATTACAAGAGGCAGAGTCACCAAAGATCCCGTTGTTGCCATTAGTATTACTCGAATTGACATAGATATGCCATAGCTGAGGAGATCATTCCAAATTTTCGCCTGAGAGAAAATATTTCACGCTTTTCTATTATAGTTCTCGGACGACCAATCATTGCTAGGGAGAATATAACTACCTGATTTTCCATCCCACAAAAATCGCTCACCACTAAACATTTCCCCGCTTGTCCGAAAGCTTTGAATTTATTACGCACTAGCCCAGTTTTCTCGCTCACTTCGCTCGCTCGGTATGGCTGTATAGATCCGATGGTCTTTACTGTTGAGTGGGACATGTTGAATGATTGGAAACGGTGGATTACTAAGGGTGATTTGAAATGTGTAGGGGATGTTGCTCGCTTGGCTTGCTCTCTGTGGGATGTATAAATGCGATGGGTTGTAAATAGTCCATCCCGAGTTCGCAGGAAAAACCCCGTTGAAATCCGACGTGTGTAGGGGATGTTGCTTGCTTCGCTCGCAAGGGGTAGTTTTCTCGCTTGCTCGGAGTGGGATGTATAAATTCGACTGGATATAGTCTCAATACCATCGAGACATACCATCTAGTCCTTGGTTCGGGTGGTGGTGGAAAATTTGAAAATTGCTTACAATCCTTATATGTACCCTTCCTTATACTGCCCACTCAACTTGGCAGGCGATTTTTTCTCTTGGAAATTACTATCGATTGCGGCACTTTATGTGGAACCACGAAAAGTTTATTTTTGAGAACATTTCAGTACCAACAGAACTGTCGGATGTTAAATGTTTGAACGTATTTGTTTTCCCCGTCTATTTTTCTAACGGTATGCCGTTATTTTATCTGTGTAGAAGGGCTATCCTTTTCGTCTTTCAAACGGGAGCCGCGATCAAGAGGTTCGAAGGCAAAGATCAGATAACTACGTTTCGACGGAATAAGGAACAGCGGTAGCTCAAAAACGAACGTTTTTGTCTACATTTCCACTCACTTCAATCGGAAAACACAATGTCATGTCTCGAAACTCGCATGGGACCGAATTGGAACTCCAACGAACATTTTAAGACTGACCCGAGCAAAAACCGTGGATATTTACTGGGTCTAAGGTGGAAAAAAAGGTAGCGGGGAACGATTTTTTTTTTTCATTTCCCGCTTAACATCGAACATCGTGTTTTACGGATCCAGAAACGTGACTTTCTCGCTGTCATACGATGTGCTCTCGATCAAATTTTAATGTGGCAGGGGGTAGAATATCGAGCGCTCGGGCAAAAAACGCGCATTAAAAGAGGCTCCCCCCCCCCTCCCGCCCTACAGCCCATGGTTCGGGTGGGACTAGAAAATATTAAAACACTTAGACTCCTCTTACGTGGCCATTCAGCCGTGCATAGAGACAACAGACAAACAGACAGACACACAAACAGAAGGAGTTTCATTCTTTAAAAGAAATCACGATAGAGATAGAGATAGAGATAGTTACGTATGTACCAACTAAGTTTTCGTGACTTACTGCACGAGCATTATTCACGACAGTCTCTTGCAAGTTTGTATTATATCAAGGAACCGGATGAGCTTAGTACCGAATTGAGGAGCCAAATCAGCAGAGGAAATGTGGAAAACCACCAGCCTACCAACCACACCGAATAAATTGCGTGTAGTATGAACATTTAAAATTTCATATAAGACATTTGCATGTCACTATACATCAGTATGTAGCGATATGCTTTTAATGATACGTCCTTCCTGTATCTTTGCTGTTGTAATTTCAAGAACAGATTACAACCTTTCATAGCTACTTTCACCTATGAACCAATTTTTTCTTGCTATCTTCATCCCCAACGCGTTGATCAAGGGGTCTAAGTCACGTAAGTTCTCAT
This sequence comes from Adelphocoris suturalis, assembly GCA_030762985.1. Taxonomy (NCBI): domain Eukaryota; kingdom Metazoa; phylum Arthropoda; class Insecta; order Hemiptera; family Miridae; genus Adelphocoris; species Adelphocoris suturalis. Next base: position 31,130,766 of record CM061048.1, read on the forward strand.
TTACGATATCCCTAACCAATCATAATTCATCGACGACTTTTCCCATAATGTCAGAAAAACTTGCCACAGGCCGCACAACGGGGCACATAGGGGGAAAACGGGGAGGAGGAGGCAGCTCTATCTTGAAAAAAGGCCTCTTGACTTCTGAACGGTTTTATTCAATTCAGGAAGGGAAAATACATTAAAAACGAAAGAGAAAATACATCAGTCATGCAATATGACCATGGGAGCGAGTTATCATTTTTAAAAAGCCCAAAAAATTCATAAATTTTACTAAAAAATCGCTAAACATTTCCGAGAAATTGCTAATTTTATCTTGAAACTAGGAACATAGGCACAATAAAATGTTCAGATTATATCATTTTAATGTTCTGTGAGAAGATGTGCATATTAGGCACAACCATTTGCAGACTTGTATACACAAATCAAAATCATCGACATTGTATACACAGATCAAAATTTATGATGATCTAGTTAATGATCCAAATATTTTATTCTGCAAAGAAATGCAGTTTTTTAAAAAGCTAGAGTTATTTGTCAATTATTGGCATTTTTAGCACTTTTGACTCATAAAAATTCCCTTTGCGTTACTACTTGCGTGGTGATACTGGGAGTCCGAGGTTAATTTAGAGATGATAGTCGACGCTCCTCAATTATGACTTCAGCTCTTTATCATTCAATTTATTCAGCCTAATGTTTTTGCCCATATGAGCACCTTCAGGACTCTTAGTTCGGAGTTTGTAGCATACAAATTAGGTATATGGAAGGATGTCACAAATTCCCCCCTCCCACCATACCTAAGTCCGGAAAAATGCTAGTTTGTAGTGAATCCAAAAAGGCCATTTGGTGTTGTATACCTATATTTTTATGTATAACAATTATTGTTGAAATGGCAACGAGGACTGCCAGATGACGAAACCCCTGTACTATTCACGACAGTCATGTGTGACTGCCTTCCGCACACGTGATTTGTATACTATAAACTCCAGACTAAGAGTGTAGAAGAGGCACATGAGGGCAAAAACATAATCAATTGTTATTCCCAGGTATTCGAAACGTGTCAAAGTCGAGTATGAGTCGAAAATAATAAACAAACCTGCTGCCATCGTGTCTCCAGGCGTCTTCTCTTTTGACCACGATTTGATCACATTCACATTATTTAAACCTCACATTTGGCTTATTTATTTAAATTTATTTAATCCGTCGCTCGTTATTTATTTTAATAAAGCTTTTAGAATTGGGTTAATTATTCCTGTTATTTACGTATCCATATTGGGTGTCGCGGACCCATTCGGGGGTCGAATTGAGGAGCGTTGCGCTGGGAGTGGATCTCGCGTTCGCTCGCGACGATCGTGCGGACGCGACGGGCTGAGCGGTCGGCGTGCGACGGGTTCCACGTCCGCGGGTGCACTGCCGGTGGAGGCGGCCCGTGAGAGCCGTGAGCTCCGGCTCCGCCCCCGGCCACCGCCGTCGCTTCTGGAGCCGAGCGAGCCTCGATGAATGAATCCTGTGAACTATTACACAACGGCGCACTTTTTGTTAGTGTGTGTAAAAGGGTAGCAATGGATTCGAATTGTTGTCTCAAGCACTCGTTCAAAAATTTGGCAAAAACTGGCTTGCACTGTAACTAGACTTGCAGATCCATTCGCACAACCTGGCTTGCATAATCCATTTGGACAACCTGGCTTGTACAAACTGACTAACTCATTGTCCTCACACTCATGTCAACGCACCAACTTCAAGTCGTTCTAGCTTGCGCACACTGTGTTCACACACAACGATATACTTGAGCAAACTGGCTTGTGCAAATGCTTATGCGTGTTAAACCAGCTAAATTCCCTTTATTAATACTTCCCCATGCAAAAAAGTAGGGGTTTTGTTGTGATTTGATATTACCCAACTTTTCGCAGAATCAACTTTTCGATCCTATGGGATGGGGATGCATTTTCTTTGCGTTTCGAACACGTTTACAATAGTCATTCATATTTGTTTATTTATTTATTTATTTGTATTTTTTATGGACAAAATCGCTCACTACATCTCTGAAACCGAAAGTCCGATTTGAACCAAATTTTGATATGCTGTATTACCATGTCGGAACTTGTGCCTCGCAGACTTAGGCGCCAAGAGCCGTAATATCAATCACAATGATGGCAAAATCGGGCTCAAATCTCTCATATTCACCGTAGAACGTCGAAATATAATAGAGAGCCTCTCAGGGACAACAAGAGACGAGCAAAGTGAAGAAGTGAAGAGCGCAATCCTGATCAGCCGAGTGAGCTAAGATATTCTACTCCATTAGAAAATACTTCTACCTTATGTTTTTCGTCACAAAATATCACGGATAACCTGTATTATAAAAGTTCCTGTAATGCAGCATGATCTTATGAACGAATTTTTGTAAACTATCGTATTGTGCAATGTTATTGTTTTGAAATTGGAGCAATTTGAATGCAAGGAAATTGTTAACTATCAATTTCATGGCAAAAACGTATTCTAAATAATAAGCTGCTATTCAAAAAGAAGTTTTAGATTTTTCGCTTTTTTGCAGTTTTCATCGATTTTTTAGCAAATTTTAAGGAAATTTAAGTACATTTTTCAGCATACTTTTATACATGAATGTTTGAATGTTTAATTTTAAAGTCGATAAACTTTAATTCAGCAATATTCTGCTAAAACATATAAGTTTAACACTTTTAGCGGTTTTTAGCCATTTTCAGTGATTATTTTGGCACATTTTTTGAAATTTGATCAATTCAGTTTGCTCAAAAAGTGATAGCTAACGAACTGATCCTTTTGTTTGGAAAGCTTGATTATTTGGCGCAAGAAAGGAATTTTTATCTCAATCCTAAGGAGAGTTATCGCCTGTATATATATATATATATATATATATATATATATATATATATATATATATATATATATATATATATACATGAAAAATCGTTAAACTCTAGGATTCGTTTCAGAATGCCTCAAAATGGATTTCAATGAAGAAATTTTTCAGAAATTTTGATTTTAAAATTTTCAGAGCTGTTGCTTCATTTTCTACGAAACTTCCATAAAAAGGTAATGACACACAAGATGAGCAATAAATAAACTATTTGTGAATCTGATTCTGTTTAACTTACTATGAGAGTGTTTGTAAAGTTTCTATAATAAACTGTGTTATTATTAACGTTTTACATTCGGTATTGTGATTGGTTTACCCTATGGCATCGGACATTGAAGAAGGACAGTTGTGTGAGGATGACATCACATATATATATATATATATATATATATATATATATACATACAGGGTGCGGCAGTGAGGACGGACGGTTTTGAAAAAATCATTGTTCATTTTCACTCAAAAACAAATTCATTGATGAAATCAGGTTCGCAAGGAAATAGCATTTGAGAAATTCAAGTGTGAAAAATCACATCCGGCATGTGGTGGCCGAAATTGTTTATGCAGTGCTGGAGGTGTTTTGGGCGTTATCTCCAACATACTCTCTCAACTTGGGCGACTTCCACGCGAATTGTTGTTCGGGGCTTGTTCTCGTATACTCTAAGCCTTGAGGTGTCCCCATAAGAAAAAATCGCATATGGATAAATCTGGGGACCGGGGGAGGCCAATGAACATCGCTAAACCTGGAAATAAGGCGACCAGGAAAGAGAGGGCGAATATCGTCCATTGACGCTCTGGCTGTGTGGGCGGTCGCCCCATCCTGCTGGAACCACACACGTCGGGTTTCGCCGTTCAGGGAAAAAGAAGTTGGTGATCATTACGACGTAGGGTTATGTTGGAGAGAGTCTACACGAACTTCCAAGAACGCCTCCAGCACTGCCTCAACAATTTCGGCCACCACATGCCTGATGTGATTTTTCACACTTGACTTTCTCAAATGCTATTTCCTTGCAAACCTAATTGCATCAATAAATTTGGTCTTGAGTAAAAATTAACTATTTCATGATTTTTTAAAAACCATCCGTACTATATATATACACATGAAAAATCGTTAAACTCTAGGATTCGTTTCAGAATGCCTCAAAATGGATTTCAATGAAGAAATTTTTCAGAAATTTTGATTTTAAAATTTTCAGAGCTGTTGCTTCATTTTCTACGAAAATTCCATAAAAAGGTAATGACACACAAGATGAGCTATAGATAAACTGATTTAAATCGTAACAATTATTATATTAATACTTGGTACCGAATGGTGGGGTACCTGTTTTTCTTTCTTTCTTTTTTTAGTAGCAGGTATTATTTTAGTCTGGGCTCTACAAAGTTATTATCAATGTATCAATCAAAAAATAGATAATGTGGTTTAGGAAGTTTGTTTTCCGAAAACGGTGGTTGCTTACTAAAGTTTGCTAAATTTGTTGCTGTATTAATAATTTCATGTCTCACAATAAACCAAATAATTCTGTTCGCCACTACGTTGAATTCTGTTCAAACTTATTTTAATGACCTTCCACCTTCCCAAGCACCTCTGCCGACACACCTACTACGACTACTGAACAAAACCTCGTTTTATTGTTGTTCACCACGAAAAGAGAGGAATATAAAGGTAACGACTGCAGTTTTGAGAACCAGAGTTCTATTGTGTTGCGAACTGCGTAATTGAATTTCTCAAGGTGAATCGGAACTTTTCCCTTTCAGCCTTCAAACATGTTCTCAACATTAAAGTCGAGGAGTTTCCCATTGGAACACCCTGAAAGTTCTTATTAAATCTGTTGGCTTTGCTCGCTGGGAAATGCAGCATCTCCGTCAGCCTCGTTAGCGCTCAACCCCAATAGGTTTGTCCGCTCGAAGTGCCTTTTGTGAGGTCGGAAGGACACAGGCGGTTTCGAGAAGGGCTGCAGAGGGGCCGGGAGTCTGCGTTTCCCATCTTTGTTATCTTAATAAGGATCTCACTCGTATTTGAAGGAGGACCTCTTTTGTGTGGGGACGCGTCTTGTTCCACTCCCTTTTACGGCCCTTTCTTTGCTCTTTCAGAATTAACAGAGTTACGATGCCCTTTGTCCTGCCCTCGTGACTGATGGGATAAGTAGAGCGAATGATACACTCAAGACAACACTGGGCCCATTGTTCTAGTAAAATACCAACGTAATTACAAAGAAAGGAAAGGAAGAAAAGTTCCGGTCATGATGCATGATCAAAAGATCAAATTGGTAATTTTGGTTTATTATTTTCAATAATGATCCTTTATAATCGACCACTAAAAAAAATGTTAACCCCTCTCAAAATTGTTTGATTTACGTTCGAAGATGCGCATCTCCATAAATAAAAATAAAAAATAAAAAAATCCGTCCTTTCGCCGTACGCCGTCCAGAGCTTTTTTACAAAACTACTGGACCAAAGTTTATGAAATTTAGCGCAAAAACCATACATTTGCCGAGGATGGCCCACTAACATCAGCATCAGTTTTGGTCAACCCTAAAGGGTAGTAATTAAGGAACAACTATTCAAAACTCGAGATCTCAAAATTTTCAAGGTAACAGTTTTTTTCGATATCCAATTTCGGATTCAGATTCGGCGGAATGGAAACGATATTTCGCCCGCAAACACCGTCCCGAAAAACGTCTCTTTATGGGGTCAATTTTATTGAGAAAAAACGAAGTTTTTCGTCGGAATTTTCGAGAAAACGGGTCCGTACTATTTCATTTTTTTAGAGCATTTCCCGATACTTTTTTCGCAATCTGATCGCACCGTCGTCTTCCTCCTACAAAAACCTACAAACACGGTATTTTTCCGGAATTTTCGACAGCAGAGGGGTAGGAGAAGCGGGGAAGTCGAAAAGAAAGGGAAAAAGCGCCAAACAAACGTCAAAATTTAGGTAAAAAACGGAATTTTAAGGTCGAAAGAGCGGGGAAAAACGAACAAAACATAGCCTATATTCTGACCAGAAGATTTCCGGTCACGATTTAAAAAAAAACCGTTCGGATACGTTCGTCTGTTCGGCCGTGAAAGCGACACTCGCAGACAGACAGACTCACAGACAGAGTTTCATTCTTATAAAATAGTATAGATATTACCACGGAGAGTAATTGGTTTACCTCATTGTAATGTAGGTCGTCGACATACTACATTGTAAGTCGTTCGGTGTATTTGTGCATTTTCTGTCCGCCTTTCGGAATTGAGGAGAGAGGATTCCGTGTGAGGCCACCCCATAACAATCCATAGGTCCCCGGGAAGCTCCTGGGAAGGAGAATCGATCACCTTTTGCTCCTACGAAGGTCAGATTGCTTTGTTTGATTGAGCTCCAGGATCCGTCTTTCGGCAATATTCAGACCATGCGTGCTCTCACAAATCACGTTACAATACTGCACAGTAGAACCTCTCTCATGCGACCTCGGACTGCCCATTCTTGAACTAATTGGCCTATCAATACACAAAAGTGTGTAATTTCTTTTATATATCACCCACCCACCCACCCGGATAGTACCCACTTATTCACCCCAGATCAAGAGGATTCTTTCAGGATCGGTTCTGTTCAAGTATATCGCTCGATTAAAGAACAATGCAGATATGACTAATATCCTCTATAAACTAGTAGGCCGGCTGCTGCCCAGAAGCCTCACTCAGTATCAAACTACTGGAAACATTCGTGAAGTTTCAAGACGCGCACATGCAACAAATCATTCAAAACTAATAGCGGTCAATAAATCGAAAATACACCAAATATAAATTGCTGAGCGGAGTAACGGGAAAATGTGATCAATCTCGTACCTTCGCAATAATCAACATTGATTTTTTAAAGCAAATTCTCGTGGAAAATTAACTATTGCAATGGCTCGGAAAATTTTTGAATCAAAACTTTTGAAAAATTTCTTCATTGAAATCCGTTTTGAGGCATTCTGAAAACAAATCCTAAAGTTTAACGCTTTTTCATATATATTACAGTATATTTAATTAAACATTCATATACATTAAAGTAGGTATATATTAAACTATTTAATTACAGTATACAATTAATAAAAGGACTTCTTCAATAATATCCACAACATTATCACCATAAAATATCATTTTTATCGGACCCCCTCCCCCCCCTCCACCTATTTCCATGTACATGCCCTAACGTATAACTTATTTTCATACATTACAATGTCACTTCTCATAAAAACGAGATCAACATAGTGACCAGAAAATCCATATAAAAATACTTCAAAACATGGACACAAATAACATATTACATGTTTTAAGTGGCAGTGTGTGGACACCCCAAGTACAAATGTTATTTGTAGGAAACGTGTTTGAATGAAGAGGTTACTGTCCTTCTAGCGTAATGTTTCGCTCTCACGCGCAGAGGACAACTAATAATATAAGGAGGAGGCTATAGAAATCGCTGCACCCCTGAAGAGCTCATGCTCAATTATAGTTGCCTGGGGTAACTAAACATCCCCCTTGCGGTATAAGGGTTAATTATGCATGTTTAGAGCAGATTTACGGACAGTGCTCTACTTTTGAACACAGAAGCCCAACCCTGGAATGCGCGTACGTATATTTTGGACCCTCACTACCGAGGTGTTCGAGCAAGAAGTCGAAAAAATGTTTGTCCTCCAAATAAAATGTTGACTTGCTTTTTGATTTTCAGAGCATGCTGTTAATTTCGTTTCCGTGTTTGTCTGTCTGTTTGAAGTCGGTCTGTAACAGTGCCAATTCCTTGTCACGCCCAAAACTATACTAACTTTCAGTCCGATTTTGTTTAAATGTTCAGGGATTGTACAGGTTAGTTCAGAATTGGGGAATTTTCACGGTTGATTTTTATCTGCTCAATGGAAAGATCTGAGCGAGAGCTTTCCAAAAAGGTGCTATGTGATGGGTATCTGACCAGTAGTACGGCTCTTCAAATTCTTTTGCACCATAACGTCACGGACCCCGCTCGCCAGGGAGGAATTCTCAGCCCCCTTCCACTACTACCCAACTTGTACTACTACCCTACTATTTGTACTACCCCCCTGTACTACCCCCCTGTACCCTACTATTTGTACTACTACCCTACTAATTGTACTACTACCCTACTTGTACTTCTACTTCCTACCCGTTTCTTGGCCAAACTAAACGGTCTTCAGAGCTGAAAATGGGTCCTTGAGGGTTTTCAAGTGCGCTGAATCCCAATCAGAGATCAAAAGTGTGAAAATCCAACAAATGAAAGTTCCCCATTACCTTCGTTTCAATAATGGCGCATGCGCTAATGTGAAGTTCTCATAACGACAATTTCTTAAGCCTATAAATTTGATGTCATTCAAAGTCGAAGGGTGGGTAAGTATCAATTTCAAAAAGGCGCACTGTGTATTTTATCTCAATTGCTTAAGTGCGCATGCCCACATAAAAAGCTGGTAGAGACACGTGGAACTCCAAGACTAGTGTAACGATTTTGATGAAATTCCCAGGAATCGTGTCGATCAGCTCCTCTGATGGTCAACTTTGAATTTCGTCGCTATCGGGTCAATAGTAGTCTGTTCGTAAGAACAATGAATGTCCGTTAACGTCAATTTGGCCATAATTGGATCTTTCAACCAATTCTATAGCCAATGTTAAGTGAGGAAGCTATCAATTTCGCAGACGTTTATTATGTTGGTCCTGGAAGTCTCTCTACTTTACAGGAATCACTCTTAAATAACTATATTCTGAATTACAAAACGACAAAAAATATACAATATTTTGTTTATAAATTTCTTTTTTATTTTATTCATAATTTAACCGTAGCCATTTGAGACGTTGAGCTCATTTTCGTTCCCAAATTTTGTGACAGGTAATAAATCTCGCTCCCTCTTCTGGAAGCTGAAGGGCTTCATCCAAATGAGTGTTCAATACCGAGTCGTCAAGAACTTGGAACATAAAAAGAGTAGTTGAGACTCCGTTAAGTTCCCTCAATGGCGGGAAGAATCGTCAAAGTTTGAGATTTATGGATCACCAAACTTTGCATGCGCGTCTAGCACCTACCCGTTCCAACCCCATCTTCCTGACATAGAAGGTGTAAGGGTGCTTATAACTAATGGTGTAGTAACTAGGTTTAACCTACCCCTATGATGAGTCAGCTTCCTTACGTTATTTTGTTAACTTCCGAGTGTACCTATCGTAAGCGGAAGCACCATGATCATTTTAGGCAGGTGAACACACAAACAAAATATCCCCTACACTCAAAATGTCTACTTCCTTATTACGTTTTACAACTTTCTGAACAATTATGGTTTCGTACCTGCATCTCTATTGGTGCCTGTTAATACTGTCCCTGATTTCAATCAATTTCAATAAAAATGTCAGAGATCGTGCGAATGGTGATGTACGGTACTCTGAAATGTTCGTCATTGACCGACCATTACCTTCTGCGCTTGCGAAATCACACGAACCCATAAATTAGCATAGCTGCTACCACTTTCGATTTCAATGAAATTTGGTCCCTAAAATTTGACTTCCTATGAATTCCTAAGTTAACGGATAGATGTAAACTATTTTCAATTTATCATATTTCAATCATCTATTCAATCATGTTACAGTTACGAGGAAGTGTACTCTGTTACACTAGACAGCTGCAACAACTCTCGAATAAAGAAGAGATCGTATAGAAATTATGAACTAGCACAATTTAATCAAAATTTTAATTAAAACTCGGTTGCAAAATTAGGTCAGAACTATAGGTACCCTAGAGCGATTTGCTTATATGGCAAGTTCGCAAAGGGGTAGCCGTAGTCCTATATTTTACGGCTTTACTAAAATATATTTTCTGAAACTATCATAAAAGTCAAATGAAAATCGTTAAAGCAAAAACATTTTACGATTGGTATCTAGTTGCATGCATACGTCCACTGAACACGAATGATAGGTGCGAATGATTTGAGAACTATAAATCCCACCTATTTGGTAATCTATAAAAAACACTTTCGAACAGATTGTTCGCCTTATTGTTGATGCATCTCGATCACTGTTTTTGTTTTGGCTAAGACTCATGATATATCATAGAGTAAAGAATAATGATATGATTACCCTATTTACTCATTTATTAGAGGTGAATTCAACAGAGTAATATCTATAACTTTTTCCCATTTATCTTTTATTACTTTCATCTCTTATTTTCTTTCTCCGAACGAAATTCTGGTGAATAGATAGAAATAAACGGACGGTAGACCTACGGTTCTACAGTCAGATGATTTAATAATGATTAACGTTTAATTAAATTAAATTTAATTTAATTTCTAGCCTCTTTATTTATCCATATTCACGTGACGCTCGCAACCAACATAGTAACGTGATATAATTGCGATGGTGCAGTTTCGATCGTGATGTGACGCTCAAAAACCCCACCGTGACGTGACGCTCGTGACGTGACGAAAACAAATGGAAACGTCCTGTTAATCATTATTAAATGATAATAAACGCTTCTTATTACAGAAATCTTATCGCAATCAACAGTCATGAATCATTACAATTAACTAAACAATGACAACTTAGATACCTTTTTGTTATCATTCTCCTTTTCCACAGTCCTGGAAAGCTGAGAGAGAAACTTTTCGTAAAGTGCGGAGGAATGTGAATCACAGTCACCAAGGGTGAATGGCCGATGGGAGGGTGGCAGTCAAGGTGCGTGTAGAGGGACCGCTTTATTCCGTGTTTCGCCGATAGAGCGCTCTGTATTTCGAACTAAACACGAGGCCTACTTATATGAAAATATCTAACTGTATTGCGGATTTGTGTGCAAGTATTTATAACTTTGGTTCGCTGCAAATAAGCGGTAAAACAGTTAAGTTTCAACTGGTCATTTTATTTTTTATTTTATTTATTTATTTATTTATTTATTTATTTATTTATTGGCATCAAAATAATATATGTGAACTACATTTATACAATTAAAAAAATAAAAAGAAAATGGTCAACAGTACGACTGATAGGTAAATAAGAAAACAATTGACGCCCACCAGAAAATAAGTTCCTAAGAACTTGTGCTATCTGGTGGAGTCGCAAATCCAAGCATAGTCGTCATATATTAAGACTAAGTAACAAAAACTCTCGAAAGCCTAATTATTGAAAGGAAAGAAATAAATAAAACATGGAAAGTTGAATATATCTTGTAATACATTTGGGGACTTCATAAGATATCCTGCTTAAAAAAGGATGGCGAATATGCGGCACTGTAAGGGAAAATACAACAAAACGAGTAGGTCTCACAGTTTTAACTTCTGGGATAGAAAGTCTCCATTCTAGCGAAGGGAGTTACCGATCCATGCCTACAGATCACGAACAGGTGGTCCTATCTGCCGAAGCCCGTCATCTCAGATGAAATACGGAACACACTGCGTTGAAAAGTAACTCGTGCGACCTTCTGAGAACAGCCATTTTCTACCGGTGACTATTTTGTCCGGCACCATCATCTAAGGACGATATCATCTATATCTACACTTGGGATCATTCTACGTACACACATGGGCACGCAGCTTGTGTACGTACACATAATTCATAGTGTGGGTACTGTCACTGAATCTGAGAGGGTCGTCCTCGCAAGATAAAGTTGCCCGCGGTAAGAGATGGGAAAGTAGGTGGAAGGTGACAGTGATGGATTCGGCCGAAAGAAGCCGATGGCATTGACCCCTAAAGCCGCCGGGTATTTACAACGTTTTAATACAATTTCCAAAACAGCGGGTGGATGCCCGACAACGAATTTCGAACTTCTTACCATGTTTGAAAATATACACAAATAACAAGAATGTATAGATCAACGAAATATTTTAAATACTTTTAAAAGGTTCCATAGCAGGTTCATATGGGGGGGGGGGGGGGGGGGGTAGTAAATCAAGTACCTAGTTTAGAACGTATATACCGGTCAATTAGGCAACGAGAAAATTATGCTTAATAGACGTTACTTTTGCCCGAGTGCACGAATGAAGTACTGACTTTTGAACAACTAAAGTCGTGAGGCACCATCTAAAACCTAACCAGTAAATTGCATGAAAACTGCAGAAATTATGTATTTCTAATATGAGCGAGATCAGACGGTTAGGGCAAGAGAAAATTATGCTTGGTTGAATTAACGTTGGCGCATGCGCAGAGTGAATTATTGATTCGGAATAAATGAAACTGGCCTCAATGCTTCATCGGATTCGGATGAAAACTGTAGAAACTGAGATTGTTACAAGGATTTGAGATTTGAGAAAGCGTAGCAGCTAGGCACTGATGATACAATATGCTGACATTATTATGGGATGATTACATCGTCTTCTCCCATCTTAAATCCTAATTTGAGCGAGATCGGACGGTTAGGGCCTGAGAAAATTATGCATGATATAATTTCCGTATGTCCATGCTCAGTGTGAAGTATTGTGATTGAAAACAATGAATCTGATTGGGGACCATATACAGCCTATAACCCGCAATTCCCTGAAAATTGCATCAAAATGGTACGAAACTAATGGAAATTGCGCTTGTTTCAAGGATTTAGGGACACGAAAGACACAGAACAAAAGTGGTTCAGAATGGTCTAAAACGTAAAATGCGAGTGAAAGTATCGATTTAAAAAATAAAAACGCTGCAAATTATTACTCAAAGGTTTCATGAAATATTTCTGTCTACATACAGACTGGTTCTACGAAAGAATAAAACTGATTTCCGGAATTATTCTAGCCTCACTCATAGTATATTTACTATCGAAACTCGGAGACTTCGCGCAGTTTGATTGCATCAAAACCGGGGGGGGGGGGGGGGGGTGTATCAAAAATTTTTTGCTACACGATCACATAGGCTTATAATTGAAAATAATAAACCAAAATAAAAAAAGTTCAAGATCCGAAAGTGAAAACTATGCTTCCGTTACTTAAAGATAGACTCGTAAGCGAAATGTATCATACAAATGTTGATTCATGAAATTAGGTTTATTACATTGCATAATGATGGTCGGTGTAGTATAATACCATCAGTGACGACCTTTCGACCAGCCACAACAAAATAATGCTTCGCTAATGGGCCACGAAATCGGAGTCGCGTGATCATTTGAGGGACCTCTGACGCTAATTACTTTCCTAATTGACATCCGGTGTACATCGAAAAAAAATCTTGTTCTTCCTTTCGATTTTTTTTTTTTTTTTTTTTTTTAGAAATCTTCCGTTCAAATATAACGCTGTAATATTATCAAATGTATAATAATAACACTGTATTCTTTCGAATAGTGAATCTTTCAATCCACATGTCTTTAAATGGCTGTATTATGTTAGAACTAATAGGTGGAGCCACAGATGTATACCTAGAGGAACAATGGTGCTTCCTAGGATAACAACGTTAACTTTTCTTTTGCACTGAACGGATCATAATGGGCCAAAATGCGCACTAATGCGCATCAACACGTTAAGAGGTGGTTGGCCTCAGTAGCTTTCCATCCAGGATCCTTGCATCCAGGTGTGATGTGGAGGAAGACTTCTCAAGGGTGAATGGCCTTTTCAATTTTGAATGTAGTGAGGGAGGACGTGGTGTGGGTCAATTTGACCCTACTGGCTAAGTTCTACATTTTTATGTTACAAATATGTTTTAGTGTATGAACATTGGTTGCCAATGAATTTCATCGACTGCGCTGATCATCGACCTCGGGTCCCTCATTTCAGGAGTCTGGGACGCTATCCACTAGACCAGGAGGACTTCATTCACCAATGAAAAATCATAGAACTTCACTACTCATTAGGGAGCTCCGGTGCTAAAATTTATAATGGAGCTCCTTTTTGCATCTAAAATACAATCACAAGGCTCACTGATTAGCTGATGTACCTCAGAGGCTGATAACTTTCGTAACCTACCTACAGTTTTGAAATTTGCAATGGACCGCCTTTGGAACTCCTACAATGCTATTTATTACAAGGTCCGGAAAAAGTACTGATCAGATGAAGACTTCGTCTTTGTGTTTTGGATTTTGCACATCTTGAAACATAAACCAACTAGATCACAAATATTCATTATTGGAACTAATGAAACACAATGTGCAAATTCATCACAAATTTGGAAAACTAAAAGACCCGAATCGTTCATTATTCCAATAAATGCATTATTTCTTGGAAAAGTTGGTTTGAGCAATGTCAGTGAGTAGGTAAGTAGAAGGTAATATACATTTCCTCACAGCATGTTGAAAAGCGTCATAGACATTTTTTGGTAAGAGTGCGACTTTTACCAAGCATTACTTCCACACCGACATTGTTGTGTGAACATATTTTCCTGTAAGATCAGAGAAGGCAAGGAGTAGTTCATTAAGCTTTAAGGATTATCTGCAGAAGTAGTTGATGAATTAATTGAGAATAGAATAGTAGAGGCCTAATGATTTAGTTCTGTATGTGTATCTAATTAATCTATTTACCAAATCTGAAAAATTCCAATAGGACTAGAGGTTGGTAATGACCGAAAAGAACGTGAAGGTGATTGAACTATTGATGGCTATAGTTCATTATTATAATTAGAATAGCATTTGCTTACGTTTTTTGAGTAGGTTGCATAAAATAAAAGTTACGGCTTTTTAGGACGTCCCTCTGAAGCTATGTTTTGTTAATTGAGGGACGACCTATTGGAATATTGATCCAGGGGGTGGGGGACAACCCAAGCATGAGAATACGAATAAAAACATCATAGGTGTATTTCTCTGTGTGTGTGTGTGTGTGTGTGTGTGTGTGTGTGTGTGTGTGTGTGTGTGTGTGTGTGTGTGTGTGTGTGTGTGTGTGTGTGTGTGTGTGTGTGTGTGTGTGTGTGTGTGTGTGTGGGTGTGTGTGTGTGTGTGTGTGTGTGTCTGTCACACTTGCTCGTGTCACCAAGGCTCCACTGAAGCTACAGCAGAAGCCTCCTTCACACGTACTTACTGCCAAAGCTAACCTATGGGTTAGTCTTTGGCAGGCTTACTGCGAGGAAGCTGCTTGAAAGTTCGCTCTGCTGTACGCTCTTGGCTAGGTTTCCATCCTGGTAAGTGCTTACATTGTTTTTGCCATTTGAAGGGGAATTAATTGGATTAGGATTAGTATCAGATGAGGCTTTGCATAGGTTACAAAGCAAGAAGTTCAGATATCCATTAATCAGTAAACAAACAATTTTGTAAGTTATTTCTTGGTCATATAATTCGGAAATCATCTTTACTGCTCTATTGATGAGATTTCGTGAGAAGTTGATTTTTTTGGTGATAAGTAGAGAGATCGAAAAAGTAATATATGTAACATTGATGTTTTGCGTTTGGTATATATTGCAGTTTTAGAATTAATGGTGAACTTCGAACGAGAGTGTACTTGGTTGAGCCAGAGTTTTTCTTCTCGATGTAGGAAAAATGTCTATGCACATTTATTTATGAAATCATTATGTATTGTCAAAGTTGATCTGACGAGAATAATGTCCTGGACTTGAGAAATGAATAACAGAAAAATATAGTATTAGAGTTGAAACCTTAATATTGTTCTTAACTTTATCCTCTGTCTAACAAAGCCATATACTTGGTTATTCCTAATGGAACTTGATAGGACTTAATTAAATCGTTCCATTCTTGGATTCTTCAGCTCTCACAAAATCATGCGAATTCAACAGAAACCAAATAGTTTACCACTAAAATTGTTCTCACTGATTGTTCGATGGTAAGGATTGAAAAAATGGATATAATGTCCTGCACTTTGATGGATTTACCATCCATCAAAGTGCAGGACATTATATCCATTTTTTAATCCTTACCATCGAACAATGAAGAGTGAAAAGTTTTTCGAAAAAGTATATACTGAAATCATCTAACCCTTTGTAATAGCCTAGTTGTTTTCAATATTTTACTAAAAAGGTGCTATAAAACATTATTAATAATTCAGGGAAGACTTCAGTATTAAATCACTTGCCGTACCCGTAAATGATTTATATTCCTCTATATTATGCATAAAGACACATTCCGCGAGAATGAGGATGGACTTTTTCCCCCTTAATTCAATGTTGATGATATTCCCCACCTACCAATCAGGAATTACCTCTCGCCCTCCGCCGTCCCAACCTTTGTCTTAATACGCCTCTTGAATCAATCATGAACTCTCCCATAAACGGTGGGGTTCGTGGAAAATTCAATATTGACGGACGAAAACCCCGTTCGAGGCAACGCGCCCTTCGTAAATTGAAATTGTAACATTAATGTGGCAACGGTGGGAGGAGTCGCTATAGTTGATGCTCACGATTCCGGTCATTTCGTAAATGCTCGGGGTGCGGCCTCGAGGAAGACGATCTCATGAAATATTGTTACGTTATCCCGCTTTCTTACATTTTTCCTCTCGTTTTGTACCTTTTTTTCCCCTTTTTTCACATCCCGGAATATGAAAGTTAAAAGGGGCTATCGGTAGGCTGAAGGCCGTTTTGATGTGGTTGACCTCGTAAAACATTAGTTTACGTGGGGTCCTGATAGAGGTAAAGTACCATTCAACCTTCTACCTTTGTGGCCACCCTGAGGCCTAGGAAGGTAAATGTGCACCGTTATGCCTTACAAATATATTTCCTATTCACTTTTCAAGTCTGCCTATAACCCTCATACTAAATCGTACTTGAAGAGGTTAGTTAAAGGTGCCATCCTTCTAAATTCCTATTGTCGACTTCTGTTAAATATTTCCCAACAGAATTTAGGGCCGTTCATTCACCGGAATGATGTCTTACAAACTCAAAATTTAATCTACCTATAAAAACGCTGCAACTTATTTCTCAAAGATTTATTATTTCTGTATTGGATAACCCTTCTACGCGGAACACTTGTCTATAATTATTAAACGAAGTTTAAATATTATACATACTTCATAGATTATAACTAAATCTAACTGCACGGGCGAAGACGCCTATCGATCAGTACTTGAATTAAATTAAAAAACCTACCACTTTACTAGTTCTTCTGTATTTAACAAGAGATGACTTGCCATCTAAAAATTAATTAGATAGAATTAATCACCTATTTACGCTTCACAAGTGAATCTCTAAGTCACAAAAAGTATAATAAACTCAATAATCAAAAACGTCTGCCACGTTGGGTGGTCAGCATAGCTTTCTCACTAATTGTAACATGGACGGAAGAATTTGATGTACGACAAAGTAGGTAGCAGTCAAAATGATTGAATTCCAAAGAGAACAATAGTATATGTGTGTAGATGCTAATATACGAAATGGTGCAACAGGTATTTCAAGTTTGCGCATGCGCATACCCTACCATTCAAGTTATATAGGGGACCAGCTTAAGACCTTTCGGCACAATCCCCAATCATACCATTAAAATCTGTCCATTACTCTGGAGTTTTGTCTAAAACGACGAATCCCATATCTGTAGTATTCTGTTTATTCCTACTGTTTAATTAATTTATATACTGTTGAAATTGCTATTATTCTATTATTAATATTATGCTATTGGGCTATGCCCGTGTTTATCGCTAGTAAATAAATAAATAAGTATCTCAGAGGGTCTCTATCTTATTTCACCATCCTGAAAAGTCGTACGAGAGATTTAAACTCAGTCATCAGATTGGAGCCCGTTATTTCATTCGTCGCTTGCAGTCCCAAAGAGGCTCGCAATCAAATTTCAGCTTAATTTGGTGAATGGGCTAGAATTTAGTTCATTCTGCCGGCCAGGATGGAACCCGTCATTTCATTTGTCTCGTGATTTCTCAAAGAAGGTCCCTATCGAATTTCACTTTCTACCTCACATGTTAGAAAATGCGGAGTTTATTGAAGAAAACACTTTATTTTTTGCCTTCCTATTAATTCAGCAGCACACAGTACGAACTAAGAGCCAAATCTGCACAATCGTTGAAAAGTTAATCAAAATCGGATGAAAACATTAGAAGTCATCCCTGTTAAAAGAATTTCACTTTTGAGCATGCGCACAGGATACCATTGATCCAGCAGAAATGAAATTCAAATATTACTATCAAGGGTTGAACTAGAACATTCCTTGAAAATATAATCGATCCCGGGATGCAATTATGATTTTTATTGTAATCGATATGGAGTATCTCGTTACAAGTACCAGCTGACGCACAGGTAGTTTATACACCAAACCAACATTTTTCCGGTTACGCTAAGTGCGACTAAATTATATTGGTCTGTGATAAATCTCCAGGTTAAATGATTGGTGCAAGTGGAAAAGAAAAGTTTTGATTTCTAAATACTTTTAATTTAATTTTTTTTTTTTTTTTTTTTTAATCCCAGAATTTCAATATTCTAGTAGTCAGACTCGGAAGCAAAATACTAATAATCATTTATTGGGGAAGGAAGACTGGTAATGACGATTTTATTGCAGAAGGTTATGTGATGCATACAGAGATTTCTCATACGAGGGTAACGTATTTGGCAACGTTGAAAATTACAGGAGGTACTCGTAGTTCCATTTCCCGGGCTACAGAAAATGTGTGGGTCTGTCGACTACAAAAACACCTCATTACTTCCATAACTAATTTTTCAGTTGATTTCGCCTGGTAGACCTAATCTAAAGCATATTCCATGATGTAGAAGTTTTGAATGTTCAACTCAGACATCAGTGAATGAAGCTAAACGCTAGACCGAGAGACGGTGTTTTAACTCACCCCCTCAAGTGTATGGGATAGGCAACCGTCAACTTGGATATGCATTGCGGGTAGCATACTAACCGATGGCGTTGATTTTCCATTGTTCAGATAGTGAAGGCAAAAAGACCTTCCAATCTGATAGCTAGGTAATTTTTATTAACCAATTATGAATGTACAGTTGTAATAGCTAAAGAAAATTTTCAATAACGCGCAATGAAATTATCACCAAAACAAAATGAAAATTATGATTTTTAAAGTCATGTCTTAGGATCGAGGGATCAGTATATGTATAGGCAGGACAGCTAGACATGGAATAATAATTAACATTTCTGTTAGAACCAGTAGCGATTATGAAATGTACTAGATAATTGGTGCCACTTTCAATCAGAATTCAAAATGAACATGGACTTGCAATCCCTTGTCTATATCAGAGGGTTACAAGTCCATGTTCACTTGAATTTTGGAAATTTTGCGAATTTGCTGTATATATTAAATTGGGTGAGATTTTGTGCTTCAGAAAGTTCATTTTCGACCTTGCTTTGTGAGCGATCGACAAACTTCAAATCTCATCCACTTTAATTAGTTGTTTTCCTCGACTTGGTTAGTATGAATTTTTTCATCCGTGGGAGGGAAAAAGAATGCATGGGTAATTGCAAAAAGTTTGTTCCTCGACGAATTGGTAGCTAGGGTACGCATTGTCGATTTCTGATAGGAAATTTATGTGTAGGGGTTTGTTTCAAATTTGACTTAAGAATTGGAGTTGGCGCCCTTGATAACCCCTCATTTTCTGCTCAAAACTCTAAATGTTTTGGGAAAAAATACCGGATCGATCGGATTGAGAGGAGATGAGTTTATTTCGAGGATGGAAGGCGCTGAGGTTCCTCGGCAGGTGGACATGGGTTAGTTGTTCCCCTTTGACGATTAAGCTTTCTTTACACAGCGGTTTCAGCCGTTTCCAACCATTCAATACCCATCATATGGCCTCTATCGAAACTGGCTGCTACTCACCAACATATGATTGTGTTGGGTGATTTTAATACTGATATGAGTTCAGAGTCATCATATGAAAAACAGTTCTCTAAATTATTAAGTACTAATAATCTTATATTTTTACCATTAGATGCCACCCATCACACTGCGAAATCCAGTTCATTGATTGATTTAATTTTAATTAACAATGTAAAAATCGTTGAAACATTTGGTCAAACTGCTGCCCCCGGTCTCTCCAAACACGATCTTATTTACTGTGCGCTAGACTTTAAACCTCCTAAAAAAGTACGACGTACAATTCTGGTCAGAGATAAGAGTAATTTTAATCAAAAACAATTTGAAAAAGATGCTAAAAAGATAAACTGGAATCCGATTTTTTCTGAACCCTGTATCAACAAAAAAATTAAAATATTCAACAAACTAATTCTAGAACTGTACGACGCACATTACCCGATGGTTAGTATAAAACCAAAACATATTCCCGCTCCTTGGATATCAACTTATATTAGAAGCCTTATGAATATACGTGATAATAACTTTAAAAAATGGAAAAAAACTAAAAGCAACGAAGATCATAATAAATACAAAAAAATTAGAAACGAGGTTAAACAAAAACTAAGAAATGCAAAAATTCAATATTTTAAAAATTTATTCAAATGTAATAGGAACGCAAAAGACTTTTGGAAAATAATTAAAAATTTTGGAATAAGCGGAGAAAAATCGAAATCTGTTAAAACAATGCCCGTTGACATTAACGAGTTGAATGAGTTTTTTTGTCGAGGTGTAAATTCATTTGATAAACTCAACACCTTCGATAGCTATCGAGAAACCAACAAGATTTTCAATGAAAACTTTGAACTAAAAAATATCACCGAAGACATGGTACGTAGGAGTCTTATGGCCATTAAATCAGAATCAGTTGGGATTGACGGAATTTCAGTGGATGTACTACATTTGCTAGCTGACGTGGTGGTGCCAGTATTGACGCATATATATGAAAACTTCCATATCACTAGGTGTGTATCCAGATATATGGAAGAAAGCTATAATAACCCCTCTTAAAAAAGTAGATAATCCTTCATCATGCTCAGATTTTCGAGCAATTAACATCCTATGTACGCCTGGTAAAATACTGGATAGGATTGTTCACACAGAACTTATGTCATTCCTATCAATAAATAATATCATTGACAGTCGACAATCTGCTTATAGAAAGGAGTATAGCACCGAAACAGCACTCATAGCCTTATTGGATGATGTGAGGAAAGCAATGGATGACCGTAAAGTGACCATAGTTGCATCGATTGACTTCTCCCGTGCATATGATATGGTTCGGCACGACATCCTGTTAGACATCTTAAGATCAGTTGGTGTAGCAAACCAGATGGGGTCGTGGTTTCAATCATATTTAACGGGTAGAGAACAATGCATTAAAGGCCCAGAGGGAGAATTGTCCTCTTGGTTGAGTGTATATTTATACTGGTACTCCTCAAGGGTCGATTTTATCATCAACTTTGTTTTCCTTATACATTAATTCA
Source organism: Adelphocoris suturalis (assembly GCA_030762985.1). NCBI lineage: Eukaryota > Metazoa > Arthropoda > Insecta > Hemiptera > Miridae > Adelphocoris > Adelphocoris suturalis. The sequence continues at coordinate 31,151,795 of CM061048.1, forward strand.
TTGCCAAACGCTTTCACTTTCTGTCAACACATTAGCTATGCTGATGATCTGCAAATGTACTTATCCTCTAGCTTAGAAGATCTCAGCCAAAATGTATCAAAACTAAATTTCGATATTGAACAATTAGTGTCATGGTGCAAAGCACATGGGATGGCGATAAATCCATTAAAAAGTAAAACAATCATACTAGGATACAAAAAAATATTACGAAACATAAATTATAATACAATATCTAAGATTGAAATTGATGGGACGCCATTAGAATATGTACATGAAATCAAAAATCTTGGTATCATGATTCAGGACTCTCTATCATGGGATACACAAACAACAACAATATGTAGCAAAATGTTCGGTGGAATCTACCAGTTACGCAGAATGGCTGTGGATTTCCCACAACATGTGCGTTTGCAACTTGTTCAATCACTGCTGTTTCCCATTTTAAATTATGCCACATTGTCGTACTGTGACCTTAATGCTGATCAAGTAGCAGCAATAGAAAAATCACAAAACGCTGCAATCAGATTTATTTTTAGAGCCCCTATCGATGCACATATTACACCATATTATATAAAATTAGGCATACTGAAATTTAGAGATAGTAAAAAACTAGCTCTGGCCACAATGGTTTTCAAAATTCTCAAATTTAAAACCCCTACATATCTCTACGAAAAATTTAAAACTATGGACTCTATTCATTCGAAAAACACCCGTAATGCAAACAGAATGCTCCAGATACCAATGCATAAAACTGCTATATTCAATAAATCGTTTTTGGTCCAGGGTACACAAATATATAATGAAAATTTCGAATTATTTGATTTCGATAAATCGGTGAAGAGTTTTAAATTAGAATTTAAAACAAATTTACTTAAAAAATATACATCCTAATAGATATAAATATAATTCAAAATGTTTATCAAATGTTAGAAAATAATATGAATTAATGAAGAAATTAGAAAATTATACATAGAAATAAAAATAAAATTAATTTAATAAATATATACATAACACTTGAAAAGTATAAATCTTACGTATCTGAATATTGAAAAGAATGTAAAAAAAAATATATATATATATATATATATAAACAGAATGTATTATACATTTGATAACAATCAATGAAGAAATTATTAACGTTTTTATCTTATTATTCAGGTTGTTTAGTTGACATTATAAAGTGAAATTATAAAGTGAAGTGAATACTGTGACTTTTTTTTTTAAATTTAAATACTATGTAATGTAATATATATATATATATATATATATATATATATATATATATATATATATATATATATATATATATATATATATATATATATATATATATATATATATATATATTGATTATAGCGAGGAATTGTAAAATATTTGTAGCCAGGGAAGGAGTAGGAGAGGGCCAAAAGGCCCTATCCTGTCCCTGGTGGTTAAATAAAATGCTTAATCAATCAATCAATTCTTTTTGGGAAGCTCTCGTCGAAATCTTTCCGCTGACGGAAAAAGATAAAACCGTATTAATTAAATTATATTTTATGGTACATCCCAAGTTTCACATGCATAGATGTATAGGTATGCAAAAAGATACAACTTTTGACCTTTCTCTTTTTAACATGAGTGGCTGTGCAATCTCAATGCATCAGATTTTTTCCAGTTTCGGTCTGAACAAATGTAGGTAGGTTCCAGCCTTACCATTTAACAATGATTGACAGATTCGTCTGATTTTGTGATCTTCACGATACCAAAAGCTTCACCTCAACATTGATTGCTTGACACCGGATATCATGAGTGTTATTTACACCATGTTTGTTTGGATCCCCCCCCCCCCCCCCCCCTTCATCACTCCCAAGGTGCTTACTTACGGTTTCTAATTATTCGTACTTTTTGTGTGTTTTGTTTTCTTCGATTAGCATTAGCCGACAGCCATAACCATGAAGCTCTTTACAGGCATTTACGATATTAATGGAATTACAGATTTAAAAAAATATTATAATGTAATTAAGTCCTAGTACTAACTTCTCGTATAGGTGAAATAATCGCTTTATAAACGTCCACACTTCAGGAATGAATTAACTGGTGAATGTTCATTCGGTTGTCCACCTGCTGGACCGATAGATTGCTTCAGTATACACTAGACGGATCATGTTCAAGGATATCCTTTTCCTTGAAACAATGGTTGCATGTTGCTACGTTGGAACGTCCTGCGGTGTCCTTGAACCACACACTCCGTGGTTGGTTGAATAGACGGGCAATGACTCCTAAGTCAGATCTACCTAATTCAAATTGAGTGAAACAGCGTATTCCAAGAGATTCTTTTTATTCAGATCACGGTACTTGACGCCTGCTATTGTCCCGTCATACAGCTGTTGCCAGCGAATCTTCACGTCTTTGTAAATGCAGGCGTATTTCTTGGTATACGATGTATGAGGTGAGGTTGAAAGTCAATTCAGCTTCTTCCAATTACAAGGTAGTTTATTCCCAACTTGTTTTGCCTGCAGACGTCCTCATTAGTTACTACAATTTAAGAAAACAAAAACTTAATCGTTATTCTTATGAGCTGAAGGGTGATGTCTTCTATTTCCCAAATTGTAGTACCTGTAACCTGCTGAGACCGTGTACAGGCGAAACTAGGGTAAATATACCGCCAATAGTAGCCGAATTTATTTCCACCCCCACCTCATAGATCTTACAAATGAGTATAATCACCATTAGAAATTCACATGTATCGGTATACGCCACACGAATATCTATCACTGCCCCGTTTTGCTGAGCAATGCAATTACTTGATTCGTCACCCAAAATGTGACCTTGTCCACACCAAATACACGTATCAATCAGCTTTTCTCAAGCTCAACAAAACAGACTTCTCTCTTGCTTGGAGAGCTATTGATTGTTAAGCATATTTTGTGAACAAACCATCTCTTTTCAAAACCTTCCTTATAAAAAAGAAGTCATGCCTCAGACAACACTGAGTATGTATGTTCCACTAAACTGATCGAAAATTTCGATTTCTCTAAAACTAGGTTGATCATAATGATGCTATCGTATTTCGGGAGCTTTTGTGACTTGTTTATATCATGCGGTTCTAATCTCTCTAAGAATACAAGTTACTTCTGTGCTGACACAGAAGTGGTAAAGATAAAATCTTTTGCCCCGAAATTTGACATTAGAAAACGTGTTATGTATTTGAAATAGAATACTGTTATTTGAAATTCAATCTTTCGCGTAACCTTGCGACGATGACCAGGGGTTGATATGAGGTCAAAACGGCCGAAATCAAGTCTAGAAGTATACAATATTAACGAGTTGATCACGTGACCAGATCACAAACTCAAATAAATTGCTAATATCAATCGCGCGATGATTATATGCCACCACTCATTCCAATATCCAATTACACCCAATAAACAAACCGATCTGCTTCATCATGTAAATGAAGTTCTGAATCAACGAATACTAAAGTACGTATGGAGAAATGGGAAAACGTAATTCCATCAATGGAACTTAACGATATTGTAATTATAAAGGATAACGTGAGCACTAGCTTTCATCTATATTTATCTCATTTAATTTAATTGACGAGTGAAGTGAGTCTCTACATTGTCTCGGCTATCGATGGCTAGCGTGCGTGCGTGCGTCCGTGTGTGTTCCGCGCTTCAGGCAACAATTTAAAAGCTATCAAGTTGATATTCGGTAGGTAGACTCTACAGACATTCAGGATTAGTTGTATAGTTTTTGGTGACGATTCAACGACAGGAACTTGTTTGGCGACAAACCGCAATCCTTGTAACAATCTTAATTTCCACAATATCCAACCAATTTTTATAAAATTTTCATGGATTGTGCAGGTTAGGGTGAAGAGTTTCGTTGTTCCCAAATCAATACTTCACTTGGCGAGTGCGCAAATGTAAATTCCATCAATTTTCATTTTCTCACGCCCCCGTCGTCTTATCTCGCTCAAATTCGGAGTATAGGTGGAGGACCCATTATTCCATGTTGATTTCAACATGATTGCATCACTATTAGGTCCTGCCCATGCGCGAAAGTGCACTCCAAGAACAAGGTTTAGTTTTCATCAGATTTTGATTACATTTTCTGGGAATTTGTGAGTAAGGCTGCATGTTGTTTCCTACCTATTTCATTTTTCTCAAATCATTACTCCATTCTGCGCATGCGCTAGCGTAAATTACTTCACGCATCATTTTCCAGTTTCTTAAATGTCCGATTTCGAAGTTGTACGTTACGTACATCTTGATTGACTATATTCATTATGAAGTTTTTAATGATTATCAAAAACCATTTCAATGATCTATACATTCATGTCAATTTCAATTAAGAAATAGGTACCTACTTATAATTCCGTTCAGTGCACACTAATCAGCTGTGGGGCCTTTGAGCCACAATCGTTTTTTAATTGACTTATGATGCTGAAACCTTTTTGGAGATCTGGAATACAATTACAAAATATCGGATCGGACTCAGATCGGATCGCTCGAGCCCCCTTTCGGAAAAATCAAGGAAGATCCCCACACTCGTAGACTCTCTCCACTCAGCCGTTTGGCCCTTCGTGGCATGGACAGATGAACAGACAGACAGAGTGCCGTTCCTATAAAATAGTATATATATATGAAAAAGAGTTAAAATCTAGTAATCGTTTCAGAATGCCACAAAACGGATTTCAATGAAGAAATTTTTCGAAAATTGTTATTTTAAACTTTTTGGAGGCAGTGCAATAGCTTCATTTTTCACGAAAATTTGCTAAAAATCAGCACATCCACAGTAAACTGGATATTCAGCACATGAGAACAAAAATACACCACAACACTGAATTAAAACATTACACTGAATAAAATCTGAAAGAAGACATTTTTTTCAAAAATTCAATATAAAACAAAATAACCATGTAAATGAAAAAGGAAAAGATGATATTAGATTGATTTCGAAACAACTCAACATGATTATAATAGAGTAATTTAAGAAAAGTCGCCTATATGACCATCATGCTGAATGATTGAAACTTCTGTTGGATAGACATGGAGGATTTAATAGATATGCATATCCACACAAAAAATCCAGCATGGGCCGCCAGGATTATAAGCTCTTTGCAAGTAAAACCTAAGAGGGCAAACAAAAACCAATCATCATATTCATCAAATTGATTGGATTTCCAATTCAGAAATCAAATTAACGCGGGAGTAATAGGTTTACGTGATGCAAATAAAACTTGTCCACCTCTTTTGAAGTCTTTTCACCAGCTAAATTGCCATCCTTTGGAATCGGTGAGGCTTTCGTTTAAATTGATTTAAATAAACGAAAGGGTCCCAACTTAGTGACTTGGAGGGATTAATTCCAACAGAATAAACAAAAAGTTAGGGGAAGTTGGATTGAAATCACTTCCTGAACGAATTTGTGATAACGACTACTTAAACAAACAGGCTGGAAAAGTTTGGAGCTTGTTACTTAACATGAATTGAATCTAAAAATAATGATGTGGACAATAAATTGGGTGGAAAAAGGAATTGGGAAGTGAAGTACGATTATCGTTGAGAAAATTTAGTCTAGACGTTGGAACTACCCAATTTAATGTGAACTTTTAACGAGGTGAATTTAAAAGGGAAACGTTGCAAATGTATATATATATATATATATATATATATATATATATATATATATATATATATATATATATACTAGCGTTCCCCCCGCGCGCGTTGCTGCGCCCAAATTAAATTTGTTTATTGATCGTAATTTTAAACTGTTATTAAGTCAATCGTGGGATCATTAGAGAAAAAACTGGATTCTAGATCCACTCAGCTGATCTGGGATCGGTCAGTTGTGTTCAGAAGTCCCTCAAGGGCCCACATACCAAATCTCAGAATCGTGGGATCATTAGGGAAAAAACTGGATTCTAGAGCCACTCAGCTGATCTGGGATCGGTCAGTTGTGTTTAGAAGTCTCTCAAGGGCCCACATACCAAATCTCAGAATCGTGGGATCATTAGGGAAAAAACTGGATTCTAGAGCCACTCAGCTGATTTGGGATCGGTCAGTTGTGTTCAGAAGTCCCTCAAGGGGCTACATACCAAATCTCAGAATCGTGGGATCATTAGAGAAAAAACTGGTTTCTAGAGCCACTCAGCTGATCTGGGATCGGTCAGTTGTGTTCAGAAGTCCCTCAAGGGGCTACATACTAAATCTCAGAATCGTGGGATCATTAGGGAAAAAACTGGATTCTAGAGCCACTCAGCTGATCTGGGATCGGTCAGTTGTGTTCAGAAGTCCCTCAAGGGGCTACATACCAAATCTCAGAATCGTGGGATCATTAGGGAAAAAACTGGATTCTAGAGCCACTCAGCTGATCTGGGATCGGTCAGTTGTGTTCAGAAGTCCCTCAAGGGGCTACATACCAAATCTCAGAATCGTGGGATCATTAGGGAATCTCCGCGTAACGCTCACCGCGTGACGCTTTTTCATTTATGTGCCATAGTAAAGACATAAAATGTCAAAAAAAAAATGTAGTAGGCCGTCAAGAAGGTACCAGTACTTTCTGTTCAACTATTTCTACAACCACTAAAATTTCTAAAACCTGACACTGCACCCTTTTATGCCCTCTGGGTCAGAGCCCTTTGAACGGATTTGCACCAAACTTTACAGGAACAATCCTTGAATCATGCCTAATAATACCTGAAAGTTTCATTACAATCTGTCGAGCGGTTTCGGAGTCTATAGGCAATATACATATATACATACATCCTCTTTTATAGATATATACTAGCGTTCCCCCCGCGCGTTGCTGCGCCCAAATTAAATTTGTTTATTGATCGTAATTTTAAACTGTTATTAAGAGGTGATTGGATGGACGGAAGCTTAGCCTTTGGATTCTGCCTTTGGTTTCTCCCTCCTCCTCATCCTCCTCCTCCTCCCTCACTCCTCCTCCTCCTCCCTCCTCCTCCTCCCTCCTCCTCCTCCTCCTCCTCCCTCCTCTTCGTCCCTCATCCTCTATAGGCAACATACATACATACATACATACATACATACATACATCCTCTTTTATAGATATATATATATATATATATATATATATATATATATATATTAAATCTGAGCACTACCGTGTTCTAGTTAGTAAGGGTTTTTTCTACATACGGGAAAGGGAGGTCAGCGTTGGAATTAATTTCAACTTTCCCGTCCGACTTGGCGGATATTGATCTTCATACTTTTGATGGTTTTACTTAAAAATAAAATAAACAAAGAAAACCTTAATTAATTTTATTTATTACCCAAAGTTTTTATATTTCTGTATATTGGCCGGTAATCTGACAGTAATCTCGGCATAACTTGTAATAGACCAGATGGGGTGGGGATTGAACCAGTGTTGGGAAAAATGTAGTTACGCCCAAATGACCAATAACAACCACCAAATTAGTTACTACAAGGGCTAGTAATAACTACAACGAATTATCTATTGGTTATAATTTTCAGAGTAGCTAATCCTGCTATTCGATGTTGCCATTCGTAACTAACAACTAATTTAGTTACACAATTCAGTTACTTCTAGTAACTACACACCTCAAAAGAATTAAGGGTTCACTTTTCTTGTAGACACTAAAGGGAGATGGGGTTCACACTGTTTAATTGTTCTATCTCAGAATGAATCGGGCTTTTTCATGGTATCAACTCTAATCCGAGAACTGAATGAGATATCGCAATTCTGGTTTCACCATCGTGTTCAGAACTAAAAATCATTGAAATGAGGCGTAACTCGCCAAAAACTGGAAAAATTGTTTTCTAAGTAAGTAGGTATCCAATAACCGCCCCTCTCCCTTGGGTAGTCCAAAAAATTTTAGATTTTTTTCTTGATTTTTATTTGCTGAAACATAGTACCATAAACGCTCTCCAAGTTTCATTTCAATGTCTCAGAAATTGTGGAAAAAAAATAATAATAATAATAATTAGGGTTACTCCTTTTGAGGAAAATACTCGGATTTCATTTTGTTTTGGCTCAAGTCGGAGCTTTATATCGCTGGAATTTCTCAGTGATTGAGATTAAACCAAAAAAATAGGGTGCATTAGGTACCTACCTAATCATGAGATATAATATGAACTTGTCCAATTGATCTGGGGTCCATGACGTCTACAAGGAAAACTGATTCCTTAATTCTTTTGAGGTGTGCAGCTACTGAATAACTTACTAGTTTTTAGTCGTTATTCGCAGATTTAATTACTATTGACTAAAATTGGTTCCGAATTTACCTTTAAGTGGCGGAAACACTGTTTTCACTCTCGGAAGATGACTTAGCTGTAACATGACTATATGAGCGGATTTCTGAATTTTTTTTCTTATAAATGCGCCAAAATAGTGAACATCTTTGGATTTGTCGGGTCAAAATACATGCAAACACTAATTATCATTGTTGTTCTACGTAAAAAATAGCACATAATGTCACGCAAAGAAAATTTCCCAGAAGACACAGTTAGCAATTACAACGCTAGTTGCACCAAAAAATTAGGTCATAAAATGCAGTTATGGGTGGTAACCAATAACTAACAGTTATTAGTTATTGCGTCATTTGAACTAAAAAATTAGTTAATTAGTTAGTTAAATAAATTAATTAGAACTATTAAAATATCGAGATCTTGGAGACTTCACATATAGACCTGACGTGCCTGATGTATGTTATTTAGTTTCCGCAATAAATAAGGTCTAGAGCCTGACTGGCGAGCAGAGTATAGGGAGGGGAGAGTGATGGAAGGGAATAGAGAAACCCCAGTGGGGGTAACCACAAATACTTCTGCTCACCGACTAGATCCTATTCTGATCGTTCTATCAACTAACAAACAACCTGCATTCACTATTAACCTTCCTTAAACCTCATTCTCGAGTTTTCACTTAGTGCTTTCGCATTACAGTATCTTTGATCAAGTGATTAACCTATTCAGATTATTAATTGACAAACTGAATACTGAAAGAATACTACATGGTATTTTTTTATTCAATCCACATTAGGATTATGTTTGGCTTTTAGGTACTTAGTAAGTGCTATACTACCTTAGTGGCTGGCGATTAGTGCTACGGGCGTATTGCCAGCAATTAGGGCTACTGGTAGAATGACTGTTCCCTAGGCTATTAGGTAAGATACGATTTAGAGCCGGTTATGTAGGGTTCTTGTCCATGTATAGGCTTATTTATTTCAGATGATAAATCCACAACTAAACGGAGACGTTAAATTCATTCATACACAACAATAATATATAATTTTTTTTTTTTTTTTTTTTTTTTTTTACGTAAGCCAACAAATTGTGAAAGGGGAAAATAAACCAAATTATTAAAAATTATAATCCTAAATGGCTATTCACAGTTTTAATAAATAATGAATTGATTTTTATTTTCGGCTGACTCATTCTGACATGTTTTATATCACTTTTCTTACAGTAGCTCACCAATAAGGTGCTATGATGGCTGATTAACGATTAAGCCAAATGTTTGAATTTCAAAATCACGCGAGCAACCTCAATCCCGATGACTTTACTTGCTTTTTGGTAATAACATTTGATATTTTGGGTTGAAATCTGGTATATTGATGTGTTCAAATTTACTGTAAACGAAAAATGAATAGCCATAAATTCACGTGTGAACATGTTAGTAAACAAACTAACCATTCGTTAGGTATGATTTTCAAGAACTGATTTAAATCCACAACTTAAAGCGTGAAGCAAATATGAAAGTTCTTGATTGAGATTTAGTTTTAATTTACAAAGTTTATAATTAGAAATTAGAAATCAAAATAATTGCAGTAAACTATTTCTAATATATACTGATTTCAAGCATATTATTTCTGATTTGGAGTGACGTAGAAAGCCTTGCTTTCTGGACAGCCCTCGTCGTCAGTAATTTCTCATTAACATTGCTGCCATTTACGGCGTGTCAATGAATTTCAAATTAATGCGGTGGAAGCTACCGCTACCTATGAACTATTCATGCTTCAATATTGTGCATGAAAACCCCAACCCTTCAAAGGCCAACAAATTGAAATTAATTCGAGCCCCTTCGTAAATACTTGGGGTACCCAGGTGACGACGAACTTCGACTTCGTGATGAAATATTGACGAGATCGACGCTCCTCCTTGGTGAATTCATGAAGCAACTAACCCCAAAACGACACCGGGGTCACGGACACGTCAGTGAATTTATCGAAGGAGTTCCCTCGAGTGTTGCAGATTTCCCTCGACTATCGCAAAAGTGGTTCCTTCCGCTCCAGCTTACTTTTGAACTTGAGGAACAGAGTTAAGAGTAGTTCGTCCGTGGGATTTGCATCAGAATGGCGGTGTTCTGCTAGTCAAAGAGAAACAGTATAGTTAGTCAGATCTTCGGTTTGCTCAACTTCGAAACGCTCTGGTCTCGAACTAAATTGCGTAATCATGTAGAAGTTGCATTTATGTCAGTTTCAGTAAGCATTATCAGTGTTGGAACCCAAAACCACCTATATCAGTTAAAGGCCAATTATACTATTAAAAAATAGTACTTTAGAATTGAACAACTTCTCCGTTACTTTTCTAGCACAATAACCATCCATTTTTAAAATTAAACCTGCTCAGCAAAGGAGTGTCTCGCCGCAACACGGAGCGAGCCACAACGAACTCTTTTGTATCAAATTTTGTGAACTAACTATCTACACGTTCAACATTTACCAACTTGTGAGCATCCAGCATCAAACTATAGACATCATTCCGATCAATTTATACAAATAATATATATTTTACTAAAAGGATTGATTGAGTATAGGCTAAATCCCAGCCTACCACCAAGACTCATCAGCTGAGGGTCCTGTAAGACTGATTTTTTTTAATAGACCCACTGAAATACATTAATTGCAATTGAACGTGCAAAAAAATAAACTAGTTACTTAGTTCCAACCCAATATACAGTCTAGAGTCTCATTTAACGTGGGGAGATGAGTTTGTCATAAATTGTTTTGCTGTTTGTGGTACCTATTTAAGTTGTTTTGTTTTTAACATTTACTAAAACACGTGAAATTATGGGTTCCTGGAGCTGAAAATTTGTGAACCCTTTTGTGAGGAGCGAAGTGCCAGGGTACTGGTCCTGGGGGTTTCCGAGGGTGCTAATCCGAATCCGAAGCCCGTTTTTCATGTAGTCGCATAACTTATGAGATATGACACCTGTACTTTTAAAAAAATCAGTAAAATTCCAGGATAATTTATGTTTAATTCAAAGGAGCTATTCTTTTTGAAAATTTGACGTTGTACATTCCTATACCTGCAGTGCCTTGGCTGACCCAACCAAACCAGAGGTTTATTTTGCATGTTTTCATAGTCTGTAACAGCTATCGAAAACTGTTACGGTGATTCGTTATTGGAATGGCGTGCCCGTTGGTATCCCCAACGTCCTCCCGTCCGCTTACTTTTAATCATTGTTGAACCTTCAGAACGGTGAGTCTACCTCTCTCTTACATTTTGCGTTAATAGCAATAATCTCTATCTTTATATATAATTCCGAACGGTCTTTGAAATTGTGAAGAACTTCGCAGTCCGATTTTAGTGTTAGACGGCTCATTCGAATCAGCACGGCCCCAAGTTTGTTGCAAAAGTGTCGCCGTTCGTCTCTATACCCGCCTTGATCGTGTCCTAGGCGGTCCTTATTAACGAGAGTTGTTTATTAGGCTGAGGCGGTGACAGCAGTTGCCATCAATTCACGGTAAGTAAGAAACGTAGTGTAGTTACTAACATCTAGGAGAGTTATTTCTGAACGAAGAAATTAAAACTGAAGAACTTAGCGGCCCCAAGTTTGTTGCAAAAGTGTCGGTAAGTAAGAAACGTAGTGATGGGGTCTTTTCTGATCAGCTGAGTGAGCTAAATTATTTCCTTTTTACTGTAGGAAGTTGAAATTTGATAGGGAGACTCTCTGGGACATTAAGAGACGAGTGAAGTGATTGGGTTTTTTCTGATCAGCTGAGTGAGCTAAGTCCTTTCCTGTTCACCGTAGGAAGTTGAAATTCGATAGGAAGACTCTCTGCGACATTAAGAGACGAGTGAGGTGATGGGGTCTTTTCTCCTCAGCTGAGTGAGCTAAATTCTAAATTCTGTAAAAACCGGAACCGTCAATCTTATCCAATGGGGGGGAACAATTCAATTTCTACTCACATGACATCGTGGCAGCACACCTCATTACAACCAAAAAATTCAAAAATATATTCGAAGCACAAATTGGACATGACACAACACTCGAAATTAATCCAGACACAGAACAAGCACGAGCTTTGTTGGAGTGGTACGAGACACATCAGGACGAAGACAGCTGTAGCATCTCCTACACACAACTCAACACGTTCGACATCTACGAGTACTACCGGTCAAGATACAATAAACGACATAAAGAAGGAGATAGAAGACACGGACGCGCTGATTCACACGCTTACAAAGAAACGAAGAAGACTCGAGATAGAATTACACCATCATCTCACCACGCCCAAATTCTGAATTCGACGATTCAACTTTTTGTTTAGTCTCATAGTGGCGAGATTTTTAGCCTCAACTGGTGATATTTATTTTATTACATTACTTACATTTTGATCGGTATTTCCTCTTTTTTAATCATTTATTAACATCGCCTTAGCTTTGCACCAGGTCACATAACGCCGCAAATATGTTGGACTTACATCGTTACTATAATGTGCTGAGTTCCTGTTAGGTACTACTGGTATAAGGACTAGATTAGGGCTTTCCAAGCCCTAAGAGGCCTCTAGTATTATATAAACTCCTATTGTTTATACTAATACCCAATCCATGTCCATCCCGCATAAATCTCTCTCTCACTCTCTCTCTCTCCTGCGGTATTTCTTTCATCTTTAAAAGAAGCAAATATAAGAAACTAACCAACCGACAGGCTAGATAAAAAAAACCCCTTATTACCTTTCTTTTGGAGCGACATAAAGAAAAGCGTAATATCCCAGTGATTGAAATCTTGTTCTAATTATTTCACCTGAATCCCAAATTACATCAAGATTGAAAAATACTATAGAAATCCAAGAATTTTGATCACGACAATCGGAAGATTGTCACAAGTCAGATGAACTATTATGTATCAATGTGGGGCAACGCGTATCACGCTCAAAAATGGTTCAAACTTCAAAAAAAGGGTGATTAGAATTATGGCAGGGCTGGAATAGAGTGACAGTGGTCGTGGGCACTTAAAACAGATGGAAATCCTTAACTTACCAGCTCTATATGTGTAGCATGGACGTCCTCCGGAAGGTTACTGATAGGTACCTAACCCCGGTGCGTCCAACTGCTTCACTGAAAACCAACCCTATACAAACTGGTATTCGTTTTTTTAATCACCTTCCTCGGCCCATGCGTGAACTACCTGTAAAGCGGCTTAAAAGCTTAATGAAGAAAATTTTAATAATGAGCGAACTATATAATGTTGAAGCTTTCTTCAAGATCAAATTTTAATTTTATTTTTGGTTTTTTATTTTTTGAAGATACTTTTTTTGTTATTGTTAAAATGGAGAAATTTTTCATATGACGTATGGCTACTGATAAGGACTAATTTATAAACTGTTGTACATAATATTTAATTAGGTACTTGTTCTGACAATTGTCATACACTTGTGTGTACGCAAATAAATATCTATCTATATATCCTTAGAAATGTTTACAACCTGATATGCATGAAAAGGATAATGGTATTTTGAAATGCAATGCGCTCAGAGACTCAAAGGGAAGAATGAATTCAGTGCTGACATTATTTAGATAGGAAGTCAGGTTCTCTTGACCTTTATATATTACTTATCCTTTGTTGATCCACGTTTCCTACATTACAACAAAACTTCATAGTAAAACACGTGTTTCCTCCAGTTAAAGGTCAACAATGGGTCAGACGTTGGCATCTACTGCTGATGGAAGGACTGAGCGGCACCAACAGGTGTCAATGAGCCCGCACGTGACCCCACGGACGGTCCAGGAAGGCAGGTGGGAGAATCGTTTGAATGCAGAAACAGAAAACGGCAGAAGCCCAGAAACGTCTTGGAAACAAGGTCTTCCGCACCTTCCCCTCTTCAACCTACATCCCCTCCCCTCCACAACCGGTGACCAAGGAGACGCCACAACAACTATGGAACAAAAATAAAAGGTTTGACAAATCGATTGTTTTGCGAGGTCGATTCTCCCGTACGGGCGACGGATCGTGCCGCAGACTGGACGGCGGATGTTGAGCAGTGTGCGCGCCGAAGGAGTCAAGTGAAGTCCTCCGGTCGAGAACCTCGTGTTTTCGTTTGGATCCGCTGCGCAGCGCTGACATCGCGATCGCGAACTCCGAACCCGACGCGAGCAGCCGGCAAAACGCCGACATCTTCATCAAGTAGGTTTGTTAAGTACGTAAAAATAAACATGTCATTTACATTTGGAGTGTAAATATGTACAACAAGTTCCCAATGAATTTATGAATTGGGTTTCTTCGCAATTTTTTTCAAGTTCAAACACAAATCTCAACCTCAAACTTTAAATTCAAAACATTTCAAGCAATTTTCCAAATTTTTTCTCATGAAAATCCGTTTTGACGCATTCTGAAACTATTCCTGGATTTTGACGCTTTTTTATGTCTATGTATACCATTTACGTTTTCGTATATACGAGTATGTGTCATTCCAAACAGTAACTCTCCTTAGGATTGAGATTAAAATTCTTTCCTATCACCAAAAAAATGAAGCATTTCAGAACATAGGATGAGTTCGTTGGTCAACAATTTTTAAGCATACATATTGCTCACATTTCCATTTTGCTGAATAGAATCACTAAAAATAGCTGGAAACGGCAAAAATTTGTTAAAATTATATTTTCATTAAATTACGAAAATTTACTCATACGGTCATGCCGCTTGACAGGAACTTTTTGGACACGTCACAGTTGTCAGATATTTCAAGCTGAATAGAATAGGTACCTTGGTATTGAGTTGAGATCAAAAGACTTAGGATTAGAATTAGAATAATATTGAAGGAAATCAGAAGCGCCCGCACAACAAATACTTGCAAATCCTTCCATTCAGGATTCTCGAAAAATTTCTTCTGCAACATCCAAATATTTGCCTGTTTTGGTTGCTATAAAGCTCTTCGTAAAAAAAAAAAAAAAGAGGGAGGAAACAATAACGTACGTACAGTATAATAACGTGGACATTACTGCTTTGACCTAGTACAACGTCTCCAATACCACTACGGTCATCAAAATGTATAACGAAGCAATTTAAAGGCATGGCAATTCAAACTTGACAACATTGTCGCGACATAATATTCGCTTCAATGATTATTATTTTTTGAAAATTTTTTCTTTCTCTTTCTCTCCTTAAAATATACGTTATATAATTTTTTCCCTATTCCTATTCCTGAATCGCGCGAAACTGTAAGGTTCGAGAAGACCAGATTTACGCGAAACTGTAATATTATCTGGAGCTTTGCGTGCAACTGTCATACACCCATTTACCAAGGAATAGTTATTGGGTTTTGATACACATGTGTGTTTTGGTGTATGTGTGCGCACCTACACTAGGTGTATTGTGTAATAAGTAAACGTGTAGTACAACTCTTTTCGTATCTCATGCTAAATATTTAAACTAAAATGTGACTCTGATACTCCTGTTACCTAATATACCTACCGGTTTATTCCATAAAACTGATGAGATAGATAGGTAACTACCTAATGTGTATGCTCAGAAGTTCCCAAATGATAACTAAGTGACTTGTTGTTTGATAAATATGTTCATTTCTAACTGTACCTACCTAATAATAAGACATTTTACAATGTCTATTGTTATATAATTTGATCTATGATTACTATCCTGATTTTCATGAAATCGCTAAAAATTTGTTAGACATATTTTATGTATTTATTCTTAATTTTTAATCTTTTATTTATTTATTTATTTTATTTTATTTATTTTTATTTTTTTTACGCATACCAGATAAATTTCAATCTTGGTATAGATATTGATAGTTGTTGTTCTTCAAACTGTCTGGAACATAATATCTCAAATCGGATTTTCTCAAATTTGAATAGGAACTTCTCCATTTAGTAATAATCAGTAATTAGAAACTTCGGTGTATCTAGTTAGGTACCGACTGAATAAGTTCAAGTCTATTCAGGCTCTTCCAGAAAACAATAAATAACAATTTTCGGTGCTCAAGGTTTATTTCATGGATTCGAGAAAATCATTTCTCATTATAGCATTTAAATTCCCATCTAAAACTAAAATTAAAATAAAATCATTCCTTATCCATTAGTTGGAATGACGTCAGTTAAAAAGGTACCTATATTTTAGTCATACGACAATTCACCTCAAAGGTACGGCAATACGTACGATCCTTCGAAATGAAACAAGGTAATTTCTATCTGGTATTATAGTAACCACCTCCTCTCGTGTTGGCAACATTGCTACACAAGCAAATTAAATAAATGATGCACAATCGGCGGAGAAAGTATACTGTCACTTACAAACTTCAACATATTATTGCTACCTATTAATCTCGAAACTTGTAGTCAGCACGCAGAATTAATTGCTGAATTTCATTTATCCATAAAAGATCTAGTAGTGCAGCATAACCGTAAGAACGAATTTTCGTGAATTATCGTATTTGGGTTTCTGTTACATTGTCTTGAAATGTGAGCACCTTGAGTGCAAAGTTTTGTTTGATTTCTATCTACCAATTTCATGGTAAAAAAAACTCGTTTGAATTATTTTGCAGTTCTAACTAGCTTTTGACTTTTTTTAAACATAGTTTTTATCGATTTTTCCCCAAATATTAATGAAATGTAAGTACCCAGCATAATTGTGTGGATCAATTTTGTAATGAACTAGTTCATCTACATAATAAACTTCTTTGACAAAGATTCAACTGAAAATATAAATTTACTGATTTTCAGTCATTTTAGTTCTTCTTTCTCGGAGTTTTGCCTGTGTTATCCAATTTCAGTTTTGCGCATGCGCAATAGCTATTATTAAACCAATCGGGATAAAATCCACTGGGCATCCCAACAACTCTCCGAGTTTGACTAAATCGGAGCGATAGATCATAATATCGGCGTTATAAAAAATTAAAGTTTGCGCAAGCGCGTCCAGAGAACTATAGATCAGACGGCAATGAAAGCTGTCAAACCGTGCAATCCCTGTTACATTCATCGAAAACATAGTATAGTTTTGAACATGAGAAGGGATTGGCACAGATACACAGACAGACACGGAACAGAAATTGATCTGCAAGCTCTGAAACGCAAAAATAGAAGTGGATTTTGGAGGGAATAAGATATTTTGACTTATTGCACAAACGCAAAGCTTCCCTGCCTTCAGTAATGTGAGAAATACGTGTATATATATATATATATATATATATATATATATATATATAATAAAATAGACAAAAAATAAAAAAAATAAGAATGCAGTAATACTAAAAAACATAGGTATGATGTTTGTAGTGAGAGTGCGCTCCTTGATTTGATCTGAGGTTAATGAACACTGTATTAGAATATGAACGGATTCAAAGGATTCATTCATGAGCCAGGAAGTTTTCTTTGAGGGATTTTACGTACTCAAAAACTCTACGGCAAAGCGAATGGCTCAGATGAATGAACGCGTAGGGCGATAAAGGGACTCGCTAGTATAAATGCTTGACGTTATGAATCAGGGATTCCAAGAAAAATTCAAAGATCCAGTGTTATGAATAATGGGTTGATCTGCTGGAAGGCGAGGAGGAAAACGGCAGGTTCGACGAGTCATCTTTTTACCCAACTTGTTTCGGACGTCTTCCAACTCATTCTCATTGGCTTAGCTGACTAATTGAGCTACTAAAGACAATTGGCACGAAATTGGTTTGTGGTAGGACTCAGGTTCTTACGTAATTGGCAATTTACTATTTTTGTTTGAAAGAAACGAGATGATGTCATGAATGAAAACAATGAATTTAAGCATGCTACATATCAATCGTCTTCTTTCAATAGTTAAACTTTGTTAGTATTCTTCTTTGAGGTAATTTTAGAATCATTCATAGGATTGATTTATGGTTCGGTTCAAGTCAGCTCCTTTGGGTTTACAACCTGCTTTATCTGTTTTACGAACTGTTTTTTTCTTTTAAATAAGAAAATCTTTAGTATTAAAAGGTGGTAACGGAACCCTCAAAATATTCTCCCACGTTGAAATTCATTCTGTAACTGTTTAACACATTACTTGAGGCCGATGACTACCAGTTTATTATCAAGATCTATACTTATCCTATCTTGAAGTTGATCAAATCAAATCGATGAAATTAGTTTAGACCGCCCATAAAAATAAACTTTTTTCTTTTAAAGCGAAATACAAGATTTCTATAATTGAACTTGGAGCGTTTTTAACCCATAACGCGACACCTGTCTATGGGATACTCACATGGAATTTTCTTTGTTCGCGTTTGACATCATTACGCTGGACTGGAGTAAAACAGCGCCTTCGTGAATTCGGCCAGTTTAGTCTACTCCCTGCTCCAGCTGGTCGTATCACTCTCAAATTGCACATGCCTTGGTAAGAGACGATCTTTTCGGACATTGTGAGTCGGGAATACTCACCGGTGTCGCCAACATACCAGTGTCTTTGTCTTTTTTAGCGATTTTTTTTTCCCCGTAGAAAATGAAGTTATTGCAATGGTTCTGAAACGATTCCTTAAAATCAAAATTTTTGAAAATTTTGTTCATTGAAATATATATTATATATTATATATATATATATATGATTCATTACCTGATTTCATAATTATATATGTATGTGTCATTCCAGAAGATAACTCACCTTAGGATTGAGATAAAAATCCCGTTCTTGCGCAAAAAAATTTAGCTTTTCAAACGAAAGAATGACTTCATTGGGCAAACATTTTTTAGCACATTAAATTGGTCAAATTTCAAAAATATTACCCAAAAAATCACTAAAAATGGCTAAAAACGGCCAAAAATCGTTAAATTTAAAATTTTTAGCAGAATTTTCGTCAAAACAAAATTATCAACGATTAACTAGGACATTAAAAAATGTTTGCACAAATTATGCCGAAAAACGTACTTAAATTTCATTAATATTTGCTGAAGAATCTGTAAAAACTGCAAAAAACCTAAAAATCCAAAAAAAAATTTGAGTCACCGAATTTCAATTAGTACAAGTTTCTTTTGCCACAAAATTGGTTTTAACAATTACTTTTCACTGAAATAGCTCAAATTTCATTACGTATTATAATACGATAGACAATTGAAGAAAATTCGCTCATACGATCATGCTGCATGACTGGCACTTTTTAATCTC
The DNA here is from genome assembly GCA_030762985.1 of Adelphocoris suturalis. Lineage (NCBI taxonomy): Eukaryota > Metazoa > Arthropoda > Insecta > Hemiptera > Miridae > Adelphocoris > Adelphocoris suturalis. The sequence goes on from CM061048.1 coordinate 31,171,118, forward strand.
TGTACGTTGATACTTTATTTACGTTTAAGCGTAGGTAATTAATTGCCCATTTTAAGTGTGTTCGTGTCATATCTTTGGGTAGTCATCAAAATGTGGCTTCTTTTGAAAAGCTTATTACTTGGGTTGATGCATGCGAATGCTGTAGGTAGTTGTTCTTCCTAAAATCATATTTTTTCTCAGTGAATCATTTAAAATTAGGAACATTTTGGTACCCCTAATTTAAAATCTTTATTTAACAATAAAATTTCAATCCATCAATTTTGTAATGATACTCACGGGCAATTGACAAATTTTCGTAGAAAATGAAGCTATTGCAGGGTCAAAAAAAATATTAAAATCAAATTTTTTGAAATCCGTTTTAAGGTATTCTGAAACGATCCCTGAAGTTTGCGCCCATATATAAGTATATCATTCCAGACGATAATTCTCCTTAGGATTGCGATACGATCGCAACGAGTTTTTTATGCTATCAAATCGGATGTTAATAATTTCTTTGCGCTCAAACAATTCATCATAAATACAAGAAATTTTCAGAAAATTTGCTCTCATCATCATGCAGCATGACTGGAGCTTTTTCAGTAGTAGTCAATAAAATCACTCTCCTGGTAATTTTTGTGGTTTAGGGGTAATCTTGCAAAAGATTAAGAAGTAGATTAAGAAGTTGGGAAGAAAATTATTCTCCACTTTTTCAGAGCCTTTCGCTTCTGTAGCTTACTCCTCTGTTTTTTCTTCGGGCCCTTCAAAACATTTTTTCCTCCGTGAAGAATGTGAAACATAGGTAGGAATATACCTAAAGATTGATTAGATTACTAATATAATATATCTGTGCTATTTTCGGTAGAAACGTTTTTTTATTAACAAATCTCCGATTTTTAGAAATTAATAGAATGTGTGAGTCTGCCGTACTCATTGGTGTAGCCCAGGCGTGTAGGAAAAGTGGTGTCGCGATATGGGTTAAACACTCAGATTTAGATATGTTTCTAACTCCGGTCCTACTACAATTTCTCAACAGTATATTTACGGGGTAGAAAAATTGTAGTACTCCTGGAGTGTCACCGTAGGGTGAGAACCATCCCAAGGCCGAAGTATTGTGCTATATCTGTTTTTCCCTGGAGTTGCTGATACCATTTTACGTCATGTAAGTAACACTACAGTCCTCTTCTGTCCGTTACGCTATAGATTTGATTTAGTTCCCGCCTAGCAGTCACGCAGAGCAATTCTGTAAATCAATCGGTTTACATCGTGATGCGTAAACAAATCAATTTTGAGGGAGGTTATAAAAATTTTAGATTTTTCCCGCATCTATTTGGAACAAAGGATCGTTATAAAAGTATAAAGTAAAATTTTCACCTGGGTGAAAGTGTTCCAAATTTTTAATTATCCTCAGCTCCGTTCAGTCGTTGTTTGTCGAGTGGCGAATATGGGTTCTCGATTCACAAAAGGCCGTTGGGAATTCCTTTTGAGTAAGTGCCGCGGTCTTTTCTACGAATAGGTACCGCCCACATAAAACCCTCATCACTCATCATTGGGAGGCTCTCTCACTTGAAGCGGCCTGCTTTTGTTCCCGCAATTGTTTATATCAGCGTGCATAATGCCTCGTTGTTGAAAATTACCTCGGGTTGTAAAGTCAGGACTATCAACTGACCTCCAGCTGTATGGAAAGTGGGCACTGTATTGCCTGCTACCAGCGGTAGTGCAAGTGCCACGGGGATGCTTTGCATTCAGCCTACTCTACAGAAACAAAATCGAGAGATTACACGTATTGAGCAGTTCACTAATTTGAGAGTAAGTATAGAAGTGAATTCTTACGTTAGAATCCATTAAGGCATGCACCCAGATATCCTCTTATAACGACCATTTACTTGGGACAAAATATAAAATAAATTATTCATTTTGATTTATTAGAGATCAATATTCTACAGACAAAAATCATATTTTACATTTCTCAACTTGTATCAATTGGATACCTCTAAAAAAAAGCCCATATTTTGCATTTTGCGCCTTCAAATATTTTAATGATTCTCATTTGAAAAATTATGCACTGCACACTTTTGGTCATCTAGGTCACTGATAATTAAGGGGGGTTTGCTTTTGGAGTTCATTTTTAAATTTTTTACTGTAGAATCTATTAGGGGAGGGGGGGGGGTCTTCGTAATCTGAAATTCCTTGTACTTTTTTCCTTGATGTCGTAAGTCACGAAAACTTCAAAATTGTCACTTGGGGAAGGTAATATATACTACATACTTCATAAAAGAGAGGGTCTCCTTCTGCCTCATGGTACTTCGAGGTAGCCTTGACAACATTAAGTTTTTCATATATATATACCATAAACTCAATTCCACATCAAAACAACAACATAGGGGTCACAATATCTACCAAAAGTGAACTAAACTGATATGTTTATATTTTTTGTTGTCGACAGACTACGATGAGCAAGGTATAAAGTATGAAAAGGGGCACAAACAATTAGGTCTCGAAAATCCGTCATGGAACAAAATAAGATTTGAAGCTTGGGCAGCCCTAGAAAGAATAGGTAATTATCCCCTCCACCCACCACCACGATACAAAATCCGAAATTCACAAGATTCGTTGCTCAACAAGACGAAATTGGAATTTAACTGATGAATAAGAATCACGAACATCGGTTGAGAATTGTAGCCCGGGTGGCGTCGACAAAATTCATCGAAAAAAACACGCTTTTTCGGTTTTATCTCCCTCCATTTCCCCTCTTCTATAACAGAATTCAACATTTCCGGGGTTCTTTGCACAACTAGACGAAAATTGGGATAGAATAAAGAAAGAATCTCGAAAATCAATTGAGAATTGTGGCCAGGGCAGTGACGACAAAATTTGTCACACACACACACACACCTATGGTTTTTCTCACGAATTCGGTTGTTGAATGGTCTGAAGCGGATTCGTATGCGGTTTTTTTTTTTTATTATTTTCAGCTTGGGTTGTCCGCCCCCCCCTCCCCCTGGATCAATTGCAATTGGTGTCCTGTTAACGAAGCCTTGCCTATAAGACAGCTTCAGAGGGACGTCCTAAAAACACGCATTAAACGAGAGTACCCCCTTCCAGCAAGGGGCAAAAAGTGACCTCGCCATTGCCTAACCTCAATAAAGTGCACCCCCCTCCCGTATTCCAGCACATGGATTAGAAAAATTCAAAACTGCTCAAATGCACTCTTTCGGACAAACCCAAGAAGATCCCCCCACTCGTAGACGTGCACAAAGATAATGCATAAAAATATTATGCAAAACATTATGGTAAAACTTTTGTATTTTTAAATTTCATTGAAATCTGTTGCTGAAAAACTCTCCTTAGTATTAAAAAATCGGTCCTTACGCCAAAAATCAAGTTTCCCAAATAAAAGAATGAACCAGCACTTTCTGCAATAAATTAGACATTTCAAAAATATCAAAATTAAAACGGGTAATAAGTTAAATGTTTAGTTTTTTAAATTGGTAGGTCGACGATGAATTAGACCATTGAAAAATGTATGCATAAGTATGGTGAAATTCGAATTTAAATTTCATTAATTGTTGCTGAAAAAGCGATGAAAAATGGTAAAAATCCAAAGTCTGATTTGAATTGCAGAATACCTTATAGAATTAGTTTGTTTGCCTAAAAACTGTTAGGTAGTTAACAATTTCTTTGTACCTAAAGTGCTCGAACAAAACAATGTAACATAACAGTACAATATTATTTTTACAAAAATTCGCTCTTGCTGCAAGACTGGAACTTTTTTTACACACGAGATATAAATGGGATAAGATATATAACTTTTTATGTATCATTTTGGAGTTTATTTTATATTTTATTATTATTTATTTATTTATATTATTTAACTTTTATTTTTATTTCTTTATTTTAAATTAAAACCAGATGGAACTTAGTAGAGGTTTTGACAAAATTCATCTCATTTGTCGTCTATTGTTTTAACTGAAAAAGCCTGAAGACGTTTTAGTTCAGCTACCTACCTGGAAGAAATCTACGTTGAAACGCAAATAAAACATAAACGTCTGCCAAGTTGGGTGTGGCACATAGCTTCCTCGTTTACCTATCATGAATGTATAGATCACTGAAAAGTTTTAAATGATCTTGAAAAATTCCATAGCGGAAAAGAGTAAATCAAGAAGTAGCGTGAAATGTCATAATTGGTCAATTAAGAAACGAAAAAATGATACTAAATGTAATTTACGTTTGTGCAAGCGCAGAATGAACTGATGAGTTGAAAACAATGAAATAGGTACGGGACCATCTACAACCTAAACCGCGCATTCGCTGACAATTTCATCAAAATCGGATGAAAACTGTGGAAATTAGGGTCATTACAAGTATTTCACATTGGCGCATGCGCAGTAGCTATTAATGATACAATCGTGTTGAAATTAATATGAGGTAATCAAGTCATCTTCTTCCGGATTTCACATAGGCGCGTGTGCAGTAGCTATTGATGATTCAATCATTCATGTTGAAATTGATATGGGATAATCACATTGTCATCCCCCAACTATCATCCAAATTAGAGCGAGATCGGACGTCTAGGGCGTGAAAAAATGGAGCATAATGGAATTGACGTTTGCGCATGCGCAGAGTGAAGTATTGATTTGACAACATTGAAACTGACAGCTAACTATCTACCCCCCAGCCCGCGCATTCTCTCAAAATTTCATCCAGATCGGATGAAAACTGTGGAAAATTAATTTGTTACAAGGATTTCATATTGGCCCATGCGCAGTAGCTATTAATGATACAATCATGTGGAATTGATATGGGATAATCAAATCATCATCCCCCAATAATCGTCCGAATTCGAGCGAGATCAGACGACGAGGGCGTGAGAAAATGATGCTTGGTAGAATTTACGTTTACGCATGCGCAGATTGAGGTATTGAGTCAAAAACAATGAAACTGATAGGGGACCGTCTACCCCCTAGCCCGCACATTCCCTGATTCATTTCCTCCAAATCGGATGAGATCTGTGGAAAATAACCTTACTACTAAGATTTGCGGACACACGACAGACCCAAACAGACAGACACGGAACCAAAGTTGTTCAGAATGCTCTAAAACGTAAAATGCGAGTGGGAATTTCTATTTTGGAGACCAAAAATTTGTTTTCTCCCGATAGTGAAAACAACGCTTTCGTTACCTTTACGTAGACTCGGAAGCAATATTTACAGAATCTATAAAAGTTAGTGGCCATAGTGTTTGTTATCGATGTAATAAAGAAATATCGATTGTTGCTTAGCAAGAGTTATGGTGAAAGGACTTGATGTAATGAAAAGGTAACACGGAAATGGGGAGAAACGCGACAATTCATTGCGAAAAAGTTAATATTTATTCTTCACTTCACGACCAAACGTTGTTTTCAAAGAACACACTTGTGGTACAAAAGTTTATTTCATTTTTTTCCCTCAAGCTGACAATAGATTGAATGACTTCGAAAGACTGTTCATTCGACAATTTTACAGCAGTGGGAATGACAGTTCAATTATTTTCTATGAGAAATGTGGCAGTGATGGGCTCCGGTTGTTCGGATCGTATTGTCTCTTGTTCTATTCAACGAAGGCGATGGCATGTAGTTGATGGCTCTTTAAAATTCCGCTGTATGCATACTTGGATGCATCAGGGTTATGTGGAATATGGACGGTTGAGAGTGGTTAGTCATTCATAGTGATCCATTATGTCACTTCTCTCGGTACCGATCAATACCATTGGAAGTCCTGGGCTTGAGTTCTCCATGAAATCAACTCCTGCTCGAGGTAGAGCCAACATTATAGCGCTTGTCATCATGAAAAACAATCTATCACTGAAATAATGTTTTGCCAGTTTAATTTTGCGAACCTGCAAGCTGAAATTGTTGTGGATGCCTCGTGATTAGAGAAAAAATAATTATTACGTCCCGGCAATCCCTCCATTCCAACTGCTGTTCCGTGAAATACAGCTTTCTGTATGAAAACGGTACGTTTGTCCGCAAGTATATTTGTCTAAGTATACTTATCACTTCGACGAACTATTTTAGTGATATTTGCTGCAAGTTGAGGGCCTTAGATGATCCTTTGTTCAATTGCTATATGAATGCCGTATGAATGACAGCAATCGCGAATGAGCCACCGTGGATCCCCTGCAACAGCAAGGTTCTTACAATACTTTTACATCTTACATCCAATTTTGAGACACTTTTCATTAGTTATTCAGGTGTCCTCCCCATGAAACCTCTCATTCTTATCGAAACTATACAAAAACAGGTAGGAGCTCTTTGAAACTCCAATCCTGGAAGAAGTAATACTTCACAAGCTTAGCTAGATCACTCATAAAAGAGCTTTTTTTAAAGCCTACGTCCATGTAGTGGTATTTCAATAACGTTCCTCAGACTCCGTTTAATAGTTGTGTACAGACCAGTGACCTCCTTAGTAGTACCATCTAACACAGAAATATTAAATGTTTCTGAATAATTTTAAGCTTCTTTCTACATCAGCTGACCAACAAGATTTCTCAATAACATGTAATATGTTTATTGAAGCAATAGTCTTCTCACTGGGTCTTTTCACACGCCTATATTCTGTGTAACACCGATCTGAGCCCTAAACTTCCATGGATCAGTCAGTCCTCTGCTCCTTACATCTATACAATTCCGTTTGTTACGATTAAATATCCGTTATCAGTCACTTTCTTGCTTGAATCTGCATATATTAACAGGGAAATCTGAATATATAGAGAGATGCTAGCCCAGAAACATAATAATCTGCACAGATGGTTCTGTTTAACAGGGAAGGGTAAGCTGCGCCTTTTGTTATCCCTACACATTCCATTGTTCAAGGATTCCGGCTCTGGGACCATGCATCAATTTACACTGCGGAAACATAATATGCCATGATAGCGTTCGCGTTTGCTCACGAAGAACCCATGGCCAACTCCAGCATTGTAGTCATGACTGACTCAAAACGCTTCACAGACAAACTTGGAAACATAACAATGGCACCAAAATTAGTGCACATAGAAGCAGCTATACTTTCTTTCATATAACAGTTGAAAGCATCTGGAGTCCAAGTTATTTTCTGTTGGGTACGAGGGCACCGTGGTGTTTTAGGAAACAAAGCAGCTGATCGGCAAGCTCTCATGGCCATATCTCTCGAACTTCCACCCTTTTTCCTCCCTCCCGCTGACTGAAACACTCTTTGGCGCTGGCCGACTTGAGCGAATAGAAGAGCTAATTCGTAATGCACCCTGCACGGAGCAGGTACATATCCTTGTTTCCCTCTACAAACATGAAACATTCTACCTAGACAGTTTTACAAAACCATAAACCATCGTGGGACTCAGGAGTGGACTCAACTGCTCATACCAACACCAATGCAGGTTGCGAACACTTAATCTTGGAATGTTCAGCCCACTCATCCAGTACAGAAAGATTTTTGAAGAAAATCTCAAGGAAAATCAACAATCCCTTCAACTTGGACTTAATACTGGCTTCTGGGAAATATAAAGTCTACAAAACTCTTTATGAGTCTATAAAAAAAGCAAATATATCTTTGTAATTGAACTTATTTATTATTATCAATTGATTTATATACTATGCCTGTAACGGCTGTAATGAATTTAAAGAAACCAATAACAAATTTGAAAAGAAAACACTCTCTACTTCAGGCATTCAGTTATATAATTGATACTAAAGTCACTAAATAACTTGTACCACCCTTAGTGGGAAAGGATTGTGTAGTGAAGTTACCATGTTATCTAGTTGGATACTATGTTTTCCTTACTAACAATAAAAGAATTTAACTTCCGTTCTATCGACAACAAGTGCACAAGTAGTTTGTCTCGCTAGTTTCATATTGCAATTCCTTCGTATGCTGATTCAGCAGTAGGAGAAAAGGAAACCAATAATTTCACCCACACAAGAAATGTTTGGATTCCCTACATTGTATTCAAAACAGTTACTTTTTTTCCGTTGGTATCACATAGACTATCTTGGGAAACCATTTTGAAGCTTCCATTAGTTGTAATAAGGGGTAGGTGAACTATAGCGAGGCCTTCCATATTAGTAATTGACGTGAGCCAAATCGCGAAAAAATTCGTTGTTTCTATCATAAAGAAACATCTAGAATAAAGAGGTTATATGAGTTCATTGATCAAAGGTGTGAAACTTCAATTACCTAAGTACAATTCAAATCGAGGCTAACTTTTTGATGTTATCTCATGGTTGTTGGGGCAAAAATGAGGCCTCGGCTCCTTATTGTATACGGGAATTGGGTACGGTGAAACGGGGTATTTCAGAAAGTAGTATTTTTAAGCTGTCATTGTTGACCTGAATTGCTTCGTTTTGTTCCACTTCCGCGTGTCATAGGCAAGGTGCTTACCTACATCCCCGAGTAATGATGAATATCGGAAGGGTCACGCGATCAGCTGACGTGACCAGCGGCAGTTCCTATCCCTCCGATACCCATAACGAACGCGGCAACTTACAAAGAGTGGATACCAGTGAGTAATTTAGTGTAATAACTCGTTACTTGTCTGAGAGGGTCCTCTTTTCAAGGGAGAGGCTATTTCTTTAATTCGCCCGCTTGATTGGTTATTTTTAAGCGTCTCAAACTCATTCAAACATTACAATACTGTATTTTGTTCCAGTATTTATTATAAGATCACATGATCGTCCAAGGGTTCCTAGTTACTCCAGTTCCCAAAATCATTATTCTTTCTATGTCGAATTTAAAGCCTTAAATTGCAAGGTTTTTCTCTACAATTTATTCGACATAGAATTATTCGTCAGGAAATGCAGCGATATCTCGAGCCTGAACGCTTCGGCATAGATCCACACGACGTGCTAGCATCCAAGGAATAGTCTTTCTGGTTGACAATATTCGAAAACTTCATTAAAAAATCTAGCCCCAAAGGGGGAAACTGTGGTTGAAAAGCATTTTCCTGACCTTACTCTCACCTCATCATCATATCCTGATATCACTGCCGATCCTTTACTATCATCACCAGACGGAGGTTTAGCAACACCTGAAAAAACAATCACCCCCATTGAGCCCCAACGGCGATCGACGAGACCCAAGAAACTCCCCAGCAAGTTTACGGACTTTGTTCTTTCATGAGGAGAAGAATGTAATGTGTTCCAGTATTTATTATAAGATCATATGTTTGTTCAAGAGTTCCAAGTCACCACAATTCCCAAAATCATTATTCTTTCTATGTCGAATAAAGCCTTAAACTGCAAGATTTTTCTTTGCAAATACTTTTTACTAGCACAAAGCTCTTATTTGATTTATAGCTCTTGTGTTATTTATTGTGTATTTATCATTTCTACAACGGCTGTGTAGCAAAAACCAATAAAGATTAAATAAAAAACCACCTTGCGCCTGAAGACTATAGTGTGATGAGTTTAGAATACGTTTTCACGATTTCTTCGTAAAAATTTGCTATTCATGAGTTGAATTGCAAAGAATGAGCTTATGATTTGGTTCTAGATGACCCAAGAGGCATCCATTTCAAATTCCAGCTTCATAGGTTTGATAGAAAAGAAATTAGCTCATGTAGGGGGCTTCAGAATTTATAATTCATTTCTTGATGTTCCCTCAGTCCTCCATTTCAATTTTCGGTTTCATAGATTCAATTACACAGCAATTAGCCCCGGATATCACTCAGCTTATCTGGGGCTCTCTAAGCCTTTTGATTCGTTTCTAAACGTCTTTATGGTTCCCCATTCCCAATTTATCTTCATGAAAAAAAGAAGGGATAAAATTAGTCTCTAATATGGTTGAAGGCAACTTTTCCGTTTTTAGATGGAAATTTCTGGCAAAAGGTCACCGTAAAAACGTAACCTACATTAAAATAGCTCTTCTATAAATGCTTTTCATTGCACATGGTAACTTCTTAACTGCTTAATAACCTCTCGCTACAATTGAATTGCATTTGGCCTGGTAATGAATCGATTTTGAATTGGTGAAAACCATGAGTGAGCATAACTACCGCTAAGGTTCGAGTCAAAATCGGAAGATTATGAAGGGCGTATGAATAACTTTCTTATATACTTAAGTGCAGAGACTATCGCCGACGGCTCAGAAAACAGCGAAATTGATGAAGAGACATAAATATGATCAGCATCTAACTGTCCCCAAATTCGGAAAGCTTGAGAAAATTTCAACGAGTGGTTTGTTGAAAAGGTGGAAATTCTTTCGTTGAGAAGAACGAGTAGCTACTCAAACCAGTCATAGTATTGGGCAATTTAACAACATTTAACCGATTGGTGAACCAATAAAACCACCGCAAACTATTTTTCGAAGTAGATTAACCTTCAGCTAGATTAGTTGTCTTCCTTATTCTATGTCGTTATAACAAACCAATACTTCGGTAGGTAACAAACTGATTTCATCTTTTGCGATTCATTGTTGTGTTTAGTATAGTGTTCTAACATTATTTTATCCCTTCAACCCTAAAGAGGTTACTTACATTTGCATCTAAATTGTTTTAGTAGTTGCTACAAAGCTTTGTTACAACAATTTAAATTCGTTTCCGCATCCAAAACTCAGTTACTAATCAATCAAAATCGAAATAATCAATCATAATCTAGGTAATAAATTATGCTCGAAATCACAACAAGAATATCCCTGGTTATCTCATTATTTCAATAACCATTTCCCAATTTATGGGAAAATAAATTATTCACAAAAAAAGAAAAAATTGAAGGGATTTTTAAAGATAGCCCTTGATGTTCCCTTTGAGTGTTAAGGTTGACGGATCAATGTGAGCTTGAGCTATCGTGAATTTCCTGGAACTTCGATTTCATGTGGGAGTTAGTCGGCGAATCAAAGGATGAGGAGGAGGAGGAGGGAGGATGATGAGGGAGGAGGAGGAGGAGGAGGGGGAGGAGGGAGGAGGAGGGAGGAGGAGGAGGAGGGAGGAGGAGGAGGGAGGGGAGGAGGGAGGAGGAGGAGGAGGGAGGAGGATGAGGGAGGGGAGGAGGGAGGAGGAAGAGGGGGGAGGAGGGAGGAGGATGAGGGGGAGGGAGGAGGAGGAACTATTTATACCTAGCATTGTAGACACCAAAGGCAGAAACCAAAGAGAGAAACCTCAAAATTACGACATATAACTCATACTGACACGCAATCTGTCAATTCAACTAGTCACATCAAAGCAGCAAGCAGTCAATGGGTACTTGCCTTCAATCACTGCGTATGCGCAGATGTACAATCGGTTGTCTCGGACGAAATACAAAAATAATGGGGAGAGAAATAGGTACGACTGGCGGGGATGGGACAATGACGGACAAAGACGTAAATCATTGGCCCTCCCGACTGGATCGGGCTCCCACAATTTAATATAATTGAATTGAACCTACTTTACACCTATTCCTAATTATAAGTTAGAAAGCTATAATGAAATCATTAAATAACAAATAAAACCGATGAGGTGAGATGCCCCATAATTCATTTTTTATTAAGCTTTAATGGATTGCGCAGATTAACCACTAAACCACTTGCATACACGAATGTGAATTCTATGTAGGGCCAGTTTCACGCGATCTGATGGAACGTTAAATAGAAAGGCGAATTCGTAATATATGGGACACTCTGTGTATCAACCTAACTGAGCAGAAAGTTGCTTTTTTTTTATCGTCGATCTTCTATTCTGCGTGCTATCTCAACAGGCTAAATCACAATGACGCGACCGGAATAGTGTTGAAAAGAGTGTCCGGAAGCCGGATTCCGGGTTCCGGAAATCACGTAACTCCACGGGAAGAGCGGGATGAATTGGAAGGGTAGCCCTTCTATTGTCAGACCTGAGCAACCCAGAAACAAGTGTAATGAACGTTTATGTCGAAAATATAATAGGCTACGGTTGGGTCAGGTTACAATCACGATCTAATTTAGGGAAGGACGACTGTGATTTAGGAATGGGTGGAATTTATTTTATTCCCAACCGTTGATATCTTCGATTTTAGCTGAACAACATTAATTTTAATGTGAAACAGTAAAACTAATTACATTCCTTCGCATCGAATTTATCACCAAGGTAATTTAAAATCTAACCTGCCCTCCATCTATACATAATTATCCGCAGTTCTACTGATTTACATTTTTTTAAACCTCCGATTTTTGGTTGCATACTTGGAAACTATTGATTAATCATTTCCTGGTTTCCAATCTGTTTTTCTTTTTATTTTTTATTTTTATTTTTTTTCTTCCTCTTCTTCTTGTGAATTTTATTAGAAAATGTTAACTCAATAAACAGTTAAAAACTCAAATTTAAATCAATTTGTGAATGACATCAAATTTTTTTAAATGAAATTTCTCGAAAAAAGTTTTTCAATGAAACCCGTTTTTAGGCGTTCAGAAACAAATCCGGGAGTGTATAACTTTCATTAGGATTGAGATAAAAATTCCTTCTTGCTCCAAAAATCAAGCTTATCAAATAAAAGGATGAGTTCATTGGTCAGCACTTTTTGAGCACGTTAAATTGGTCTAATTTCTAATAATGCACTAGAAAAATCAGTAAAAATGGTCAATAGTAGCTGAAAATTGTTTTTAGTAGAATTTTAGAAAAACAAAATCTCAGCAATGAACAATATTATGCACAATATCATACTGAAAATTTTAATTTTAAATTTCATTATGATTTGCTAACAAATCCATGAAATTGAAAAAAGCCAAAATCCAAAACACAAGGTAAATTGCAGAATATTATCTAGAACAATTTATTTTTTCCCAAAAATTTTGCAGTTAAAAAAAAATAATTCCTTTGCCCTCAAAGTGATGAAATTCCAAATCAATGTAACAAAATACGATAATTCACGAAAATTCGCTCATACGGTCATGCTGCATGACTGGAACTTTTGGTTTTCCTAATGGGTGATGAGTATTTGATTCCCCTAGCAGTATATTTCTCTATTGCCATAAAAACCAATCAGTAGTCAGTAGTCAGACCAACCAAGTAGTCAGGCTCTGATAAATGAAGCAGAGTTGTTGGAGTCACTACTCTGGTAAAACCTCATTATCTACCCCTCATAATAATTTTTGTGAGGTCCCTTGTAATAGATAAATATTGGGATATTCCAACATCGATGTGAAGGTCGATAATATCGGTGTAGAAAAACATCGATATAGAGGAATCGATGTTTTAGGACATCAATGTTTAGTGATCGATTTTGACATCGATGGTAACATCGATGTTTTTGGATTGAAGCCCCACCTCTAAACTAATTAAATATATGCAATACACTACATCAGACGAAAAATCTGTTTAAACAATACTAATTCGGGCTATTGTGGAGCAAAAATTTAAATTTTATATAGAAAGAAGTAGTCTGATTCTGCAGTTATATAGAACTTCTAAATATTTGGCGGGATTCATGGATAATCAGTAACGAATGTGACCAATATCAAACTAAGATAAACATCCAGTAGCCAGCGGTCTACCAGTGGAAGTCGAGTGTTCTTTCAAAAACTTGAAAACAGATGAATCCGTATGGTTTGAGATTTGTATATAGTGTTTCTTTTCAATCTTATCTCATCTTCTATACGTGTGATAGTATGTACGTACCTCTTAAACGGGAATCAATCAAACAGTGGAATACTTTCAAACTCTCACTGAAATTAAACTCTGAATTTTACAAATTTTTCGTACGACCGTATTTGTAATGTGTTTCTTACTTATAGGATAGTAACAAAAGTGTAGGTACATTATACAGGATATGGCATACTTAATGAACATCGTAAGATTTATATCTACGAATATCGATAATTTAATTTCTTTTGGTAGGTACCTACCCTTATGTATGGATATTCAATGTTCCATAGGCAACCTAATCACGTTTAATAATAATTACAGACAGTGGTCTGCGTTGAAGGACTATCAAATACCTACTATATTAAACGTTTGACTAATTATTTCCTATACTGTACGGTATAATTATTCTGATGCGATTAGCCTCTTACATCTGAACTAGACGAGTTTTTAGGAATACATGCAAACGACTTAGTTGACGCCGTGCCATTCACCGATTCAGAAATTCCTATTCATCGACTCCAAGAATTTTTGAATTCTCTACGGTACTGGTTTACGAAATGGCGTCTCTAAATTAATCCTTTCAAATCATGTGCAGTCACATAAACTACAACCGTCATTTTATCTTACTACAGGTGTATTACTCGCATCGATTAATACCAAACAAAACCTCCCACAAATACTTAGGAGTTATCCGCGACCAACGACTGACATTTCATCAAACGTTTCTGAAATAATTAACCGCTTACGAAACCCCACAAAACAACTTCACTCACACCTGAATAGCAAAAATATCTCACTCCGAACGAAAATTATGATCTACAAAACTTTGATTATACCAATCAGGATTTATGCCGTCAGCGCATGGGTTCAAGGTTACATTTCCAAAAATGAAACAACACCCAAAAAAACCCACAGAACAAGACACTATTCAATTTATATCGTAAGCAAACTACTTTTTGTATGAAACGGTATACGTTTCCACGACCTCCAACTGGAATCAGCCTCTGAAGTTCTCTGAAGAAATGTCCAAATTCATCAGTCGCTTCAGCGAACAGCAAAACCCACAGGTACCTTACCGAACTTCGGCAGCCTGAGCAACTGCTGACGGGGCCTCCTCATCTCGTCGTTGTGATCAACATGTAGCACAGAGCCGTTTATTTTAGTGTTCACTAAAAATATTAAAATCTCTCATTAAACCAGATTGACTCCATAATATTACGATACAGAGCATTATGATACAGACTAAGAAAGTCAGCTTGTAAAATGATCAATATCATCAATAACAATGGCCTCAATAAATCGTTTAAAAAATGGTAGCGATTTAAGGTCTAATCAAAATTCTCTGGGTTAAATTCAGAAATAAGAAGTTCCAGTCATGCAGCATGATCGTATGAGCGAATTTTCGTTAATTATCGTACTACATTATGTTACATTGTATTGAAAATTAATGACTGAGGGAGATTAAATTGTTGCTTATCAATTTTATTTTTAAAAAAATCATTCTGAATAATCTGTTATTCTAAAAAAGATTTTGGATTTTTAACTTTTTTTGCTGTTTTACCGACTTTTTACGGAGTATTTAGCACATTTTAATGTAATTTAAGTACATTTTTTACCATAATTTTGTACATCAATTTTCGAATGTTCTATTTTATAGTTAATAAACTTTATTTGAGCTATATTCTGCCTAAAAAATACAAATTTAACGATTTTTAGCCGTTTTTTGATATTTTTAGTGACTTTTTCCAGCACTTTTTTTTTTAAGTTGACCGATTTATTGAGTTCAAAAAAATTTAGCCAACGAACTCGTCTTTTCTTTTGGAAAGCTTGATTTTTTGGCGCAAGAACGGAATTTTTATCTCAATCCTAAGGAGAGTTATCGTCTGGATGGACATGTTCATATGACAGATTTCAATGAAGAAAATTTTAGAATATTTTTATTTAAAAACTTTTTTAAATATCATGAATAGATAATTATGATAATTATAAATGCTTTGCTTAAATTATAGTGAGTGCAATACGTCTCTCATTAAGGTGAGATGCCAAGTGTGACGGTAGTAAACCAAAGGTGTTACGACCGGCCCCGTTAGTGAATCCGGTTGCGTAAATAAGAACAAAAGCGTCCGTTCATTCAGATTTTGCTGGTTTGCACTTTCCCTTCCTTGAAAAACAAATATCTGGTTTGGAGACTTTGAGATGATACATTCACGAAATACCCCCACGAAGAAGTTATAGGGTTACAGCATTGTGAGTATCCAACTGTGAGGTGTGGGTACTTACCTTATTCGGTAGTGATAGTATAGATTTATTTGCTCGTAGATCCAGCAGTAAACATTGGTAGACTAGGGGGATCAAAATACAATTATTTTACCTCTACGGTACTACCTCGGTTACAATGAAGCGACTTAACTAGTAACGAACTAGAGTGCAATCTTAGTCATCCAAATATAGCACATAGCAAATAGCTTCTTTGTTTACCTTTCATCTTCTTCCAACTATCATCCAAATTTAAGGGAACTCGAACGGCTAGAGAGTGAAAAGATGGAACATGATGGAATTTACGTTTGCGCATGCGCAGAATGAAGTGTTGATTTGGCAACAATAATTCTTTGACAATTTCATCGAAATCGGATGAAAACAGCGGAAATTAAGGTCGTTACAAGGAATTCACATAGGCGCATGCGCAGTAGCTATTAATGATTCAATCATGTTGAAATTGATATGGGACGATCAAATCGTCATCCCCCAACTATCATCCAAATTTGAGCGCGATCGAACGACTAGAGCGTGAGAATTTACGTAACTTGGTAGAATTTACGTTTGCGTATGGGCAGAGTGAGATATTAAGTCAAGAACAATGAAACTTATAGGGGACCGTCTACCCTCTAGCCCGTACATTCCCTGAAAATTGCATCCAAATCGGATAAAAAATGTGGAAAATAAGCGTGGCACAAGAATTTGCGGACACACTACAGACACACACACACACAGACAGACACGGAACCAAAGTTGTTCAGAATGCTCTAAAACGTAAAATGCGAGTGGAAATTTTGATTTTGGAGACCAACAATTTTTTTTCTCCTGGAAGTGAAAACAATGCTTTCGCTACCTTTAGGTCGACTCGGAAGCAATATAATCGATGAATCCCCAGAAAGTCGTGGTTCATGACGATTCTGGGTCAAATAGGTTTTTTTCTTCCTCACTAACGAACGTAGGAAAGCTAATATTTGTTCAGGAGGTAGAGTATCCCCCATCCTTTGTAGGCCATGCACATTAGGGTGGTTCAAAAAAAAAGTTCTGGGATTTCTTGTCCCCATTGTTTTTTTTGCTTCCTCGGTATGTCAGGGTGACCCTCCTAAATTTTTAACAAAAAATATTATTCTAACCACTTTACCTGGGTCGATTTTGGCCAGTTATCGACCGCTATCGTAAACCAACCTCTAAATTGGTGCCGAGGTGATGATTTGAAGGACGGATTTCAATTTTTTTGGGTCAATTTATGGGTTTTCGCATGCGCTGAACACGATGAACTTATTTATTTTACGCTCCGTCCACTAGTTATCCGGTAAACTGGCAAAGGGCGCTGCTTGAAGATAAGTAAAAATCGAAAATTTCACCGAAAATGCTGTCGCCTGGTTAAGAATTGTACTAGAAACATGCTATTATGGTCGGATAATATGCTTTGGCATGTTCTGAACATGATTTCGTTTGTACTATACTTTTCCGTCGATGATTGCTTCGTTTATCGGCCACAAACCTCAAATTAATTGTACGGTAATAGTCATTACTCACCCTAATTTCACCCGAAATTATGTTGCGTTGATAATTTAAGGTCCCGAAATACCTTGTGTCGATAAAATTTGGTATTTTCCAGGATACTCGGTACAAAGCCGTTGGTAATTTGGCAAGGACTTGAACCGGCATTGTACTTATTCGCTTAACGACCCGATACCATTGTACAAGCTTTTACGCGTGACCGATACCGCTGACAATAGCTAACCCTACGCTCAAACGATCCAATCACAGTTCAAACAATTCAGAACTACGAATTTCACCCCAAAAAACCGATAGAAACTAAGGAATTTTACAGAAAAATGGGAAAATTTAGCTATTTTCTCCATTTTGCCGCTATATTTGGCAAATAAGTACAATGCCGGTTCAAGTCCTTGCCAAATTACCAACGGCTTTGTACCGAGTATCCTGGAAAATACCAAATTTTATCGACACAAGGTATTTTGGGACCTTAAATTATCAACGCAACATAATTTCCGGTGAAATTAGGGTGAATTTGTCTATTACCCTACAATTAATTTGAGGTTTTTGGCCGATAAACGAAGCAATCATCGGCAGAAAAGTATAGTAAAAAACGGAATCATGTTCAGAACATGCCAAAGCATATTATCCGACCATAATAGCATGTTTCTAGTACAATTCTTAACCAGGCGACAGCATTTTCGGTGAAATTTTCGATTTTTACTTATCTTCAAGCAGCGCCCTCTGCAGTTTACCGGATAACTAGTGGACGGAGCGTAAAATAAATAAGTTAATCGTGTTCAGCGTATGCGAAAACCCATGAATTGACCCAAAAAAATTGAAATCCGTCCTTCAAATCATCACCTCAGCACCAATTTAGAGGTTGGTTGACGATAGCGGTCGATAACTTTCCAAAATCGACCGCTGTAAAGTGGTTAGGATTAATATTTTTTGCTAAAAATTTAGGAGGGCCATCCTGACATACCGAGGAAGCAAAAAAACAATGGGGACGAGAAATCCCAGAACTTTTTTTTTTTTTTTTTTTTTTTTTTTTAAACCACCCTAATGCACACACTGGAGGGTAGGAGAAGGTTGGACTCGAAGTGATTTCCCATGAATTTCATGTCAAAAAGATCAATTATGGCGCTACAGCGTATTAGCAAGGTAAAATTTATAGACCATGGCAAGGAGGTGATGAGGTACTTACGCCTTCAAAAAGCTAAGGCGATTAGCCTGCTACACCAAGAGGATATGCTGAGAGTTAGAGGATTAAAACTAAATCACTCGCGACGAAGTTATGAAAACCCATTTCAATAAAAACGGAAGTTGAAGAAGAACGTAATCTAATTCCACGAAAATTAAGAGTTAAATGTTAGATCGATTTCGACGGTTAGTCATCATCAGTAACAAACAATAACTGCACTCTAGGTTATGTTTTGTTAATGATGAAGACCTAACCGTCGACGTCGATGTAACATTGCAACTCTTTATTTTCGTGGAATCAGACGACGTTGTTCTTTAAGTTCCGTAATTTATCGAGGATTAACTTGGGAGGCGGCAGTGACAAAAAACAAGAAGAGAGAGCTATCCATCCATCACACTCCTGGGGTATTCAAAATACGGGAGGGGGGGAGGGGGGAGGAAAAAGGCTCGCAATAGGCAGGGCAGGAGTGAATAGCTAATTGATAAGTGGTAAGAGTTGAATATTTATTGCCCATTTCCCCTATGGGGAAATGTGAGAGAGGGGAAGGGTGTCAGGACAGTTGTGGTTGCTCTGCTAACAGTAGGTGATGGGGAGTAGTTATTCCTTAAAACGGCTGAGGCAATTAGCCTATACTCACCCAGAGGATATGCTGAAAGCTCAAAAGCTACAGGATGAACCTAGGAGGCGGCAGTTACAAGTTACAAGAAATGAGAAGGGGAACTACCCATACATCAGAAGAGTTAACACCGTTACTTTTCACTTGACTTCATTGAGAGCGATCTGAAAAAATTCGAAGTTAACCGACCACTCCCGATCCCACCTCAGTTCCCAATTATGCGGCGAGCTGTTCTCCCAAGTAGTTGAGCTGTGTGGTCAGGTGTGCTAGGATTTTTAGCGACATTGGGAAAAGGTGACTGGTACAATGGTCTAGACCAACCCGTTCCTAACCAACTGCAAGCGTCCCTAAAAATGGTATTAAATCTAAAGAGTTATTTCCGCTAGTAATAAGACTAAAATTATTATTTACGTAGTACTATTCAGAAGAGTCCGTACTCAACCACCGACGTCGCACAGTGTTTCGATCCTACTACGGGTTTTGGAGGGAAAAATTCCAAAACCACGAAAATCGATAGTGACGCATATTGCGGTTCTACTACTCCATCAAATAGCGGAAACTTATAGAAATAAGATAAATAGAGAAAAAAAAAATCATGTTGAGGTCTAATCGTAGCAATGATGAATTTAGCTAAAAATAATAATATGGTAATTTTGGTCCAATGGATGGAAAATTTGCATTAATTTTATTCGCATAGAATATGCGAATTCCCCATAGAATATTTAATTTCAAATTATATTAAGAAACAATAAAGATATAAATGACCATATTTCACTCAGCTTTTATGTTTCACAGTCATTTCTGTTTCAAATTATGCAAATTGCTTCAGCAAATTGAAGGAAATCAATATTTTCAGAAGTCTGGGCAATAAACGGGTTAAGAATTCAAATTTAGCATTAAAGTCTGTAAAGAATGTTTCTAGTTTCGAGACTTGAAAAACCGGTACTCATACTTTTTTAAACTGACGACTTTATGGATCTGGTTTTCAATATCCACTTTGTGATAAGAAGAGATAGAAATTAAAGACTGATATTCAAAACGTGGGAATATTATTGGTTAAAACCTTCGGGAGAAACATCTCAGTCCAAGCCAAGATGATCAGAAGACGGGGAAAAATTAAATATCAGTGTTTCCGCCAGCCCAACACTGTATTTCGGTAGATCTGGTAAAAAAAAAGAAACCGGTACATCCCGGTAATACAATTTCGGAAATTCGGTAGATTTCCCGGTAGGTTTTGAACAAACTATGACTTCAACAATAACAATTGAATACAATATTACTCTAAGGTTGCGTTCTAGGCTAAAACTTTCATACATACGATCGACTATGAAATCTTCTGAGTCGAATCCACAGTATTATTTTTCCTTTGAGTATGGACCAAATCAGAGTACCCAACATTTTTTACAATAGGGTCGACTACATAATATAAATTCAGCAGCCATAAAAAATTAGTAGTAGGTAGGCACTTCAGTATAAAATAGATGAAATAACAGGGGATAATATTGGGTTTACGAAACACATCAGTAGCACCCGAACTCAGTAGGCATAATTTGTAGGTAACCTTTCCACAAGTAGGTAGGTTCTTTCCAACGTTTCCACTACCTTGGAAGAATCGGAAGCAATACGAGTTATATACCAAAATAGGTAACAAGAAGCTGCAACCAGCAGATATGTAAATAAATGTAGGTACTATATTTAAAGGGAAAGGGAAACTAGGTTACCTGCACCGTTGAACTGATATTGAAGATCGGAAATTGAGACCGCGCTGATCCTTGTGCAAGAGAATAAAACACTAGACGAATAAGCACAGTAAGTAACGAGGTGAAGGCGAACAAAGATGTGAACACTGAGCAAGTAAAATTCATGTACCTAGGTAATACTAATTAATAAATTATAAAAACCTTAAATGCATCATATTGAAGTAATACCAAAAGCCTAAGTTGACCACAGAATAGACATAGACGAAACTGGTCGGTTGGTACCTACGTACCATGGAAGAAGGGAAGTCCACTTTTCCATGTAGGTACTGTGCATGGTAGAAAGAATACAGAGGATGTGTACTCGTTGATCCATGTGAAAAATTTTGCCTTGGATTTTGTTCAGAACTCTAAATCCCGTTAGATTAAATGCTCAAACTGGTAGCCCGGTAGAAAAAGTGAAATATCGGTAGATCTACCGGAATTGCGGTGGGAGCGGCAACCCAGTTGAATATTAGATTTCAGAGGAATTAGGTATGTCTTTAGGGGTTACACACAGTAGTTTTCTTTTTAGTACGTTCAAGTGTGAGCATAGAGTAGGAATAACCAGAGAGGGTTATTCCAAGTAAATATAATCGATTCGAGACCTTTACCTACCATCCTGGATGCTGAAGACGTTTTTTTCGAAAACTTTTATTTAGACTTTTTTCCACCTGAAACACATTAGTCGAAACACTGTGCGTCGACTTGGTAGTGACGACGGACTCCTCCGAAAGGTATGTAAATTATAATGTCTCTAATCATCATTCCCCAATGTCTAACTAATACTGAAAATTAATTGACCACCCCCACACTCACAAGCCTACCTTCTCCGGAGGTTCGAGTGTATAAATAATCATTTTCTCCCCCAGTCAAAAAAACTACAAATTTAGTCCTAAGCACTAAATCTTGAAAGACCATGGTAAATCAGCTGATTAGGAAAGATCCCATCATTCCAATCGTCTCTTATTGTCTCAGAGAGTCTACCTATCAAATTTCAACTTCCAAGTTTCCTCCCAGTCTAATAGCGGGTGCAATCATGTTCACAAAATTAACTGAGAAGGAGCATCTGTTTGTAAACAATTATTCAGAAAACTACGCTTATACCTCAGATTGTTAGCCACGCACTGATCAGTATTTAACATAATACGGTTAGGTAAATCGAGAGCTTTTCAACGACTGGCGGACGACTTTCGTACGATGGTAAATAAATGCCTAAGATACAGTTCCGTGGCAACAATTTGGTTGTAAGCGATACTTATCAGAAAATAGGAGCATAACGTACTAAATGTCACGTAACGGTAATTTTGTCACATTTTTGGCCGGGTTATGATGGCAAAAACATGTTCCATGTTAAAAATCTGTTCTCACTAAGATTCAAACTCGGGTATGTAAAATGATTGTAAGTAAAAAAAATTTAAATAAAATGAGTCCAACGCTAAGCAACTAAGCCCTGCGCCATCAAAATTATACCAGTAGACCGTTTTTCTATGAATTAAAAGCAATCATATTCGGGTAAATTTTTAACACATAATGTGTTTTAGCCTCGGCATCTCCAACCGAAAACGAAACGTTTATGTGTAACGACATTGTGTTGCAACAATTTCTGATGATTTCCGCTTACAACCGAGTCGTTGCTAGGGAAAAGGTACTTCGTCATTTTTCACCCCACAAAATCCGTTGTCATTCGTTCGAAAGCTCTTGATTTATCCAACCATATTATTATGTTAACTACTGCTAAATGTTTGGCCAACAAGCTGAGTTATGAGCATGGTTATTCGAATAATGTTTACACACAGTGGATTTTCCTCAATAATTGATATTCTTCATGATTGCAACCGCTTGTTAATTTCTAATGATTGCATTGAGCCGTTGCGCTTGTGATAAATAAATAAAACAACTTGACATAGTAGTGATAAGTTCCAACGCAAAATCTTAGTCATTTTTGTAGGTATCAAAAACAGTCAGGTTTATTGGTATGCGGGTTTCACGGGTTTGTGTGAAACGCGTGAGCTGAAACACATTATGCGTTTCAATAATTCCATTCGAAGTATGTAAATAAAGGTAACCGGGGGTCCAGGGGGCTCTCTTGTTATCAATAACGTTTAATTTAATTTTCGATTTTTCATGACATTATAAGTATCAGCAGTTGAATGATTTTGCACTAATAAATCCCTTTGTAATCCCCATCGCCATCGAACAATTACCAGAACTGTATTATTGTGTGATACCTATAGATTTCTTTCTACAATTTTGTCGCATTTTGTCCCCAATTTATTCTTTGCGTTCATGTTACAGTAAGTGAAGAACCTACACTGCCCACCTAACCTGGCAGATGTTTTTCACATGTCGATCTCCTGCAAGAAAAGTTATACATCACACAAAACAACTTTTCGCCAGAAACCAAACTAGGTACGTATCTACCTAGCAATTTCGTATTGGAGTATTATTAATTTACACCGTTAATATAATATTGAGCAAAAGTAGGGTTTTACGAAATTTCTACCGTGAAACCTAACTTTTCATCTTCCTCTGAAGAGGTGATACTATTTACCTGTTTTTGACAATTTCTTTTGTAGACGTAATGTTTAAACATTGGTTCTTTGTTTTAATAAGCTCAATCCATCCTCCAGGACAAACTCCTGTAGGATCCACATCGCAGGAATTTCCATTTATTTTATAAATTAGTTCTTAATCTATGTAGTTAAGTAATAAGTAATTTACTTATAGGGCAACTTTTGGGTATTTTGAGGGCACATGACTCAGGTTCGATGTCGATAATGTATTTGTTAATTCATTAAATTTATATAATTTATATATTTTACTATTCATTCATTGTAATTTATATAGTTTTGAATTACATTGCTTGGACTGTTCATAGCTGTGGCGGATTATAGAAAATGACCCATTGTTTAAGTATCATCTCACCCCCTTTTCCAAAGCCTGGAAAACGTCTATTTTCGAAAAATCTGAAAGATAGCTGAAAACCGACTCTAAAAATTTGCTCGGTGAGACGCGCTTTGTTGCTCGAAGAAACGCCTTAGGCTATTACTCAAATTTTATTTATTACTCCGAACCTTGGAACTTTCTCCCATACGCTAGAAATCTAAATGAACACCCGGTTTTAAGGTTTCTCTAATTGTTTCCATTTCTTTCTTGTCTCTTTTAATTATTTTTCATTAGGTACCTATCAATTAGTTTTTTATCACGGTTCATAATAGAACTACCTTCATTAAAATAAGAAACGTGAGGAAAAGGAAAGGCTTTATTCCAGCAAATCTTCTGGCAAGACCACACCCGCTATAAAGTGAAGCGGATGTATGTATACAGTATCGTAGTACCTTATTCAATAGTTGACAGTGTTAGTATCATATATATGATAGTTGATACCCACAGGTTTTAAAATCAGTTAAAATTTTGATGATTAGGTGAACTTTTTTAATGATTTTTACAGGTGTTAACTGTATTTAATGAAAAGAACCATTCAAGCTCCCAAAATGGTCTATCTTGTGATCAGGCCATTAAAGGAAGCAGGAACCCATTTAGTTTCTCCTCGTATCAATTTTCCTTTGGAATTATTAGAAACTTTATGAGTTCTTGAATGTCTGAGCGTTTCTTTTACGCGCCTTTCGTTACGCTGAACGCCGCGCTCAACGAAGTCCTGAACCCTATTGTTCGGCTTTGAAAGGCCGAAACTGCGACGTGAGGTTATCACGTGACTTAGGCGATGCAAAGCGAGACGTCGTCAAACTGCTAATGAACCCCGAGAAGTCGACGGATTGGGTGTACAGTGTTGACTTAAGTCGTAATAGATACTAAGCGCTGAAGTGGCACTTGCTCTGATGGCAGGCGCTTGAGGATGTTTACCAACAAGGACATTATATTACCTGCGATCTAAGTGCACTTCCAATATGTACATTATTATTTCACTGTCATGATGGACAGACCTATTCATTGGTTTAGAGGTAGCCAATAGTCGAAGGAACATACCATTGAGCGTTTCAGTTCTTATAATTCCTTAAGTAATCATTTATTTTCCTTATTGCCCAGGATTAAGTTGCTCCTTCACTACAGTCGCCGTCAGTAAGAAAGCTTTGTGTCTGTTGAAGAAGTATTTTAGTTCCTTGTAACAACCAAAACTAGGTACATATATCAAGTTTTAGTCCACTTTTGATCAAATTTTCAGGGAATATCCGGAAAAGCTCTTAGATGATCTTCAATATACTTCATTGCCGTCTAATCATAAGTAGTATATACCTACGATGCTCCCACGCTCTGATGGCAGGCGCTTGAGGATGTCAAGGCGCTTCAAGGACATTGAATTACCTGCGATCTAAGTGCATTTCTAAAATGTACATCATTATTTCACTATCTTAATCGTTCGTGGCATCATCTGGGGTTCCCCAGGGAAGCCATATCGGACCTTGGTTCTTCCTGTTGGCGATCAACAGTGTTGTTGATTATCTTGGGCCTGATGTTCAGTGTTTATTGTACGCAGATGATCTGAAATTGTACCGGCATGTCGAGTCTCTTCTTGACGGTGAAATCCTGCAACGGGCGGTTGCTCGTTTGAGTGTTTGGTGCACTAAGAACAGTTTGCGACTTAACCCGGCTAAGTGCTCTGTAGTTTCCTTTCACCGTTCTGTTAGCACATGCCAATTCCCATATATTCTGGAAGGCTCTCCTCTCTCTCGAGCGACCGAGACTATGGACCTGGGAGTCTTGTTCGATGACCGACTCTCTTTCTCCAGGCATATTGGCACAGTGGCAAGCCATGCCATGCAAGCGTTAGGCTTTCTGAAGCGTCACACCCGCGAATTCACTGATATTAAGCCGATAGTTGTGCTATATAAGGCGTTGGTCCTCCCAAAACTTGAATACGCATCAACGGTGTGGAGCCCTTTTTATACAGTCCACCGGCATGCCCTCGAGAGAGTTCAGAATAAATTCCTGAGGTACGTCGGATTTAAGTTGGGGATCCCGTCCGACGAGATCAATTATTCTTCCCTGTTGGAGACCTGCAGAGCCCAACCACTGGACAAAAGAAGAATTCTTGCCGATTTGGTGTTCCTGCATAAGCTGCTAAATAATACAATCAATTGCCCATCTCTACTTGCCAAGTTCCAGCTTTCCACTCCTCGTCTTACCAGTCGCCATCCCACCTTGTTTCACGTCCCGTTCTCAGCATCTAATTATTTAATAAATTCCCCCTTAAACCGTATCCGCCGTTCAGCCAATTTACTTCTCCACCTTCATCCCGATTTTGACTTTTTCAATAGCTCTGTATCCCAACTTAGATCACTTGTATTATCATCCCCTGTTTTATTTTGATTTTAAATGTTTATCGAATTTCAATAGTATGTATATATTTTTCTTCCATTTTTCATTCACTTGACACACTGTTTTTTTTTCTTGGATATCTGTATTATTTTTTTTCTTCTCAACTCTGTATCATGTTTTTCCTTGTAAATTGGGCTTGCCCGTACTCAAATAAATAAATAAATAAAATAAATAAATAATGGACAGATCTATCCATTCGCTTAGACATAGTCAATAGCCATACATATAATTTAACGTTTCAGTTCATAAACATATAATTCCTTTAGTGATCATTTCTTTTCCTTATTACCCAGGATTGAATTGCTCCCTCACTACTTTCACCGTCAGTAGGAAAGCTTCGTGACCGTTCAAAAAGTCGAAATAATTTTACCATCCGAAATCAAGTTTTCCACTTGTTTTGGATGTTCCAGGGCTTGCCGACCAATAAATTATTGTGGTCCAGTGTCTTTAGTAATTCCTCATGACGACCAAAACCAGTCCACTTTAGTCCACTTTTGATGACGTTCTCAGGGATTATGTGGAAGAGCTCTTAGATGGTCCTCCATATATTTCATTGCCGTCGAATCATAAGTAGCATATGCGATGCTCACACGCTCTGATGGCAGGCGCTTGAGGATATGATTACCTTCATGGAAATTGAATTACCTGCGATTTAAATGCACTTCCAATATGTTCATTATTGTTTCACTATCTTAATGGACAGATCTATTCATCCGTTTAGACATAGTTAATAGCCATACACATCGCGTTTCAGTTCACAAACTTATACTTCCTAAAGTAAACATTTATTTTCCTCATTGTGCAGGATTACATTGCTTCCTCACTACCGTCGGTAGGGAACCTTTTGTTCGTTCAAGATGTCCAGAAAAAAAAAAGTGTCCTCCAATATCAAAATTTCCACCTAGTTTTAGCGTTTCAAGGCTTGCCAATCAGATGGCTTCTTTACCTCTCCAAACTAAAGATCGATTATTTCTCTCTTAAAGATACCAGAAGTGAGACTGCATGCTAATCACCTATTCTTTAATTAAGGTATACTATAGACAGTGGAAGGAAGGTCAAGCGTTATCTGAGTTCATGTTGTGACTCGTAATAATTATGTAACTACTATGAGTGAATTCCAGTCCAGGTTGATGAAGTCCCCATGCGAAGCGCTGTGGTTTCAAGGTTATAATATTGAGCCACCCATATTTATTAGTCAGCATTCCGCCCGAATCTAGCCTTTTTCAACACAAACATTTGTCAACAATACGTTCAAAATGCATTCACAATTTTCATTCATTTTATGCACAAACTCTAACATCAAATATTACTTTTCGACAAAGTTCAGGGTAGGTCATTTCCCTCTGTCACAATCAACGAAAGGCCGAAGATCGATGATCCTTGATAATAATTCATAATCATCGGATCGGCAGTAATAGCCTACTTGGCTAAGCCGACAAAAAGTGCTGAGCACATCTCACGTCTATGGAGAGGGAAAGGGGATCTGATTATTTTGATGGGTCTATTCTTTCATATGTTGGATTCATTGTCAGGCGAATCAGGCTGTGAAAGTTGCGTGAGCTTCGTTTATCTAACGCGCGGTTATTTCGTTCTTGCAGTGTTCGAGGGTGGGTTTTGTAAGAGCGGAGCTGCTAATTGAATCTGTGCACCTACATCTAATATTATATTGGCTAAGATATAAAAAAAAAAGTAAACAAAATATAAAGTTTATCTTGAGAAACTTGAAACGCCAACAATAAAGATGAGTTTTAATGAATTCGAAGTCAACTCATCGAGTGCAAAGTTGATGTTGAAACTATTGCAATGGCGCAAAAATTTATAAAATAACAATTTTTTGAAAAGATTGGTCTTTGAAAAGCAACATAGTCCAGAAGCCAAGGCCGAAAATCGATTCAGAGTGAGAAAATATTTTGAACGCTATCTCGAAATTGGTGGAATACGAAATGGTAGCCTCATAAAGAAGGCTTAACTTGCCCTTTTAAAAGTATTTTTTAATTATTCCTAAACCGTACATCCTATACAAAATTTGTATACCTAGCAAAAGATGTAGAGCATAAAAAACCAAAGCGACTCGACCCAAAAATTATGAATTATTTCCCAAAATAAGGGAATCGAAGACAATTAAAAATCGGGCTAATTTTAGGAGGCCCCCCCCCCCCCCCCCCCCCCTCCGACAGGACTTTTGCCTTGTAAAATCACCTAGCGGCCTTAAATATCGGTCTTGTTCAGGTCTGCCGAACCTCATTCAATTCAGAGTTAAATACTTTCCAAAGTTCATATCGAGCAAGTTTTTGCTTAGATCATTTCCCATTAAAGTGACAAGTAAAAGGCCATTTTTTTTAACTTTATGTATAAAATAACATAAAATTCATGAGTTCTTGTATAAGTCATGGGGAAAGATCCCAGCTGAAATTTGCTCGATATGAACATTGGAAATTATTTAATCAGTGGAATGAGCTATAGCAGATTGAAATCAGACCAATACTAACGCTACTAGGTGATTTTGAAGGACAAAAGTGGACAGGGGGGGAGAGAAAGGACTGACCCAAAATTGGACTGATTTTCAATTGTTTGTAATTCGCTTATTTTTAGGAATAATTCAGAATCTTGGGATTGAATCGTTTTAATGTTTATGCTCTAAAACATTGCTACGTATAAAACTTTCTGTATGTGTACGGTTTGGGAATTATCAGAGAAAAACTTTAAAATGGGCAAACTAAGCCATCTTTGAGCCCGCCATTTTGTACTCTATCAATTTCGAAATGGCATACAAAGATTTTCTTGCCTGTAATGGACTAAAAAATTTTCAAATCAACATTTCTCAACCTTTGACCACATTTTTGGAATCAGCGTTACATTGTCCTTAGGGTCACATGATTTTCATATTTACTCGTATTTAACACCACAGAATCATTAATTCTTTCAAAAAGTGGGAATGTGAAGAGAAAAAAAAAAAGTTTAACAATTAGCTATTCCCTCCAAATTAATCTTAGAGACCGTCAACTTTCACAAAAACTGCTTTGTTTGATACTCTTTTCAAAAATACAGTCAATTTCACTAACTTATGAAATTGATTAGATGTGACCTGTACCTACTTTTTGTAGTACTTGTTTCGACATTACTGGGTCTTCTGAAGGGAGACCGTTCGGTATGCACTTTTAATTATTGCCGCACTATGCATTAGGATGGGGCTCCGAACTTGAGAAGCTCGAGGTAGAGCGCAGCACGTAAACAAGGGCCCTACCGATTTGCTCTTCTATTGTAACCTATAAGGGCAGTCGTGGCGAACAAAAGTTGTTTTTGATTTTTGCTGGTTTTGGAATGTTTGTGTGTGTCTCTTTATTATAAAAATTTATTTATAATTAATATTATAATTCTCATTTTCGGTACTGATGAGGTTGATGGCACGGGGAACGTTTTGTAGAGCGAAAAGCGGTGACGCAAGGTATCAACAAGGGGAAAGTCATGTCAACCACAGGTCCTTTGCTCTCTAGCGCTCCTAGTGGCGGACCTTAGTTCGGAGCCCCATTCTATACCATGCACGCTGGATGACACATGATACCATTGATTTTTTATCACTTAATAATGATTAACAGGACGTTTCTATTTGTTTTCGTCACGTCAGGAGCGTAACGTCACGGTGGGGTTTTCTATTGGTTTTCACGTACAACCAATGCGTTGCTTGGGAAGTGTAACTCCCTTAGTTTTAATACCATCAAAGTCGTTCGTCACTTTTCCGAATACTCCCATTTTATCACAACATCTCATCCCTAACCAGCTGTAGTGTGAAGGAAAGCTTATTTATTACGCTACGTTATAAACTAATATTGCTAAGTAACCATAATGAACTAATAAAGTGTAAAATTAATCATTATTAAAAGATCTGACTGTAGAACCGTAGGTTTAACGTCCGTTTTTTCAAAACTTGTAATCTGTCTTCTGCGTTCGATTTAGAGAAATTTTAAAATGATGTAGAATGGTCAAACGGTGAAGGAAAGTTTTGAATCTTATACGGTGATCAGTTCACTTTCCCAGAGGTCAGTGAAAATTAATTTCAGACTATAGGATAGTGTGGCTTTTAATAAGTAACCTTTTGACAAGTTAAAAATACATCAGATGAAGAAATGGACCCATCCTCCAAATTTTATGTGCTCATCTAAGTTCGTGAACACTCGAGGCAGTCCCACCAAGAATAAACTCAAATAAAATAAGTAAATTTCTGCAATGATTTTAGAATTTCTTATAGGTATATATTATTTTATCCATATTATTGGCCCAAACTTGGGAAATCTCCAAAGGACCCTACTTTTGGGCCTCACCTCTGTTTCGTACTACTATTTCCCGAAATAAAACTGTTTTTTGGAAAGACGAAAATGAGAATTTCATTTTGAGGGGTTTTGCCGCGTCTGGCCCATAGCGCGCGTACGGCGGAAGGATTTTTATTAATTTGAATGTTGAAATCTAAGCATCTTGAAATGTAAACCAACAAAATTTGTGGGACGGTATTTTTTACATATATTCAATTAATAAAACAAAAAATAAATCATACCAATTTTACAAAACAAACAAAATCTTGGTTTCTTCTTTTTTAATGAATTTACAAATGGCTATATACAATGAAAATGTTTGAGAGTATATCATCTGTTGGAAATGTAGTGGATTGCAAAAGTGGCCACTCACTTCATTTAACATGATTTCTCTCGCGCCAGCATTTTTAGGGCAGACCATGAAAATGCGTTCAAATGTATTCTCTTTGGCGATATAGTGACCACATTGGGAAGAGTTCTTAAGCCCTATTTCATGTAGATATGCTCCACATATACTATTATTGGACCGTAGTCTGGCGATCATTCTGGTCTCTAACCTGTTAAAACCCAACTGGGGCTAACCATGGCCTCATAGAAACGTCTGGATTCATTTCTCGGAAACGAATCCCCACCTTGGCATCATTATACAATTCTCTCCATCTGTTTTTCAGCTGCCTATATGTCAATGTAAGGTAGCCCTATAACTAAATCTAGGTAGCCCTAAATTAGGTACGAAGATTTACGATCGTAAATAAAAAACCAGAAAGAAAAAATGATGGATAGTGATCAGAAAATTATGCACATTCGCTCACATGGTCATGCTGCACGATTGGGACTTTTTGTTTGTCACCTACTTCTGCGCCACCCGTCATGACTGCCGGTAGGCGTGTTATCCTTCCGAATTTGCTTCGCTCGGTTCCCCCTTCGCCGATTCGCCGAAGACCTTGACCGTGGAAGAAGCCGGGTTGGATGGAGGAAAAAACTTACCGGTAAATCTGCGTCTTGAAAAACCGGCTCCTCCTTGTCCTAGTGTCCTGAAGAGGAAAAATCTTTCTATTATATATCGAGGAAGTACCTAGGAATATCACTCCATTCTTCATAGGTATGGTTTGAGATATTTATCCAGGTTGAATTCGTTTTCACCTTCTAGCTACACCCATTAGATATACCCCCTCGGTAGGACCAAAATGACGATCGAAGTTCCCCCCGCGTCAAGTATTATGGACACCAATCATACGCCGATGCTCTTTTAATTAACAATACAGTACAGTAAAGTGTCGAAGAACCACCCTATCCTTTTGAAAACCACCATATCAAAGCTTTTTCCAAAATTAGGACTACAGTTTGCTTCCATTTTCACCAAATGTCTTTCTCTCCACGAGAATTTAAATACGATTCATTTCTGACCGCTTTTGCGAATATAGTAAACTAAGATTTTGCCAATCATAAATAATAATAACTTTTAAACTATATCCCCCCACAAAATAAGTGTAAAAAGGTAGGTAAATTAATTAGCTATATTTTCTTAGTTTTATTTAAAAGAATTTAATTAATATGTTCTTTTCATTGAGAGTGCTTTTAAATATATGGAAAATGATATTTTCAATAGCCCATCAACCTCAGGAAACAGGTTTGATTCAATTTAAACAAACTCTTGTTTGTTGAATAGAAAACTGTAAGACACCAACGGAAATTTTTAACGAGCCTCACACTGTAGGTACGGGCTAAAACTGACAAATTTAAAACAGACAAAACAACTTAGCTCCGGATCTCACACAGCTGATCGGGGGGGGGGGGGGGGGGCTCTAGACTAGATAATTTGTTTCTAGACGTCCCAAGAGTTCTCCATTTCAAATTTCAGCTTCATAGTCTGAATAGCAAAGACATTTACTCCAGAGCTCACACAGCTGATCAAGGGAGCTTCGGACTTTACGGTTCGTTTCGAGATGTCCCAAGATGCCGCCATTTCAAATTTTAGCTTCATAGGTTGAATAGCAAAGAAATTAGATCCGTCGCTACTTTAATATAGTCAAAATTAGTCTCGTTTTTTCGTGACAATGTTTTGTAACATTTTTCACTTTTAGATCCTGGTAAAAGTGTGTTCCACGCTACTAGATTTTACAAAACATAGGGCATTCCACTATGAACAACTGGCTGATTGGAAAATATCCAAGCGCTTGGATTGTTTAATACTTATATGAGCAACAGTCCGTATCATTCCTCTCCTCAACCCCAACCTACCAAGTAAATTAAAGAAATCATTTCGATGCGAAAACTTCACTAAAACTGAAAGCTGCCTTGCTTAAAAAATATAGCACAAGGAAGAAACGGGTAATCAAAGTTTGTTATTATAACGAAAACCACCGTAAGCGACGTATGAATCATTTCCTAGAACCTATACGGAACCTACCGTTTCCACGTCCTCACAAAGCAGTTGGGGTAGGTCACGGTCTCCTGGCGCATGAAATTTCAAGCCGGGTCCAAGTAGGTACACACGCCTCGTTTAATTTGATAATGAGTTAGGTATTATCTAACCACCTTTTTTAATCAGCTACTATTTACTCTCTATTAGACTATTGTGAAACTCCCACTCTTTCGTCAAATCCTTGAATGGAAAACATTTACAGGGACAGTGGTTTATGATGGATATTACAATCGAGAATTCAGATGCTATTTGATGGCTTAACTGTGTACCTACTATCTAGGCAATTCAAAATTAATGATGGATCACTACTAGAGTTGATTTGTCGAATGCCTTTTGCTTACTTGCTCTTTTGTTGGTACAAGTCTTTTAGCGGTTCTAGACTCTCTGGTCACATGTGAAATTTTGCTTAGAGCACGATTTGCCGAATCCAAGGAAAATATATATATATATAACAAGTTTGTGAAATTCCATGAGTTTGAGATATTTGTGTAAGTTCTGGTTGATTGTTTCACCATCATTCCATCTTAGGAAAACCCTAAATTACTCTACTTAAATCATTATAGAATTGAATCTCATTACAAAGGAATTTCAATATTAATATTTTATAAGCATCGAGGATATGAGGGCATTTTCAACTAGTCTCTCACGCAATAGTTGTTTTCATTCACACGGTTTCATTAATTTTTCTGAGACGATCTGCAGCAGTATGGAAAGGAGAATTGAGAACAACTTTAATAGGACGGATCTTATCACGAGTAGAAGCACCAAGACGAGCTATCTAACGCTGGATTTTTACCCCATGAGGTCCAAATTTGAGCCAAATTTTGTAAACTTTGGTATATATAGTTGTTTTGGGAAAAAGCTCCATACTCAAAACGTGAGCTAAAAAATTTTGAGGTTGTTGCCTTTCTTAGGACCTTTCCTGTTATCCGACCGCCATTACCTCCAGCGCTGCCTCCAGAAAGTATACGACCTCTAACGTAATCATAATGATGTTGTGGTCTGATTCCTCGCAAGCTCGCATCTCAAAAATACAAAACATCAAGTAGTCAATCCCTTAGTAAAAATTCAGATTAGTTGATAGTTGGACATACTATAGATCAGAATGATGTGTATACTGACGTACTAAGAATAGATCCCGTATCTGTATTTTTGGCCATATTGGGTGAATGGTACCCCCCCCCCCCCCCCCCCGTTTTGGGGGGTTATTTCTTTCGATTTTGCTAATCTCGAAGTCGGATCTCAACGGGAAATGCCTCAAAAACTTGCTTACAACTATCGCATTAACTAAGTTTTGGTTTGATTAACCAATGAAAAAGTTCCAGTCATCCAGTCAATGTTGGGTATATAAATTGTTGTTTATTGATTTGTTGTGTATATGAATATAGTACCATTTGTTTTACATTTTCCAATGGTAAACCAAAACATCCATTTCTTACATAGCTCCTTTAGTGGCAATGGGTTACAGGTCACTGTACATAATTATATTTTGTGTTATCATCCATTTTCTGATTTCCTGCCACCACTATTCAAGACATGTCAGAGTTCATATGATTGTTGTGACACAACTCGCTATTGACTATTTTGCATCGCTAAATCAATTTTAATTATTCTGGACGTCTTAGACGCTAACGTTTACGATATTCACATTATGATTTTCGGCCTCCCATCACTTAGCAACGCTCAAGTTGAAATTTACTGTCTGCAAAATGAATGTTAACTATTTTAATTTTATTGCTCAAATTCGTCATATTGTCTGCAAAAATTGTTAACTATCAATTTTATTGCTGAAAATTTTTTTTCTAAATAAAATTCTATTATTTAAACAAAGATATTGGATTTCTAGAATTTTTTACATTTTTGTCGATTTTGTAGCACATTTTAATGAAATTTAATTACAATTTTGAGCATAGGTTTGAGCTTTAATTTTTAAATTACCAACTTCATAGTTGATAAACTTTATTTGAGTAATATTCTGCTAAAAAAAAAAAAAAAAAAAAAACACCGATGTTTAGCCTTTTTTGTCATTTTTTGTGATTTTTTTAGTACATTTTTTGAAATTTGACCAATTTAATGTGCTCAAAAAGTGTTGCCCAACCAACTCATCCTTTCTTTTAAAATGCTTGATTTTTTGGCGAAAGAACGAAGTTTTTATCTCAATTCTATCCAGAGATCGTCTGGAATGACACATACATACATATTTATACTCTTTTTTTATAACCCCCCCTCAAACTTTGTCACTTTACGTTTCAAGGTGCGTAGAATCCAAATTTGAAATGTCCGTCCGCCGTCCGGGCCATAAAAGGCCTTAAAAACCCGTTCTTTCGCACATAGACTCCATTTGAGGTCTAGTTGGTCCTAACGTTTAACCATCCCGATCGCTTTACTCGCATAGATGCTATGGGCCAAAAACGGGCGAAAAAGTGTCTTTTTCGAGGCTTTGAGTGTTAGACTTACGCACGCACGCACGCCTGGCACTCTTGGCAGGGTGTCACGGTGGGTGGTGAGGGAGGTGAGCGGGGGGTGGAGTGAGAGGAAGAACAGAGGTGGATACTAGAAAAGAGACTGGCGAAAGCCCCAGAGCATGCTGGTTACTATAGCTGACTATCTGATTCAGAAATAATAAACCATTATGTAATAATTTGCAGCGTTTTTGGAAATAATAAAACGAAAAGTTTCCCTGCAACTCCTGTTGCCGTAGGCCTTTTAGAATGTCGAGCTTTCACCCGCGCGAATCTGCCGGAGGTCACTGGATTACTGGGCGCGGGGGCGTCGGCGTTGCTGGGTCACGAGCTCCAGCCGAGCGCTTCTTCCGCGACGGAGGACCCCAGAGGGCCCCCCGTAGCGCCGCCAGTCATGTTCGCGTCTGCGCGAGCGCTGGGTCCCGTCCGCGGGTCTGCGCTTTGAGGCCGAAACGCCACCACCGACGCTTTGTGACCGTGATGGCGAGGAGACGAGCGAGCGACACCGACGCGAGACCTTCCTTTTGCCGCAGCTGAAGAAATAAAGAGAGGAAAAAAACCATCGGAAAAGCACTTGACCTGGGTATGATTTTGTGGGCCACTTTTCATGGGGAGGTGGAGGTCGGCATCTGCTGGGCAAGGCGATAAACTCAGCTGTTATGCCCAATTACAAAGGCGAAGACCGCTCTTCTATGACATTGACATTTTCTACAGTAGTCACAATCACTCATGTAACTGAGCCGTGCAGGATTTTACTATTGCGGGCTACCTATTACAAGTCAATAATTGAAGGACTTCACTATACATACGAACTAAGCCTGTAATTTTAAGCAATAAACTCAGTTACCCTCTTCCTTTCAGCACTCAATATCTCCTCTCTACAGAATCGTCCTAATTAAAAAAAAGTTCCAGTCATGCAGCATGACCCCATGAGCGAATTTTTTAAGAAATCTTCGACATTTCAGTCGCTATTGATCGTGTAGAGAAATTTTAGTTTATGATTTTGATAGACAAACATGGAATCAAATTATTAAAAATAATTAGGAGGTACACATACTTTATTATTATTAAACTAATCTTGTAGATTTAAAGACAAATGTAGGTAAATATTCATAGATTTCGATGTCCAATATGGTCAGTATTGAAGGCAGTTGAAATCTTAACAGTATACTATCATAACATCATCAAATCTTGACATAAAATAAAATAACATACCGACTTCATATGAAAGAAACGTATTTCCACAGCCAATCGATGATGAGGCTTTATATTACGAGTGATATAAAGTCAGTTGCATTCGAATCTAGTATCCCACACCAAGAAATTGACAGACAAACTGTAGTCTCTGTTTCGAACAAATATTACCGATTTTTACAACTAGCGAACGGCATTATTTCTATTTTTGACTGATTTTTCATCTTTGAAATTTTTGAAAACTTGATACATATTCTTATAGAAAATTTTACGCTTATTCCGAATATACCACATTATGCTAAAAAAATTATTTCGCACAACAAATCGCAAAAAACAGGCTATTTTGAAATTTTTGACTACATTTTTGAAAATTTCAACCCGAAGATGTAATCCGATCATGCTGGCCAACGAACTTGAACTTTCGTTTTGTGTCCTTAACATTTTAAAATTTGTTTGAAGTTTCTAGCACAATTCTGCGGACAGTTATCGTCTGGAATGACACATACATATAGACATACATACACACATAAAAAAATGCGTTAAACTTCAGAATATGATTCAGAATAGCCTGAAACGGATTTCTGCATAAAAATTTTTCAAAAATTCACATTCTACAAATTTTGAGGCGAGAGCAATAGCTTAATTTTCTTCAAAAATTCGCTAACATCTTGTGAAAACCCTCAAACTACTTCCCTAATATTTTGCCAACTTTTGTTAAAATATAGCATTTTTCAGTCAAGTGAAACCTTCTTTCTATCAAATGAAACTTCGTACCGACCAAATGAAACCTTGTTGCAATCAAATGAAACTTCTTTTCAACCAAATGAAACCTCATTTCATTCAAATGAAACTTCGTACCTACCAAATGAAACCATGTACCAATCAAATGAAACCTCGTACCTACCAAATGAAACCATACACACCAATCAAATAAAACTTCTTTTTAAGCAAATGAAACTTTTTTTTTTCAAACAAATGAAATCTCATTTCATTCAAATGAAACTTTTCGGTCCACCATATTGCTGATCACCGCGACAGACTGCTCCAACTTCGTGATAACATGATGAGAAACTGCTGCAGCAGCTTCTGGACACCCGCTTCACTAAATTAATTTGTAGTGCCTCTGTATTAAATTGTTTTGCAAAAATCTGAAATAAAATGTAATTTTTCTCTGGATGATTCGAAGAAGTTCCATTTGATTGAAATAAGGTTCCATTTGTTTGAAAAATGTTTTATTTGGTTGAAAAGAGCTTTCATTTGATTGGTACATGGTTTCATTTGGTAGTTACGAAGTTTAATTTGATAGAAAAAAAGTTTCATTTGGTTGAAAAGATTTTTCATTTGATTGGTACATGGTTTCATTTGGTAGGTACGAAGTTTCATCTGAATGAAATGAGGTTTCATTTGACTGGTACATGGTTTCATTTGATTGAAAATGAGTTTCATTTGATTGCAACAAGGTTTCATTTGACTGAAAAACGCTATATATAGTCAAGAAAAAATCAGTTTTCAGGATTGAAATCAGTTTTAAAATATTCTGAAACAATACGAGAATTATTAAATTATATCGTCTATTTACAGTCGTGCTTTTGTTGAAAACTATCTTTGATATTCTCTTCTGATTCATGGAAAGTATTCGATAGTGTTCGTACTTTGGATATTTCAAAATTTTGGTGTAATTCATATCACCAGTTTCATTTAACACACAGACACACCAATTACTATCCACTGTACAGATTCCGTTTTTTATTCTTGTTGTTTCGTAGTACTAACTGTCCTCAACATTAGGCTCTAATTATGAGAACATGGACATCATGCAATGTATCATGAACAGATCATTATGTACCAAGAAACTTCCCCCCGTGAGTTTTCACTCTTTCCCTTGAGTTGGATTGCTGAACACTTTTTAAAAGTAGAAGAACAATCAATACCCTAGCTTCTAAAGTAAGAATTTGAGGATCAGTAGAAAACTAATCAATAAGTAGTTCTGTGACTAGGTTTCCATCTCCCTCACTACAGTAGTTAACAAAATTGCTAAGGACGCGGGAAGCGGTACCACTGAGCACTCCTGCCGAGATACCCGACTCACTTTGTGGCACTTTTCCCGCTATACATATACATATATAGATACATCCATATATGCATACATCTCTAAACCGAAATATGTTGAGGTGAACAAATAGGTATCAATTCAGATCGCGTCAAGACCCATATTCTGCAAAGTGTACCAGAATGTTGTTAAATTCCATATTGCAGTAATATCTTTTGACTCTTCTGAAGAGGGAGGAAGTAAAGTAAAAATATTGACTGGCCT
Source organism: Adelphocoris suturalis (assembly GCA_030762985.1). Taxonomy (NCBI): domain Eukaryota; kingdom Metazoa; phylum Arthropoda; class Insecta; order Hemiptera; family Miridae; genus Adelphocoris; species Adelphocoris suturalis. The sequence continues at coordinate 31,209,987 of CM061048.1, forward strand.
TAATAAGTTAGGCAAACACAAACAATCCTAACCGCCGACTTGGATTTTATTAGTTATTTAGATATATTTTTGAACTATTTTACACTATTTTTGTGGAACCATATAATCCAAAGGATCATCTCGATCCTATCCCTTATTATATTATATTTCAGGGCAATTGAAAGATCTCATTCCAATTGAGTTTGGGCCCCCAGTTCTATTTACAAATGTTGATTACCAATATTGGCCTTGGGCGGAAGGCTAAAATGACAGATGCGGTAACAAGAAATGAAATACCGGACGCACGTAATCAGCTAAGTTCTATTCGAGAGAGGCGCGTGGAAACTTCCTAAATTATTCATGGGCATATTCCGTTCTAATCGCACTTACATAATTTCTGATTATTTTAGTCATCTGCCCCGATAAGTTTTGATTGTGTGGATCTCAGTGTAGTTATTATGTGAATATCAGCTCGAGGTATCGACAGATTGAGAAGAACTCGGGGAAGTTGGTGGAAACCATCTGATGAACTGCGCGCAAATCTGATGTTCTGGATTCTAAAGGAGGTAAATTCAAAATCATTAGCATCGACTTCCTCCACTCCGACCTCCATGGAACTTTTTGAAAATTACACTTTCGAAACCTGAATTGCAATCAGATGTATAACTATTTATTTATTGCGAATATCCAACAGTTTATTGAATAACAGCATAAAGTAACATGAGTGTGAGACGAGGATGGTGAAATACAAAGTACTTGAATGATTGAAGTATTGAATGGCTGGTTACTACGGTGTAACTATTTATTTTTGTGGAATTAGGCAAATTCTACTTTAAATTCCGTTTTTCATTAAAATAGGGTTCCCTAACTTTGTCAAGAGTGATTTAGTTCGTAGATTCTTAAAATTTACGGTTTTAGGATGCAAATTAGATAAGTAAGGTTGTTTATATTTCGTAACATCTAGTTTCGCCCACATCAAGTTAAATACGTTGATTCAAGCAACACCTGATCTCAGTAAGCTTGGCCGCTTTGCTTCGCCAGGTTCCTAATCACACATTGCTGGTTCCTAAACATAATATGCACCTATTTGGCGGTATTGAGCCTGAGAAAATATGTTGAAGGGGTTTTTTAGCTTGAAAATGTTGCGATTTCCCATCAAAATTAATTACAGCTAATATTTGAAGTTTGGATACCACTATTAAATTAATTTATGTAAGGTTTTGAGAGGAAGTTTTAAAAAGCATATTGGTAAGGACTGTACATGTATTACAGGGACGTTCCTATGAATGGATTGTATATAATTTTCGTAAGAATTTAAAAAAATTTAATATATATCACGATTTTTTGGAACCCCCCCCCCACTTTACCCTATCCACCGACAGTGCCTGAATTTGAAACTTGCAAGGTTGCTATACTGGAGACTAAAATCTTGATCGAACTAATACTAGATAGAAACTCACGGAAATCAGATGAATATAGTAAAATTATCACGGTTTATCGCTATTACCCCCTCCATTCACCCTCTTCTGTCATGAAATTTGAAGCTCTTGACATATTTCCTAAAACTAGAACAAATTCATGAATGAACTAAAAAATAATCTCGAGAATCTGACAAGAATAGTTAAAACATCAAGATTTATCGCTATAACCACCTCCATTCACCCCTTTCCATCATGAAATTTGGAACTCCTGACAAGACTCTAAAACAAGATCAAGTTCTTAATGGAACAAAATAAGAATCACGAAAATATCAGGGCTAGAGTGAATTGGTAATTACCCCCTCCACCTCGACAGCACCCTGGAAATTCCTAATTTCTTTTGCACTACTAGACTAACATTGGAATCGAACAAAATAAGAATCACGAAAATCAGTTAAGAATCGTTACCTGAGTGGCGTCGACTAAATTTATTGCCGCCCAAAATCGAAATTTCCGCTGCATTTTGAGTTTCAAAGCTCGGTGATATCGATTTTGGTTCCTGGTCTGTCTGTGCCAATTCCTTGTCACACCCAATACTATACGTTTGATTTTTTTAACTTTGGGGGTACTCGGGTGAGTAGTATCATACGAATTTATTGAGATTGATCGTAGTAACATTGCACACGCGCGAACCTCTAAGTTTCAAACCAAACTTAAAGACTAGACCGATTTTGATGAAATGGTCAGGGGTTGTACCGATTACCTCTCAGTTAGTTTGTGTTATTAAATACTTAGATGGCGAATGCTGTGGGATCGATGGTGTGCGATACGCAGCTCTATAGGTACCTACCTATTTTGCATATTACCTCGTACACACATACATGCCACTGCCCTTATTATATCATTTTGACTCGTAATTTTTTCTTCAATTAATGAGGCAAAACTTATACTCCCAACCCAATTTATCAGAGGCTTATTGGACTAATTTCACATGGTTTCTGATTTTATTCCTTGGAACAACGTGATGTATGACCCCCCCCCCTCCACTAACTTTTTCCCACAATTTTTTGTATGTCGAATTGAGCCCTGGAGAGAGTCTTTGGGTTGCCTGACACTAAGTTTTGAGCAAATAAAAATCAAAAAAAAAATTCAAATGATTTTGGGTACATGGGAAATTTTTTTACTTTATTTTTTGATCACATTCTCTTGCCGAATTACGCCTCATTTAAAAATTTTTGAGTGATGAACACTATAGTGAAACCCAAAATGCGATATCTCATTTCGCTCTTGGATTGGAGCTGATGAACCTTCAAGAAGCGCTATTTTTTTCTCAAGATAGGTAGTACTATTTGACAAAATCTCGCTTCTTCAAGGTCCTATGGGTAATCCAAACACTTTTTTTTTATTGTTATTTACTCGAAACTTAGTATCAGGCTCCTCAAAGACGCTCTCCAGATTTCACTTCGATTTATCAAAAAATGTGAAAAAAGTTAGAAGGGGCGTTACCTTTGATACACCCTGCATAAGATATGTTATCTAATTACACAACGTCATGTTCTTCAGTGTGACATCCATGAATCTTCGCTTCTTATTGAAATACATACCTTTTCAATTCGAATACACTATTGGCAAGATCTAATTTGGTATATGTTGAAATACCACATAAATAAGAGAAGAGATTCATATATCCCATGTGTTTGAAACGATACAATATCGAATACTGAAAAATCGCATAAATTCCACCCAATTCAGAGCAAGACTGCAGAGGATTAAACAATCTATCAAACTATTGCTTTGAATCTAAAATCCTTTGTGATTTAACTTCGGTAAAGTCCCACTATGGTTCCCAACTCCTTACCGTTCACGAGGTCGGGATCACATATTCATCAGAAAGACCTGTATTCCTCTATTAATATGCGAGGAAGCGCTAGGACTACCGTTGAACTCACTTCGAAGCCTACTTGTGTGCCTTTGCTTCGTAGGGAAGCTTTGAGTTCGTGATTGAAATCGAAAGAATATTTGTCCTCCAAAATCAAAATTTCCACTTGCTTTTTACGTTTAAGAGCTTGCTGATCAATTTTGGTTCCGTGACCGTCTGTCTGTTTGCCTGTCTGATTGTCTGAGGTCTGTCTGTGGTAAATCCTTGTCGCGCCCAAAACTCTACCAAGTTTTAGTCCAATTCCGATGTAATTTTCAGAGATTGTACGGGTTAGCTTCTGCACGGTCTTCTATAATTGTCAATGCTGTTGGATCAACTGTAGCCTGCGCGCATGCGCAAACGTGGATTTCTCATAACATCGATTTCTCATCATCTGTTGGGCCGATTTCGTCCAAAATCGGTAGGTGATTGTGTACATGTGCTAGAAAAATGACCTATAAATTATATCGTGATTTGTAGAGTAATAACCATTGCGCATGAGTTAAACTAACATCGATTGACACAGGCACAACTCTGAGTCTAATTGAAAGATTTTGATGAAATTTTCAGGGATTGTGCAGGATAGCTTCTAGTTGGTCCCCTATAACTTTCGTTGCCGTCACAATAATAGCAGTCAATGCGCATGCTCAAACGTTAATTTATTATAACGTGGATTTCTTAGCATCTATTGGCCCTATTTCGTTCAAACTTGGGGAGTGTATGGTTATATGTTCCAGGGAAATTCCCTATGAATTATATCGCAATCGGTGGAGTAATGACTATGACGCATGCACAAAACTAAAATTGATTAACGTGGCTAAACTCCAAGACTAATGGACCGATTTTTATGACATTTTCTAGGATTGTGGGGCTTAGCTCGTAGATGAGCTCCTATCAATTTTATTTCCGTTGTAATAATAGTAGTCTGTGCGCAAACGTTAATGTCTTATAACGTCAACTTATCTATCATTTCGACTCGTAGATTGTTCTTCAACTAATTCTATATGTCCATGTTACAATATGTGAGGAAGCTTTACTGCCCACCCAACTTGGCAGATGTTTTTGTTATCGGGGACACTCTTGAGGGCTGGCATATTTCTACTATTGGAAGTGGGAGCATGGTCCGGTCACTAAGCAGTTTTCTAGCCCTGTTATCGTAACAATCATCAAATTCTGTCAGATGGAGGATACTAACAAACCAGATGACTGGCTCTGAGTGTCTACGAAAACTTGTCAAATCCATAACTCTGCGGTTTATATTCAACTTCCATCGAGCTTTCGAGAATTAAAACAGGTCTGGCTTGAGGTAGCTGAAGACAAACAAACTACAACAAAGACTAGAGTAGCAAGTAGAACTGTTTGTTCTCGAATGAGTCACAGGTATAAACTTTATTATATGCCCCTGTGTAATTGGGAATAATTGGTAATAATTAGTAGTGAAATAAGTATGTATGTATGTTATTTATTCCGACCAATATCAATTATAGTACATACTCCTGCTGTAGTGGCTCTTCAATGAATGATGATAGTTTAACTAAATATTGACATTAACGGAAAAATATGACTATCTAGTGCTTGAGATTAGCTACACCATATGGCCTACGAATCCAAGAGAGAAATTACTAAAAATATAATAATATTGAGTTATAATTCGCTTTTATGGTCTTGTTGCACAATTCTACATATTTTTTATTGTATTCTTCTCACGGCAACGGGATCTCTATATAAGTTTTTACTGCGCATTTATCCGTTACGTACCTCATGTTGAATGTGTTTACGGAAACCTTCCTCGTTTTCTGAAGAATGAAAGACGTTTCGGGAACTGGGATGAGCTTAAATTGTGATGGACGGTCTTGGTGTTACATGTGTTTGGTGATGTAGCTGTAACTGGTTAGAGCAATTAATATAAGAAGTATTCCAATTGTGGTGATGATTATTGTCACGTTCTGAGCAGTCCCACTGCCTCTAGCTGTTTCTTCCGTGGTTGTCATCATGGAAGTTTCGTTGTTTATCGTAGCTCTAAGCAATCCGTCATAGCTGATATTGTTCTTTATCAGAAAATCGACAATAGCCTGCTCCTCTCCGTAAGTCTGGTCGAAGATGTTTTCATAAATGGGTTCCCAAACTTCACTCACGATACCGTATAACGAGCAGTTGGACCTACGGGTTAAATCGGAAGCACACAACCTATTGTATATACGTGCTTTGCTTGGATCCTGTAGAACAGTCCTATTTAGACACCGCAGGTTAATGCCAAAATATTTTCTCCCACAGGGCCCATTTTCCATTAATGCAAAAATACCGTAAAACACCGTACCGTTTGGATGCTTCAGTTCATAAGCCATGTCATAATGGCTATACCCCGCAATGCATGTAGCCAGTGACTCGTTGCCTCTCAAATACCTATAGAAGTTGCCGGAATCATATTTGAAAGTAGCAGCTAACTCACATGGCGGCATCACATAGCCACTGCAACCAGCAATAATCGAACACAAAAAAATCAAAGCTCCAGCGTTATCCATCATGTTATAACTGATGATATTTTTGAATTTTTATGGAACGGAAGCTGGAAATAGACTGAAAAATCGTATAATATAAGTATAATATAATGAAAAGTTTTTGCGCTCAAAAAATGATCTTGGTAATAACTTGAGTTATTCACTAACCTATTTGTTTCATCTCTTATTTAAGTAGTGAGGCGCGCAATACCGTCAATCAAACTGTGTCATTAGAACGAAAACTGGCACGAAGTTCGAGCAGGAGGACCTTGTTTCCAATGGATGCTGTCACAGGTGAACTTCTTCAAAGGATATCCTATATATGCCCTTCTTAGTAGGTATGGTGGGTACGTGTTTGAAACTATAAGTTTAAAATCCGAACCTTTTAGCAGAGCATCCGTGTTACACGGATCGCCGTGAAGGACTGAATGGGAGGTGGGATCGTGCTTGTTGATGCAGTGAATCCACATCAATTGTAACTGCAAATTATGCAACACGTGCAGAGATGGGCGACAAGTTCCAGAGATTGGATCAACTAGTTGAGCGTTACGTGATCCAACTTCCTTCTTAACCAGCCAGTTTCAATGCCTTTCGGTGTCTTCCTGCTATCGAAAGAAAAAGACCGTGTCGTTCAGTGCGCCATTATATTCTTTATCAATTCCTGAAATGTTGGTGTATAGCGAACATAATAATGTTTAACAATGAAAAACACACAAACCTTTTTCTAAATTACATAATACATAAATAAATCATTCACTATACAACATCGGCAGGATAAACAACATCGTAACTAAGGAGAAGCTGTCACATTTATATATACCTGTGGTTTTCAACATCCGTGGACCACCAGTAGTCCGCGAGACATATAAGAAAACTTAATTCCCTATATTACGAGTGAAATATAAGTAAATAAGAGCAGAAGAAAATGAACAGAGTACCTAAGTTGGTACCTATCTTCCTATTTGCGATTTGTTTGTTCGCAGCTTCTTGACTGTCGATCAAGAAAATATTTTTGAGCATTCGGAATCATTCAAGCGTGTACTTTGACGTTTTCCCTAGAAGCACGGTGTGAAACGGATTCTATCCGGAAATCGGTACCAAATCCATTCAATACCCACGTGCCTGATGATGTGTTCGAAGAACTAACAGAGTTACAAAACTGCAAGAACTGCTAGGATAACTTCACAGTTCAATACAGGAAGACATTCAAAAGTGGTTGGTTGCTGGTTGCTCAAACTCCATTATTATTGTAAAACTCCTCACTCCCTTCGCCACCATCACTTATGCTAGGAAGGATTTGCAAGAAATATACAATCCCTGAGAGTGATCTAAGACTAATAGCAGCAAAATGTCTCCCTCTCCACCAGATTGATACACTGGAAAATACATGGAAGCGCTACCACCACACAGTTAATGCCGAAGATTTTAAATGGAGTTCATGGCGTTATTCACTTTTAAAAAATTCACTAAATAAAAAATGAATGCAATGCCACCAATTAAAAAAATGTCCGCGTAAAATTCTGGTTCTTGTTAGTGGTTCTCCATTTCAGTAAGGTTAATAACCTCTTATCTAGATAGCGAAACAGTTAACATGAAATCTGTGCCAAGAATAAATAGCTGCTAATGAATTTATGCTGAGATTTTAAAGTCATCAAACCTGTAGATTATACCAGTTAGGTATTATCAGGGATCGACTGTAACTGACATTCGAATGTCTTCAATGTAGATTTACAATTGTGTATAAACGATTAATTTTGGTTACATTTCGTAAATGTCGCATTGAGAAATGAGCGGGTTATCACACAGTTTTTGAAGAACTATAATAGGTACTACTGCGTGTATGTAATTAAAAATAATAATCTTCCAATTCGGTTCTTTAGTTGTAGAGTTCATTGAAAACCAAAGTTATGTAATACTCGTACTGATACGATTCCATTGTCCTTCAAGGCCACAGACAATTAGGTGGCTGAGAAAGTCTAGTAATCTATTCAAATATTAAAATAAGAGAGAAGAGCAAGCGGACATGGCAGTGAACTATTATACATAATTAGTCACTTCTGGTGGAACGATTCATACTTGAATGACTGAAATGCATGACTACCCAACGAGGAAACGCATCGAGAAATCGAAATGATGCGGTGAACGTTTTGTTTTTACAGTTTATGTATACCATCATCCCACCTTGTATCGAAATAGCCCTTTAACTTGAATAGCAAATCGATTCCAATACTTTATATAGATTCCAATACCATGTATAGATTACAAAAACGCCTGTCAAGAAAGAAAGGCATGCTAAATTTTTTATTTTATATTTGCTTCCTCACTACCGAAGGTAGGGAGCTATTTGTACGAAAATTACCACGTGCTTTTTGCGTTTCAGAGCTTGCTCCTTAATTTTGTCACTTGTCTGTCTATAATGATAAAGGATAATTTACGTCCTGAAAATAAGGATATGAAAGGCTTCATTAGTCTACGAAGTTGACTAGACCCAGTTCTTGGAATATATCAGCTGGGTACCAACTTTTAGAATATAGTTTTCTGTTAACTGTTCAATGTTGGTTGCCTGGTTATAATTTTCTCTGTATTTTACTTCTCATTTGCACTCAGTACAGGATGGTGTCTGCAAGGAGATTCTCCAACGAATTTATGATGTTGGTATCGTGAAGGCGGCAGATTCTGACTGGCAGGTTTGTTCTGCTCAAAGCTCTGCCTAGTGTGTGGGGGCCGACGCCGACGTCGCGTCGATATCACGTGATTATTTGGGGAATTCTGTGGGTGCGGACGACTCTTCCTTCACTCAACTCAACGACACACCAGAAATGTCATCACACCTTTCTACTCCGAATTGTTTCCGAGCCTACCTACAGGTAGCCGAAGCATTGTTTTCACATTCGGGAGAAAAAACATTTTGGTCTCCAAAATCAAAATTTCCACTTGCATTTGGATGGCATTTTGAGAAAGTGTGCGGGCTAGGGGTAGACGGTCCCCTTTCAGTTTCATAGTTCTTAACTCATTACTTCACTCTGCGCATGCGCAAACGTAAACTCTACCAAGCATGCTTTTCTTACGCCCTAATCGTCCGATCTCGCTCAAATTTGAATGATGGGGAATGACGATTTGATCATCCCATATCAATTTCAACATGATCGTATTACTAGTAGCTAGGTACTGCGCATGCGCCAATATGAAATCCTTGTAACAAGATTATTTTCCACAATTCTCATCTGATCTGAATGGAATTTTCAGGGAAAGTGCGAGGCGGTCACCTATCAGTTACATTGTAGACAAATCAATACTTCATTTTGCGGATGCGCAAACGTAAATTCTATTATGTTCTATTTTTTACCACTCTAGTCGTTCGATTTCGCTCAAGTTTTGATGATAGTTGGAAGAAAACGGCTTGATTTCCCCATATTTGAACATGATTGTATAATTAATAGCTACTGCGCATGCGCCAATGTGAAATACTTATAATGACCTTATTTTCCAAAGTTGTCATCCGATTTTGATGAAGTTGTCAGTGAATGCGCGGTTTCGGTTGTGGATGGTCCCGTACCTATTTCATAAACGTAAATTACATTGGTATCATTTTTTCGTTTCTTAATTGACCAATTATGAAGTTTCACGCTACTTCTTGATTTAATCTTTTCCGCTATGGAATTTTTCAAGATCATTTAAAACTTTTGAATGATCTATACATTCATAATACGTATACGAGGAAGCTATTTGACACCCAACTTAGCAGACGTTTTACTCATTTAATAACTACCATCATTCCACCTCCTTCCAGTTCAGAAGCCATAACAGGGGGTAGATAAACCTGACCAGCACAAGCCTCCCGACCAGAATCCTCCTAAGCAGGAAGGTGAGAAGTAAAATGCAGAAACAATTACATTCAGGCACCCATCTGTGGTCTCAGTATTCTGAAAGTTTGAGCCCAGTTGATAAACTTCAAGTACCTATTTATAGTATTTTAATTCGACAGATAAAGCAGAGACTAATACACGATTCGTTGTACCTAGGGTGGCAAAGAAAGTGTGAACAAAAAAAAACAGTGCCCCCCCCCCCCCCCCCCGTCAAAATCAGATTTTGGTTAGAGTGGACATCTGTGAAGCATCATTTTTCTGCTACTATTAGGCACGGAGAGCTGCAGATAACCTTGAAATGCTGAAATCCTATTTTAAATCACATCACCTACTATATCATATTGTTGACAAAAAGAACTTTCTTTCCGTGAAATTAGAAACAATCAGAACGAAACCCATGATAGTTTTTAAATTGCATTTTCTCGTACATTACCATATGCTAACTTATACGTTTCTTCAATTACAAATCGAGAAAGCGGATAAACTATCATTCAACTCTCTTCGAAGTCTACTTGTGTGCTTTTCATCATCAGCAACTGTATTGAGGGCTGTAATATTCTACTATTGGGAGTGAAGCACGATCCAAACCATGTAGTTTTCAAGCTCTGTTCTAACTGTAATTGTTATTAAATTCTCTCCCATGGAGGTAGACAACACATCCTGTTCGTTTGTTTATCGATCTTATTGTCTCACAATCCGCAGATTCATTTATTACGGATTTTATCCGATTTTTACCAAGCTTTCAAGGTTTGAGGCGAGTAATAGGTAGCTGAAGAAATGGCTGATGTAGACAGTATAGAACTGTTTATTCTCGAATGAGACACTGGTACACAATACACAATATAGACTTTGTTATATCCCCTTGGGCTAATAGTAATGTTTTTTTTTTATTTTTACAAACATAAATTGAAGCACTTCTACCAATAGTATTGGTGCTTCAGTGAAGTCTAACTAAGGTATAGACCAATGTTACATTAAATGCAATTTATGACCTAATAATCTAGCACTAGAAATTGTTTACACCATCGCTTTCAAAATCGTGAAAGAAAAAATATATATACCTATATATATTTTTTTGTAATTTTAATTTTTTTTTTTTTTTTTTTTTTTATGTTTTTTCTTTGCTTGAACGAGGTTATGTTGTGCAATTTTACTCTTTTCCTATTGTATTCTTCCTATAGCAACAACAACTCTATACTATGAGTACAAACTACTTGACAAGGAAATCGTTAGTTAGTAAAGAATGTGAAGTATTTGACAGCCGAAATCGATCTTACATTGTAACCCTTTATTTCCCGGAAAATAGACAACATTCATCACTAATTTCTGTTTTCTTCATTGAAATGGGTTACCACTCGTATTCGTATCCAAACTAAACACTTTAATGCCTAATGTTGCACCTTTCAAAGGAAAACTTCCTCATTTACTGAAGGGTGAAAGAGGTTTCGATAACTTAGATGAGCTCAGAATCAATAACAGCAAAACATTACCACCTAGTACTATAGATTCGCTACACCAAAAGGCCTTCAAATCCAAAAGAGAAATTACTAAAAATATAATAATATTGTGTTCTAATTTGCTTCTGTCGTCTTGTTACACAATTCTACATATTTCTTATTGTATTCTTCTCACGGCAACAGGAGCTCCATTTAAGTTTTTACTACGCATTTATCAGTTACGTACCTTAAGTTGAATGTGTTTACGGAATCCTTCTTCGTTTATTGAAGAATGAAAGATGTTTCGGGAACTGGGATGAGCTGAAATTCTGATGGACGGTCTTGGTGTTACATGTGTTTGGCGTAAAAGCTGTAGCTGGTTAGAGCCATCAAAATGAGAAATATCACAATCGTGGAGATGATTGTCATGTTCTGAGCAGTACTACTGCCACTTGTGGTTTCTTCCATCGATAGAATCCACGGAGTTTCGTCGGGTATCTCATTTTCAGGAAATGTGTAATAGTCGATGTTGTACTTTGACAGAAAGTTGACAATAGCCTGCTCCTCCCCGTAAGTCTGGTCAAAGAGGTTTTCATAAATGGGTTCCCAAACTTCGACCATGTAATTCCTGGGGATCGAGCAGTTTAACCTACGCGTTAAGTCGGAGGCGCACAACCTCTTGTATACACGTGCTTTGCTTGGATTGTGCAGAATAGTCCTATTTAAACAAAACATATCTAGGCCAAAATCTATACTGTTGTGTATTTTCCCACAGGGGCCATTTCGCATTAAGCCAAAAATACCGGAAAACACAGTACCGTTTGGATGCTTCAGTTCATAAGTTGTGTTATAATGGCTATACCCCGCAATGCAGGTAGCCAGTGATTCTTTTCCTCTCATGTACATATTGAGGGATTGTATGGTGCGTTCAGAAAATTTGAAAAGCTCACCTAATTTGCATGGCGAGAACACAATGCCACTGCACTCAGCAACGATCGAACACAAAAATATCAGAGCACCGACGTAATTCATATTGCTAGACTGATGATATTTTATCAATTGAATAGCGTATCGTATTTGATGAGCGGGAACTGAACGTAGACTGAAAATTTTAATAATATGCATATAATATAATGATCAGTTCTCGCGCTCAAAAAATTAATTCGATAACGACTCGAGCTATTCACTACACCTAATTACTTCAAATCTTATTTAGGTAGGCGCGCAATAACGTCAATCAAAATATGTCAGATGCAGAACACCCAAAACCGGCGCGAAGTGCGAGCAGGACGTCCTTGTCACCAATTTATGCTGTCACAGGTGGAATTCTTCAAAAGATATCGGCTGGCTTCTTAGTGTGGTAGGCACATACTTCAAAATATTAGTTTTAAAGCTAAAACTTTCAGCAGAGCACCCGTGATACTCGGACCGCCGTGAAGGACTGAATGGGAGGTGAGATCGTGTATGTTGATGCAGTGAATTCACATCAATTGTAACTGCAAATTTGCAACACGTGAAGAGATGGGCAGCAAGTTCCAGATATCGGATTAACTAGTTGAGCGTTACGTGATGCAACTTGCTTCTTAACCAGTCAGTTTAACTGAGTCTTGGGGTTTGAGGTTGTCAAAAGTAAAAGTCTTGACGTTCAGTATGAACATTATAGTTTTAGATATTCCTGAAATTGGAGCACATTGGTGCCAAAATATTTTCATTGCTGAATTAATGACACACAACCAACCCTTTTTCTAATCAACTTTTAACAGAAATAAATCACTCTTTTCCTTACGAAGTCGGCAGGATATAAACAGCACCGTAATTAAGGACAAGCTGTCACATTCACCACGGTGGTCCTTACATGTTTACAAAATTAACTGAGAAGGATCACCTGTTTATAAACAATCATTCAGACATCCACGCTCATTCCTCAGATTGTTGGCCACGCACTGCGCAATGGTTAACATAGCACGATCAGGTAAAACGAGAGGTTTCCAACGACTGGCTAACGATTTTCGTACGATGATAAATGCCTAATATAAAGTTCCGTAGCAAGGATTTGGTCGTAAGCTATAGTCTTTAGAAAATAGGAGAGGAACGCATTAAATGTCAAGTAACGGTAATTTTGTCACATTTTTGGCCGGGTTATGAAGGCGAAAACATGTTCCATGTTAAAAATCTGTTCTCACTAAGATTCAAACTCGGGTAAGTAAAATGATTGTAAATAATTGTAAATAAAATTATTGTAAAAGATTGTAGATAAAAAAATTGTAAATGGTTGTAAATAAAATGAGTCCAACGCTAAGCAACTAAGCCCTGCGCCACCAAAATCATACCAGTTGACCGTTTTTCTATGAATTAAAAGCAATCATGTTCGGGTAAATTTTTAACAGAATGTGTTTTAGCCTTGGCATCTCCAACCGAAAATGATGATTTCCGCTTACAACCGAGTCGTTGCTAAGGAAATGGTACTTCGTCATTTTTCTTCCAACAAAATCCGTTGCCATTCGTTTGAAAGCTCTTGATTTATCCAACCATATTATGTTAACTACTGCTAAGTGTTTGGCCAACAAGCTGAGTTATGAGCATGGTTATTCGAATAATGTTTACACACAGTGGATTTTCCTCAATAATTGATATTCTTAACAAGATTGCAACAGCTTGTTAATTTCTGATGATTGCATTGAGCCGTTGCGCTTGTGATAAATAAATAAAACAACTTGACATAGTAGTGATAAGATACAACGCAAAATCTTAGTCATTTTTATAGGTATACGGGTTTCGCGGGTTTGTGTGAAACGCGTGAGCTGAAACACATTATGTGTTTCAATAATTACATTCGAAGAATGTAAAAAAGGTAACCGGGGTCCAAGGGGCTTGCCCCCTGGCGATAGGCCGAGCGCCGAGTTTTTGTTATCAATAACACCTTTTTTTGTTAACAAGGCACCTGGACCCCCGGTTACCTCTATTTACATACTTCGAATGAAATTATTGAAACACAGAATGTGTTTTAGCTAACGCGTTTCACATAAACCCGTGAAACCTTCACATTAGAATGACTCAGATTTTGCGGTGTATCTTATCACTACTATGTCAAGTTGTGTAATTTATTTATCACAATCGCCATATTTGAAACCTCTTCGTTATAACCTTTCATTTGTGCCCTCACACGAAAAATGCAAATGTTACAGCCCCCCCCCTCCCAATGGGTTTTTGGGTCCGAAGGCCCCTCCTCGTCATAAGCTTTCATTCATTCATACAACATGAATTATCAGAAATTAACAAGCGGTTGCAATCATGTTCATAATATCAACTATTGAGAATGATCACCTGCGTGTAAACAATTATTCATATAACCATGCACATAACTCAGCTTGTTGGCCACGCACTTCGCAGTAGTTAACATAATATCGTTGGATAAATTGAGATCTTAAGAATGAATGGTCAACGAAGTTTTTAGGATGAAAAATAACGAAGTACCATTTCTCTAGCAACGACTCTGTTGTAAGCGGAAATCATTAGTAAATTTTTGCAAAGCATTTTCCTTACACAAAAACGCAACGCTTTTTCTTTAACGCAATACGATTTGTTTTCGGTTGGAGTCGCCAAGGCTAAATCACATTCTGTGTTAATGCCTAAAAGTTATTAAAATAAAAATGGAAATTGAATATTGAAATATTGCGCTTAAAACAAACATAGGATATAATCCAATTTGGTTTATGGTAGCTGAGAAAGCTAGGTTACATTAAAAATCATAAGCGAGTAAAATACGCCTAGATGGCAGTGAACTATAAATAATTAGTAACTTCTGGTGGAACGATTCAACCTTGAATGAATTACTGAAGTCCACGACAACTCAACATGGATCTGCATCGTGAAATCGAAATGATGCCGTGAACGATTGATTGGTCTTCGAGTTCTTGTGTATCGTCAGCCCACCTTGAATCGAACTTGTTGTTTAACTTGAATAACAAATCGATCACGACACCTTATGGTAACCAACAGGATGAACACAAATAAGCTCCAGTCATGCAGCATGATCGTAGGAGCGAAGTTTTGTAAATTATCTATTATATTGCGTTACATTGTTATGAAATATGAGCCTTTCAGTGCAAACCTAACGACCAATGTTATAGCGAAACACTCGTTCTTAATGAAATTAAGCTAATGAAAACATATTTTGGAATATTAGCTTTTTTATCGATTTTTCAGAAAATATTAATTTTATTTGATTACATTTTTCAGCATAATTTTGTACAAAAATGTCATAATGTTCTAGATCATTATTGCAAACAAAATGTTCTAAAAGTCTAACAAAATCACTAAAAATATCTATACTTAAACGGTTAAAAATCGTTAAATCCATATTTTTCAGCAAAATGTTAGTAAAACAAAAGAGGTCATCAACAACAAACTAGAACATAATAGAATTTATGCAAAAAATTACACACAAAAATTTACTTCGATTTCTTCTATTTTCTGAAAAATCGATTAAAGCTCCCTAAAAAAGCCAAAATTTTCAAATCTTTTTTGAGACGCAAAATATTATTTAGATCGAGTTTGGTTACCATAAAATTGGTTATCAACTATTTCAAAGTGTTCCGATTTCTAAACAATGCCACAATAATACAATAATTTACGAAAATTCGCTCATACGACCATACTGCATTAGTAGAACTTTTTAATAATCTAGTTATTCATGTTACGAACACAAGGAAGTTATGTATTGTTAACTTGGCTGAAAAAACTTGGCTGTTGTTAACAAGGCTGTTGTGTGTTGTTAACTTGGCTATTTCATCCATTTCTATCCACTCTTGATCGACGGACAGATATTCGTTATATTGTAACTTTTGGAACACTCTCACGAAGTGTTTTAGATTGGTACGAATATGCAATTTAAAAAGTGAATACCATATTTCGCGGTGCTAGGTTCGGCTACATGGAAATTTTGGTAGCTTGCGGAGCATAATAGCGTGGTGTTAAATCGCAAGGAGCATTCAAGCATTAGACAGTGATTTATCAAAGCTGGAATATAATACTGTCTTTTGTGACTCAGGTGGAAAGAACAGGTTTTTGGAAAGTAAACAACCAACTGATGGGAGAGCCAAAGCCGGGGAGCGTCATTTCCTTCTCGAACGTCAATCCGCTACAAGCTCGATCGCATAGCTACCTAATATTGCAGTCATTCATGCCATTTACCGGGGAAGTGATCGCGTAATTCTATTTTCAGTGGTTGCTTACGTTTTTTGAGTCGCTCAACACGAATCTGAGAATTCGATTCAATAATTTTGCACGGAACAAAGTCCAATTCATAAAAAACAGAACTAGATGCTACCAGGCTTTTGATGCACAGTATATAGTACTGTTTCAACGGCATGATGATGATGTCTTTGCACCGAAAACGCTCGCCTTCGCTACGATTGCTAGTGAAGACGGATCCCTCCGAAAGCAACGTAAATGATAATTTTACTATTACTACTAGCAGATATAACCCTTAAGATTTAATAATAACAATTATTGAGTTTCGTCGATAGACCCTGGTGCCAATTCTGACAAGATTAGACCTATCACTCAAAATCTTCACAATTGTTCCCAATCACCAAATCTTAGAATGCACATTTTGAACGAGCACCTGTTCATTCAATTGGAAATCGTTGGGTATTCTGGAGGCACTGTTGAAACTTGAGGTTTGTTTTGCCTTGTCACAAATGACAGTGTCATTGATAGCTACAGGTTTGAGATCCGAAATTGCCAACAAAATGTTTGATCAAAGATACTGATCAACAGTTGGGCCAGGGAATAGGGTAATCCCTCCACAAAAGAATTAGGGTAGTTCAACAAATACAAACTAAAATCACTTGTATCAAAACCACATTTTTTCAGCATGAGTTTCCCTACGCCAACAGCTTTTTCCGCGAGACCATTGCTTTGGTGGTGGTGGGGTCTGCAGGTTCGTAGATTATATAGCATTTTCAAATTTAATTCGTCCTTTTACAAAATGAATTCGTCCTTTTACAAAATGAATTAGTTCTTTTACAAAATGAATTCGTCCTTTATAAAGAGGGACCGAATCTTGAAGGTGTCTTAGTAACGGCGGTGTCTGGGGCTCGGAAAGAAGGTGGCGGTCTGAATGCAATCTTTGTGCAAGTGCGCGAAAATCGTCTCCCCTACCATCTACGCACATCAGACACAAATTACTGTAGGCACCAACTTTGTAATGCATATGCTTTCCCTCATGCCTAGAGCAGCGTCAGGGCAGCCTCTGCATTGAGAAAAAAAAAAATTCCAGTCATGCAGCATGACCCTATGAGCGAATTTTTGAGGATGTTTCATACAACTGTTTCATGCAAATATTACCGATTTCTACAACCAGCGAACGGCATTATTTCGATTTTTGACTGATTTTTCAACTTTGACATTTTTAAAAACTTGATACATATTCTTATAGGAAATTTTACGCTGATTCCGAATATACCACATGTTAGTATGCTGAAAAAATTATTTCGCACAACAAATCGCAAAAAACAGGCTATTTTGAAATTTTTTACTACATGTTTGAAAATTTCAACCCGAAGATGTAATCCGATCGTGCTGGCCAACGAACTTGAACTTTAGTTTTGTGTCCTTAACATTTTAAAATTTGTTTGAAGTTTCTAGCACAATTCTACAGACAGTTATCGTCTGGAATGACACATACATATATACATACATACATAAAAAAATGCGTTAAACTTCAGAATATGATTCAGAATAGCCTGAAACGGATTTCTGCATAAAATGTTTTCAAAAATTCACATTCTACAAATTTTGAGGCGAGAGCAATAGCTTAATTTTCTTCAAAAATTCGCTAAAAAGAGTAGCTGCAAATTATTACAGAGAAGTTTATTATTTCTTCGACGTAGAACACCAGTCTATATTATTCAATGAATCGTCAGGTAGGTATCTACTGTGTCTGAATAGGTGTAGACGCCTACTGAAGAGAAATGAAAAAAATTAAATAACACATCTAAACTTTCTTTACACAAGCTGTGATGATGCAGTTCCGTTAATTGGCAAATTCTCTTACAACACTTCATTCACATGACATTTGTATTCAATATATAAAGCATATCAGCTCCAAATCAAAATTCTAAGATTCGCTGGATAGCCGTGGCATGTCAGTTTCGAGTTTTTTTATTAACTGTATTCATTCTTTTGGGTTTAACAATGAGAACAAAAGAAATGAATTAGATGGGAAATGGGGGAAGTTGAGAGCTTTTTACATTGTACCTCTAAAAAAGTATTTGAACTGTGTTATGTTTTAGTTATATAGAATTACTTATTTTATTTCCAGATTTAATCAATTTAAATAAATAAAAATAGTTAGATTGGTTCAGGAAATATTTTTCTAAGTTCTTTTAAATTTTAAAGTCGTTTTTGTTCAGTGAGTAATTTGTAAATATTGTCGAAGTCATCGACATGAAAAAAAATGTATACATACAGTTGGTGAACAGTCATCAACATTAACCAACAAATTTTGAATGGTTTTTTTTTTTTCTTTATTGGTTACAATTGGTAGACTTGACTTGATTTATTAGTTAGCCAATATCCAGTCGATCATATTTTTGCAGTCACTGTTACCCACAACGCTCACCAAAATAAATTACGAGTCGTATCAAGCGACTCATCAGAATATTGTCCGTACTAAGGTACCCGCACATTAGGCCGGAACAGGACGGGACATTTATGTACCTTAATTATCTTTACGGCGGCAGCCGTCTCGTCCCTATGCTCCTCCGCATACGCCGCGGGATGGAGCGGTGATGACCAGAGCCAGGCAATGGACGAAAAACGCCGCGATCGCCCTCTTAGCGAAAAACGCCGCGTCCTGGCACCGGACGTTTCCGTCCTGCCCCTGCCCCTGTCCTGCCAAATGTCCGGCATCCCACACCCTACCCGGGCATTTAAAGTACATTAAGTACGATAATACGACCTGCGTCCCCCGTCTGTTTCCCGTCCTGTTCCTGCCTAGTGTGCAGACACCTCAAGTTGTGTAATAGACCTACGATCTTTATCCTGCGACAAATCGTGGACTTGATAATGCGATGAATGAAAGTACTGAGTTCATCCCAACAACAAAATTTAAATATTTGTTTACCTACATCCCAAAATAATGTAGGTTATTGAATATTATATTGTTCTTCCCAGACTACTCTCAAACATTGGAAAGGGTAGAGCTGGCCTTCATGGTGTTATAATATGCATTGGTACCTTCATAACACAAATTAGATAAGAAAAGCACCGTAATAAACAATTTATCGTTTCCTACTGCAGCCAGTGCTCTATATATGATCAAGTGTAATCCTGAGTGTTATCCCACGATCTTCCGACGAGCGTTTGGCGTGCGGGCAAAACTACTTTTTGACTGATGAGATGGCATCACCGCCCCTCAGATCACTGGCATTAGATCGTAGTCCAGGGGTATACAGTGCTCCATTGTTCCAAATGTGTATGAATTACTTGTCCCCTGTTCGGCCTTGAGTTACGAAACGTCTCCGAACTCGGGTCCCAGAATAATTGTGGTATTGTTTCTTGACAAGGCACCTTCAGACTTGAGCTTTCTCGAGGAAGGGTGGTGGAGGAGCTACTTTGTCAGGTCTTACCTCAAATCGAAATTATCTAACTGCGCAACTAATATGGACCAGAAAAACGTGTCCGCTTCTAATATTGATGACAAAGCATCATTTTGGCAACCTTCTACAAAAAATGGTCACGAAATTACGAACTGTGTTTACGTTAATGATTATGTGACGCCAATTATTATCATGGGAGGATGGTTTTGTTTAGTAAGAATTACTAAAATGTAGAGAATTAGGAGATAAGGTTTTTTATTTTTTATTGTTAATTTCAATGAAAGATTCCATCAACAACATTGTTGGCAACAATCAAACTCTGCAACTATTAGTAGCATCGGTCTGAATAACGTTTTCCGGGAACTCCCTCAACACATGGGTTTCAGCTACGTAATTTGAATAAAATAAATGATCTAGAAAAATCAGTCGACGTAATTGTCCGTGAAAAATTGCGATCTCTTAGAAAATTACATAATCATAAACATCAACCTTTCATCAAAATCTGGTGAGATTCTGGTGGCGATTCGTTGCACTTTAATAATACGCTAAGCACGCGTACTTATTAATGTACAACGAATCGCATTTAAAACAAGATTTCAACGTTCTACGCAGATCATCAGTATAACTACTATATTTATTAAGCCTCGTGTATGGTAAATCATCAAAACTAGGCGCTTCGCGACTCCCAATAGGGTTTGCACCTTTACCGCTCCAGGATCACACAATTTGACGCTTTTTAGTAAATGTCCAAGTAGCTCCATTTCAGGTTTCAGTACCTAGATCGAACAAATTAGGCACAGAAGTCCATCAGCGAATCAGTGAGTCTGTGTGGACCGAAATTGTATTCTAGACATTCCAAACGAGCCCCATTTCAAATTTCAGCTCCATAGGTTGATTAAGAAAAAACTAGCTTTACGGGCCCTGTTGCGTAATACACCTTTGTAAACGATTTGTGAAATGCAAGTTCGTGGTGATCGGGTGAAAGGCTGACTTTTTCATTAATGTGCCTACGTAGATGCAGACATCTAAAGAGGGAAACGTAATGAAATTCATTAATACTACATCTACGCTTTACTACACTTTACTACACTTTACATCTACCTACCAACTGAAAATGTATGAGACCAAATAATACACCTACCAACGATTCACTAGTCCATCCGTAGAGACAAGAATGACTCAATTTTGCGAAGTCATAATTCAATTGGAATTGTATCACCTGATTCGATCATCGGTTTTTTAAATTAATTATTATTATAATTACTTATTCTACGCATATTGAAACGTAAAACAACAAATTTTGATGGTGATTGGGGGGGGGGGGGGGATCGATTATAAAGGTTCACAATTGATATTAATAAAGCAAAATGCGTTTCATCGTCCTAACTAATTATTTATATACATACCATGTTCTAGTCTGGGAGAGGAATTATGATGTTGTTGAAATGTTGGTATCAACCTGCATTTAATATAGTAATGTACTCCATTGTTTTGAATATTTAGAGATTGTGGGATCTAGTAAGAGTTAATCACATAATAATGCCATACGTACCAATGGCAGTCCCCACACGTGGATAAACAAACGTGAAATCCTTGTCACTCGCTCGGTACTCAATTATCGGATGATTTTGATCAAATTTTTAGATAATATGATTTGCATCGGTTTCTAACGGCTGGGGGAAATAGTAAAGTAAGATGTTACGTAAAATTTCAAAATCTCACATGCATACACGAATAAAAATTTCGGATACAATACGTCAAAACTCTAAAACTCTAAAAGTTAACATGCGAATGGAAATTAACACGTTGAGGTTCATTTAAAAAAAGTTCATCTCCCAAAAGCGGAACCAATGTAGACTCGAAAACAAAACACAGCAAATTATTACACAACGGTTTATCGTTTCTGTATTAAATAGCCCTTCAACGCAAATTGCACGAAGTCTATCATACATTATCTAAATATAACTGCATAAGCGTAGACGCCTACAGAGAAGAACTGCACTTAATACGAGCTGATCCAACAAGTGAAAATTAATTATATGAAATGAATCACCTACCTACGCGTTACAGGTTCTGTTTCGTTATAGATGATAGAATCATAATAAACTCAATTTCGTGAGTGAAAACTCAGATTTTTCAAACTTCCCCGCTTGGAAATCTGTATGGTAACATCCAGAAATGATTCCAGGATGTTTACGTTTTTTGATATAAACATATATGTTTATGTGTATGGGTTATTCCAAACGATAATTTGTTTTTGTGTATACGTATAGATAACGAGAGCATTGTTTTCACTTTTGGGAGACGCATTTCTCTCTCTTCTCTTTTTCTTTTTTTTTCTCTCTCTCTCAAATCAAATTGGACTGCATATCAAAATTGACATTTATATTTTATACTATACTATGTGATGTGGGACGTATAAATTTCACTATTTGCATTGAATGATGATGCGAAATGAATCGTTTGAGGGATGAATTTTCATTTGTTATCTCAATATACTGCTCTTTACAAAATATAGTGCACTGAAAAATCAAAACGACAATCCAGCACCCGACATTTATACGAATGTAGGGGTTGAGGGTGGAAGAGAGTGAGGAATCTTCCAGAATGTGAAGGGTTTGTTCAATTTTTCGTAATTAGTTTGGCCTGTTGGCCTCTCTTCAAGTCATTAACTTAGTACAGGTGAATCCATCTGTAATGACTACAGTGCACACTTCACTATAATGGATTACTACAGTGCACACTTCATCTGTACTAAGTTGATGAACTGAGGAGGCCAATGGGCGAAACCAGTGGACAAAAAAGTGAATAATCCCTTCACAAGACTCCTCACTCTCTTCCACCCTCCACCCTCACAATTCAGTTGGAAAAGGAGACACCTACCTACCTATACGAATGTAGTGTCTTAAAATACTAGTGATTCCATCTACAAAGTATTCCCAACTTTAAAAAACATTTAGAACGTTCTGATATCTAAAATAGTCAAAATATCGAACATTATTCATTTTAAACAAATATTAGTGTTGAACAAATAATTAAGTAATTTTTATAAATTCAAATATGGACGCTTGTCACCAGTAGATTATTCTTAATAGTACGGTACGATCCCAGTGATCCTCTGCAAAATAAATTACACTACCGTATCCGCTTAGTGAAGTCGTCCATCTCCTCAGGTTTACATAATCGTATATACCTTCAGGTTGCGGATAGATGAATTTACCCATTCCCTGATCATTTCACGAACAGAATGATTTATAATGGTAGATGGTGGGAAATCGTGAGTCTGATCATCAGAGGTTTTCTTGGAAATTCAAAATTTACATGAACACGTTTCCCGCTATTTTACATCGCCAGATACTTCGTAGTTGAATTTTAGCGTTAACCGGAGACGATGACCATTTTTGCTAATATCAGATGATGAAACTTGGATTCAAACAAATTTCGTGTAAATTAATTAGATATTGGAGGAAACTTAGGCTGTACAAATTAGCTTGGAAGCCACCAGGATAACACAAAGCAAAACACAAAGGAAAGAAACTTAATTTTTAGAAACATATAAATATATTTTGATAATCGATACATCATAAATAATTAAACCAGGCAAGTTCAACTGTCACAAAATTCCAATTGAAATTTGCTTATTCATATTCCGAAAAATCTCGGTTTGGATTCATTTGCTTTTCAGATCGAAAGATCTTATAAGAATTGAGCTTTTAACATAATCAGTATTGAACCGATTTAATGTTCATTTTAAATTACTAAATCAATTTGAAAAATAATTAATATTATTTATAATCATTTAGTGCAGCACGATTCACCTTTTAGCTGATCTATTCTAAATCCTAGTAGCACCTTCTTCAAGTCCTTTTGTCATGTAAAAAAATAGATAAATAAGCAGTTACATCGTTTCAAGCCTCGATTGGAAAACTTTTTGAACAGAACACAAACATACAAAAAGAAGAAAACATAGAACATAAGAACACAAACCCAAACATACGAAGAATTTGGGAAGAGAACGTTTCCTATTCGTACTGTAGAATTGGTAGATGGCAAGCCACTTCAGAAAACAATTCTGTTAGCGATATTTTGTTGAAAATAAAGCTATTGCAATGCCTCGGAAAATTTTTAAAATTTTTGAAAAATTCTTTAATTAAAATCCGTTTTGAGGCATTCTGAAACGAATCCTGGAGTTTAACGCTTTTTCATATATTATTTATTTAATCATTTATTTATCTATTTATTTATGTGTCATTTCAGGCGATAATTCTCCTTAGGATTGAGATAAAAATTCCGTTCTTGCGCCAAAAAATCAAGCTTTTCAAACGATAGGATGAGTTTGCAGGCCAGAACTTTTTGATTACACTAAATGGGTCAAATTTCAAAAATGTACTCAAAAAATCACTTAAAAACGGCTAAAAAAACTATATTTTCTGGTAGAATATTGTTCAAATAAATTTTATTAACTGTTAAATAAAACATTAAAAAATGTATATACAAAATTATGCTAAAAAATGTTCATGAAATTCATTAAAATTTACTAAAAAATCGATAAAAGCTACAAAAAAAGCTCAAATTTCAAAACCTCTATTTGAATAGGAGATTATTATTTAGAATACGTCTTTTGCCATAAAATTAATAGTTAACAATTCCCTTGCACTCAAAAAGCTCAAATTTCAAAACAATTGAACAGTGTACAATACGACAATTTACGAAAATTCGCTCATTTGATCATGCTGCATGACTGGAACGATTTCCTTTGTTTTATCAGTTGTTTCATTAGAATCGGAAGTTGAGGCGAGATTTGGTTTTAAAATCCTTGGCTTCTAGGCGATCGTGAGTATCGTAGCATTTTCAGAATACAGAGCCACTTTAGATATAAAACGACTATGGAAATTAAAAATCAGACACCAACAAGATAAATCGCAGTTGTGGGAAAGATTTCGAAACGTTCAAGTGGTGAGAAGCAGGTTGTCTTTTATTTATCAGGTTCTTCAAAAACTGATATCGCTCTTCACTGGATCTAGGAAAAATAATCATGATAGGCATCTGAGATAGTCTGATGCCACTCCCATGGGTTTTAGTTTAGACCAAAGTGTGTGGGTGGATGTCTGAAAACATAATTGTTTATTAAACACGTAAAAATCAAATCAGCATAAACCCCATGCTTATCAAAACTTCAAACTTTCATCTGTTGACGTATTAGGCCGTCCTTTTCATGAATTGCCGAAATCAGATGAGATCATTTACGGAGTATTTCATTCTTAACAAAACATTTTCGATTCAAGATTTAGATGAACAAGTTATTCGATCTACAAGTTATCCCTTTGATTCCTCACTTGAACATTACATAATTCGTAATTAGTTCATTTAGTGTCATAAACGATATCTTAGCACAACTTTATGAGATGTCACAACAACAGCAGCAGTCAGCATCATCGCAACAGCCATCATCGCCACAACCATCATCGCAACAACCATCATCGCAACAACCATCATCGTAACAACCATCATCACAACATGACACATTTGATGAAGATCCACTTTTTAAACCAGAAGATTTTATATTAGGCAACTGGTCAATGCCTGATGGTCTGATGTCTGATGTTATGATATTTGATGTTACAATGTTTGACGTTACAATGTTTGATGTTACAATGTCTGATGTTTCAATGTCTGATGTTCTTATGCCTGATAATTTGATGTCTGATGCTTTATTCTCTGATGTTTTGGCGTCTGACGTCAAATGGTCTGATGAAGATTCACTTTTAAAATCAGTAGGTTTTTTATCAGGCAACAACTGGTCAATGAGAACGTCAATAAGTCCATCGCATGCAACTTCTTCCACAATTTCAGATAACACGGATGGTTCATTCTTCGCTTTGCATGCATTACACCTCCGATCAGTTCGAGCTGTTTCCCCAAGCAATGGTTCTCCCACTCCAGCATAATCTAGATGATATAGCTTGCCACAGACCGAGCACGTGGTTCCCTCCAGGTCGTCCATGACGAAGGAAATCGAGAACAAAGAACCCGGGCACCTAGATTCTTTCACAGGTAGTAATGTGTTCTTGGCCCGATAGGGAAAAAGCCTTCCTACTACCTCACACTACAGCGGTCCAGACCAGACTGACGCCAAGAGAGATACGATGGGTAGGCGGTGACTAAATCCGATTATAGGAACCCCCACTCAGTTGAGTTCTCCGGAATAACTCCTCTCGCATATTATTATCCTTCTTCCTAATAATGACTCAACAATTATCGAAAGAGGTGACAGGGTTAAGATCAGACGTACAAAACACTAATGACCGTCTCGCGCTCAAAACCCTATGAAAATCAAGTATTTTACGCCGAGATTTTTTAGAAGAAATCCGGTTATTTCTTGTTTGTGAGGAAGTCGATAGGGCTCTAAATAATCTTAATAGTTTGAAATGGGATTTAGAACAGCTTACCTGGTCATTAAGAGAAACAGAGAGGGGTAAATATTTGGGTGTCATTGCTAGTCTAAAACGAGATGAATCGAAAAGCTGGGTTTAGTTCACTTTGGTGACGTGTGGGATCTCTTTCAACTCGAAAGCACAAAGTTTTGGTCTGTAAGCTCTTCAAACTGACGTAGGTATTCAATCCAACAATGATTTCTGCTTCTTTACTATTTATATGGTTTGAAATACCTAAATTATAGAGGGTAACTAAAGAGCAGGTCTGGAAAATTCCAAAACGAATTGTTTGGCTTATTTCCGATCGAAAGTGTATCATAGGAGTTTCCTTTAAAAAAAAAATAGTTTTCATGTTTTACGTTTTACATTTTAATCTAAAATCGGCTAGAATTAGAATTAATTTACGTTAATCTAAAATCGGCTAGAACACCGAGTTTTAAATCTCAACAAATATATTGATGGTTATAGTCATTAAATCCTTTTACAATAAGCTAATTCAAAGAGTTTGTGAGTGGTTTGAACTCCTATCACTCGTATTCACACTTTAAAACAGAAATTTTGTGTGTTCCCAAAATTTAAGACAATTTTACCGCACTCGGTAAGATCTACCTGAACCTCGCTTGCTTGTGACTGGAAAAACTTTCTGAAACCCTCAGCTTTCCTACGGTATAGTCAAATTTACTTTTACTTTGCAAATTTGGAGAGGAAATTATGATAAAATATCCAAAATAACTGGTTTTCTGAAAGAACTCCACGATTTTCTTGGAAAACTACCCTCCGAGAACCTATAAGTTTGGGGGTCGGTCTCTACGAATTTTTTCTCGCTAAAGCGGATTGTAGCACTTGTCAATCTCTCCTACTCCGTCACAACCGAGTTTTAGATTTTAACTAACACGTTTTACCCCTAAAAACAAATAAGATTGAGCATAAAAATATGAGATGCCGCCATCTTTGCCCGGTAGAACTTCTCCAGGTGTTCTGAAAGACAGTTATTCTTCTTCACTCAGGAAAAGTTTTCTCCACCTTCATAGGTTGTCATAAAATTTAAAAGATGAGTTAAGTGCATTTACACTGACATTTTGGTGATCCTCGTCCTATATTACTCATTCAATTCTGATTTATATTTTTTATTATTCATGTATTGAATATAAGTATAGCGGTATAAGTATAATAAGTATAAGTTTAGTGGTCCTCAATGTTGAAGCGGAAAAAAAAGAAGAAATGTGTATTCATTTTGCCTCCAAAAGACAATTGGCGGTAGCAACTCAGGCGGTGATGCGTGAAACTAAGTATTCTTGGTTAGTTTACTACTGTTGTTTTGCCTGTTGGTGGAAAATTATTCCAGTGGAAAACTAGTCCACTGTGTTTCTTGAAAAGTTTCAGAACAACCCCCCCTCCCCACAGATTAAGAACAAAGTAATATAGGTAGGTACGTCCGTTTTGCCTCACATACCTACCTATTACGGCCGAGTGAGTTACCAAAAGGTAAAATTAGAATCTCAATAGACTGAGTTCTGTTGAGAAGTAGCTGATAGGTAATTCAATTTGTGCTTGGATCGATCGAGGATTGTGGTCTGAGATGGGATGCACGACACAGACCTCACTAAAGGTTGAAGTTGGGTCAAGTTGCAAAAGCGAACTCTTTTTACATACGTAACCACAAACCTTCTAAAAATATCACTGCGGCTTCTGAATAAGTTATAAACTTCAGATTCATTGCATAAGTATAATTGCGTATCTGTTACTGAATAAACTAAGATTCACCCCCACTATCGATTTCAGACCGACAAAAGTTATGATTCATGCGGAACCACCCAATATTTGCCAAAAAATTCACTAGGTAATTTTAGTCATTACTAAATTAAAATTAAAATATTCAAACGAATTACATAAATAGAATAGTCGGTCATCTACACCTAATTAACACATGAAAGTAAAACATTGGGAATGAGCGCTTTTTAAAAAACTCAAGAAGTAATGAAAAGTTCTAAGTGCGTAGCTGAAAACTTCAAGATGTCCAACTAACTTTTCTTTGTTTGTGAGCCGAGAAAGAATCCCAACTCCAAATTTCATGCGTGCATTTTCCCCCCAAACCTCCATTTTATTATTGCGAATTTGGAATCAATGTAAAATTTCATGGTAATGTTTAATTGGAGGTGAGGGATGAGAGACGTGCTTGGTGGTCTGGATGATCGCAAGCTCGCATCTCAAAGAAGGAACATCAGGAGTTTTCGGTGAAGTCTCTTCTTCCAATTAATCATTAACTTTTCCCATACTGGGAAAAACATTTTTTTCGTGAATATATCGATTCAAACTAGGAAGTCCCTTTAGTGGTTGGAATCATGTTAACAAAGTTAATTGAGGAGGATCACCTGTATTTAAACAAGTATACACAACAAAACGTACCTATATACTCGTACCTCAGATTTTTGGCCACGCACCGCACAGTAGTTGACATATTACAGTTAGGTAAATCGAGAGGTTTCCAACAAATATTTGAGTTCAATTTACCTAGAAATGCGTTAGTCTCAAAATAACCCCTAGCGATAAGACATATTAATGTCAAAAAATGGTGACCACTCGAATTTTTTAGTCCAAAATCGTGCAATAAGTGCACAAAATATCGAGTTTTTGTAGGTAGTCAATAATTGCTACATGTTATTCTTATTTGGGGGGGTGATATCCTGGGTCCTGTCCTTGACTGGGATCTATCACCATTTCTCTTTTATTCATTCTTCCAGCAGTTGATGACCAATTCTTCAAGCTACATGGTGACCAATGTTATAGAGTTGATTATGAACTGGTTTGTTTGTTATACAGTGACTCAACAACTGGTACCCAAAGACAATCAATAAGCCGATCAAATACAATCAATCATTAAGCCAATATTGTCGTGGTATGTAAAAGCCACATCCTCGGTGTTAACCGAGGCAGACTACGTTAAAACAACCCGTAGTGTACGGATCTGTGACTTTCCCCCTTCTTTCTATTTTCCCACCTACCTGCCAAGGTGTTATCTATACCTTGTAGCGAAGAGAACGCTGTGAGATCGATACCATTCGTTTGTGCTCTTTCTGAAAGGTATCACGTTTCTTGACATCCTACACGTGAAAGGTAAGTTGTCTGCTATTTATTAAACACTATCCCTACGCGATTAGAATACCCTATCCACAAATTATTAGTAGACTTCCTACTTAAAATTTACGAGTAAATGAAATAAGAATGCATTTCAACTATAAGGTCCACTGACCAGGTTTCTTACAAAGTTCTACTTGAGTGGACCAAAAAACATTTCAAGTACACTTAAGTGTGTCGATTTGAAAGTCGTCTCACTCGATTCTAAACGAAATAAACTATCGAAATTCATGCCACATGTATTTTAAAGGCGTTGCGTTCGATGACGCCAATGATAACGCTACTACTTAGGGTCAAATCAGCACCAGTAACATACAATATACATTATAATTATATACTGTTTAAGGTGACATGCTTCTAAATTTCAAGTCGATGCTTCGAAATTGTGGCCTGTAACGCGGAAACAGACACAGCCACTCAGATCAATTTAGTCCGAGACATGAAACAGACTCACTTCTTTTATTTTTTATAATTTTTTTTTAAGTCATGCAACATAATTGTATGAGCGAATATTTGTAAATTATCGTATTCTATTTATGTTACATTGTTTTGAATTTTGAGAGCATACATTTACACACACATGAAAAAGCGTTAAGCTCCAAGAATCATTTCAGAATGCCTCAAAGCTGATTTCCATAAAGATATTTCTGGAAAATTTTGATTTTTTTTTTTTTAAATTTCTGTAGCCATTGCAATAGCTTTTTAACATAAATCGCAAAATCTCATGAATTTTTTGTGGTTTTAAATGGAAGGGAAATTTCAAATTAAACCATAAGATGCGTAAGTACCTATGAGTTTTTGTTGCTAAATTTCAATTTCTTACGGTTAGAAAAGTTTGCTAGTGTCGCATTACGGTTGGAATAAAGGTTTTTGCTTGTATCAGTTTTTCAGATACCCAAAATATTATGTAGTTAATGTGTCATCAAACTCGAATGCTTATGTTATGTTGGTATCTCTAAAGATAATGAATAATATCCATGGAAAATGATGTTTTTCCGTGTCAGAAAACATGAGGGTACGTTATCATCAAAATATTTATCAGCATTGTAAAGATATTCATCTGTATCAATTGATACCAACTGTTTTGTGTAATCTCTTGAAACTGATACCTACAGAAAAGAAATATTCCTGAGATTAGCAGGATAACGGATCGTTTATGAAGATAAATTTTATGGCGCGCGTTAATGAACGTAGCTTATCAAATAGTAACACCGCTCGAAGGCGACATGCATATGGTGATAAATAGCATCATTAAACCGGCAGTTCGATCATAAACACCATTTACTACGTTGAGTATTACGGAAGACAGGTATCGTTCTGTACCGATCGATTTTGTCCTACATAAATCTATATCTATAAATATCAAATGATGTTTGTTTGTATGTCCTTTATGCTTAATGTTTTTTTACAGCATGCTATTTGAACACTAGAGAGAAAGATAGGCTAAATAGAAATTTCTCAACTCACCCCTTTCACCCTTAAAATCAACATTTTATTGAAAAACCGCGTTTGCTTCTTGCCTCATTTTAAATGCTTCATTTCAACAATAATGGATTCATTTCGACAATTTCATTAGATATCATCATGGTGGGTTTTAGACGTAAAGGACTTTCGATAACAAATTCAACGATACCAAAACGATTTCTGTTTTAACCCCCCGATACATTCATGGTTTTGATTTATTATTTTCAATAATGAACCTTTGTAGTCGACGAAGAAAAACAAATTAACCCCCCCAAAATTTGTTGGTTCACGTTTCAAGATGCGTAGAATCCAAAAATCAAATTTTAAAAAATCCGTTCGCCCGCCGTATGCCGTACGTTACAGATTGGAAAATATGAACGACCTAGGTGGGAAAAATTATTTTATGCGCCTCTCTAAAGGAAATTCGACGCTGATTGGTAATACACCCCATGTTCTTATGCATTAATAGGCTTTTCAACCCTTTTTTGCATTTACTGTATGATTATTAAGAAAGAAAAAAAAGGTAGCCTTCCACTCTCCCAGACCCCATTCACCATTGATTGGCTCGATGCAAAGTTAGCTATGCCAGCTACAACGCCTCTTCGTCATTGTCCCCTCGCTTCACCACTCCTCCTGATTTGCAATTGAGGGATTTACTGTGGAAATAGATACACAATTTCTACGTTGAGGTAGCCAAAGAGAGCTCTGCTTTGATCCTCTAGCCCGCTCTTGGTGACCGAAAATCATTTTGCAGACTCTGGGTAGTAGCCCACTCTGAACCTTCTTTTTGTAAAAGATCAAGCTACTCAAGGTTCGGGTTTAATTTCCCAATGCAAGAAGAATTGTCTGCACACAAATTTTGTTTTCACTGTGGTTATAACCACTTTAATGCTATTTTCAGGCCCTTTATTAGTGGTAGGCTCTCCTACTCCAGGAACTCCTACTCTACTCTGTGGTGGTAGGGTACCCATCGCATACATCATCATGCCGAGAGGGCCCGAGTGGTTCCATCTCGGCTGAATTATGATGCTTCACTCTGGCGAAAGAGGATTGGAGAGAAATCCCTATATGAGTTGAACAAGAAGCACGAACATCTTGGCCAATACACACTTGTATTCCATAGGGTTAATGGGTGGCTCAAATGCTGATGGGCTTGATGGCATCCACTTGCAGTAGACCTTCAGATTCATCTTGTACGAACAAGCTATTCACTTGAATCCTGCTTTCTAGCCAGCTGAGAGTTTTTCTGCCCCGCGCACCTCCTTTGAATACTCCCACCCCCCTATGCCATCCCATATGGCATCGTTTTCGCTCAAATTCTTTGTAGCAGTTTAACTACTCCGTTTGGTCACCTCCTGGACATTTGACAAGTGCAACTGCTCTTCTCGCCAGCATTGCTCTCGCTCGGTTCCAGTAAACCACCCCATTGGATAGAGCTAACCATGAAGAATAGAGCTTCTCTTGGCCAGAGATCTGAGACTATGTGCCCTTGAGAGTTGAGACTATGTGCCGCTCACAATACGTGGGGGGGGGGGGGGGGGGGGCTCGATGGAAGGTTTGTCGATCTGGAAGAATCTGAGCAGGGTTTTAGTTCCTCGAAGGATCTAAAGGCGCCAGATCGCTCAATTTCATCTCTCAATTTACCTTTTACCACCAGGCATGTGGAAATTCTGACTGTTCGATCGTCCTTGTCTCATCATCGATGTCTTTTTAGCTCTCTTTGACAACGCCCTGCTTCTTGCGGCAATTTATCATACTTTTCTACTTCCCAAATTTCCAATCGCTTTCTAAGATTTCGTCATTCTCAGGTTTCCTCTCATTCAATAAAGGAGCTCCAAATCCATCCCTGTATAGCTCGTGCATATATTCTGGAACTGCTTCAACCAGGTCGTAATGGCTTTGTTTTAAATGAGTCGTATGAACAACTTGAGTGGGCTGTTTCGGTATTGTTTTGATTGTGAGCGGAATGAATTTAAAATTGACCAATTGATGAGTTTCTTGCATTACAACGTCTCACATGAGCAATTATTCTTATGATCAAAGCAATTCAGCAAGTCTGTCTAGTTCTATTTGAAATGCCGTTATTTTGTGTGAAGAATCAATTACCTCACTTGATTAATTAAAATTCACATGTTTCAAGGCATTGCGACCCATCAACAATTCAAAAAATACAATTACCAGAAAATTTGCAAGTAAATGAACAAAAACATGAGAAAATTTGAGTATTACAAACCAGTCAACCAATTTCACGAAACGAAAGCCAACTGAGTAAAAACTTCGTTTGCAAAGTAGAATATCCTTTGTTTAATAATTTTCTAAATTTTTCAATTCCCTTCCTTTCTTGTAACCAAAACAGACATTACTAGAATATCTCTTAATGTTACAGATAATTGATGATTCAACTCGAAATGGTGAAACAGTAAAAAATCTAATTTATTCTTTTTAGGCACATTAGACAGTCATTTTACATACCCTTTCAGCGTCTACAAAGAGTCAAATGACAGTTAATTTTCCTGCAAAAGGTCAATAGACATTTTATGTTAATGAACACCAATTGCATCGTTTGATGGGTACATACTCGTAGGTATGTACGTGTTGAACGAATAAGAGAATTTTGGTATCAGGACAAAAAAATGTACGTAAACTTAATCTTAATTGACTAAGAACAGTGTCATAACATTACAAACCATATTTTTACTTAAAGACGTTACATTGAAAAGAGATTTAAATGAAGTATTTATTATTTATTGTTCTAGTTGCCCACCGAAGTGATGGAGCAGAGCAATCATGGTGCGGAGTTTCCTAGTAAGTATAAAAAATATCAAATGTTTAACCAACTACCACAAACCATTTTTAAAATACACATTTAATACCTGTAATCTGTAATTTCGTCGCTGGGACATGAGATATCCCTTAAATCATAATTTCAGAAACAAAAAAAAACTGATTTGCAACTACAGTAGTAATGATAAAATGTATTGTCCAATGTCGTATTCAGGTAATCAAGATAACTCTCTGTAGATGTTATTAACCAAATTTTCTTTGAAAACGGTTTCTATGGAAACTGTTGAGATATGTCATGATATTGTGGGAAAACAAGCGATTTGAGGTAGGTCAGTGTCACCTTTTCGCCTTCTCCTACGGTTTCTAGCAGAAACGTCCGAAAACCAGTGGTGCCACTGCATAGAGAATTAAAAATAGCTGCAAAATTATTACACAACGGTATAATATTTCTTTATTAGATACCCCTTATACGCAGATCATTAGTCTATAATTATTATTAAGCCTCATGTATAGTAGGGGAGAGTGGAGCACAATTGACACATTTTCACCATTTTGCAAGCTGTGACATAAGGAAACCTTTTGCCGAAAATATTTCTTTTGCAACTTGAATTTCAAAATTTTGGCTCTCTAAATACAAATTGCTAATATGAAATTTTGTTTTGCAAAGTTTTCTCGTTTTCAATTTTTGAGAAGCTTATGATGTGTCAAAAGTTGGGGGAACATGACAGCAGCGTGAGGTAGTTTTGACACCTCATGGCATCTTGACCCTACAATTGGAAACGAGCCATCAGGCCATGGAGGGCGTTGTAGTGTTCCTCTGGCTAACACTCCAACACTTAGTGAAGCCAGTAATGCTTTTATTAACTCTGCAATGCCCCTTATCTTACTCATGCAAAATCATTACCCAAAATCTTTCTGACGTGATGCTTTCGGTATAGGAAGTAGGTAATAATTAAATTATAACGCATGAAAATACTTATTTGTTTTTACCTGTTCAACGTCAGTCTTATTTATCAATCTTACTGGCATTTTTCATTTTTAAAATCAGTGTTAAAGAATCACAGTGCAGATAATTGACCTTGAAAAATCGCAAAAATTGAAGAAAAAAACACGAATTAATGTCGATGTTGTGCTTCAATGCATCTTTCAGTGACGCGAGGGAACACAAACTGGTGTAAGAACTGGTGTCTGTTCCCCTTGTTAAGTCTGATGTATACCTTTTAAATTATCAAAACTTGGCGCATCATGCCTCCCAAAAGGGTTTACACCTTTACAGCTCAGGACCCCATAAGTTTACGGTTTATAGTAGCTGAATGTTGGAAAATTTTCTAAAAATGTAAAAACAACAAAACAAAAAACTTAGTAATACGGCAGGTTGAAAAAGAGAGAAATTAGCCTCAGAGGCCCGTTCAGCTATTCAGTGATCCTCCGAACCTCGTAATTGTTTTTGAGGTGTCCCGAACGAGCTCCATTAAATTTCAGCAACGCGAGTCAATTAGGAAAGAAATTAGCCTTAGAGGTTCAAAAGCTAATAAGAATAACACGAGAACTGAGAATATTACAGCAACATAAATAACCAGGTGACTCAGAAAGAGTAACGCTTAGACAACCGAGAAGTTTCAGCGACCCTCTGTTGGCGCACAAATTGAATAGAACCAGAACATTTTGATAAAACTCTACATGCACATATTGAAAAGTGGTAAACTCGAAGAATTTCAAAACGAATTTCCATGAAGGAAATTTTGGATTCATTGCATTAGCTCAATTTTTTTAGAAAATTGGCTAAAACGTTCCGACCTTGGTAGACGCGGAAGTAATTGACATTCTGCTATTGGAATAATAATTTAATTAATAGTAGTTCCTAAGTATTTACAAATCAATCACAAGCCCAATAGAATACAGAAGTTGTGATAAACTCGATTTCGGAAAGTTAGAATCCCATATTGGAATTATATTGTGAGCAGATACAATTGTCATAGTTTTCAAGGCGATTTTTGATATGTTTTACTGGATTCACTCCCGTGTTGATGTATTTTTTTCTTGTCGATGCTTTAGCCCTAAGGGCAAGTGAACGAATAAACGCATAGCGACTGGGGTGGTTTCGTTCGATTCGTTGGGCGAATACCTATAAATGAAACTCAAAAAATACTACTGTTACATAGAAAGATTTCAAGATCTCGACTTTTGAATATTTCAGCCCTTATATTCTACCCTATAGTGTTGATCAAACGCGGTGCCGATGTTATTGGCTCATCCCCGGCCGATAAACGATTTTTAAGCCGAATTTCTTGAAGTTTGGTCCAATACTTTTTGAGAAAAGCTTCGGACGGACGGATTTTTTGTATTCGATATTTGGATTCTACGCATCTTGAAACGTAAACCAACAAATTGGGGGGGGGGGGGGGGGGGTTAAAATTTGTTTTTTTCTTGGTCGATTACATCGGTTCATTATTGTAAACAAAAAACCATTACATGACAAACTACTTCAAAATCAAAACCTCATTTTCTAATATAGGCCTAAACAGAGCATGCGACGATTGTATGTAATGAATGAATCACCAAGATATAACTATCCTGATAGCAGTTTTGTTTATTGATTCATTGATAATCGTATATCTAACCGATCTAGGAGAAAAATGTTCACTGAAATTCCTTCTCTCGGAAGTGTTTAATGATTTCAGTTCAAAATACGGTGAATCTTCACTCATCTCAGCCACTTCACTTAATTTAATGATTATTATTGTATAAAATTCAAAATTCATGGTTACTAGGTGTGCGTTCGTTATTTTAATTTTTAAACGCAAAAATTAAGTACGTTTCAGTTTCTGAAAGATGTTGTTTTCGATGTGATTAACATAATCTTTGAATTTAACTAGTATCTATGGTGACAGCTAAACTATTATTTAGGGGCGGAAAATATACCATGCAATTATTTTTAAACACAAAAACTTTGATATAACTTGGGATTTTTCTAAAAATCCATATTCAGTTTTATTTACAAATGAAAAATAATGTCAGCATTCACAAGAGAATAAAATAAGTCATGATGGGAAAAGTATATATTTTTATGGATTGTGGAAGAATTTGCATTTCAAAAAAATATATTAAATACTTAACTACTCGCAGACTACGAAGTTTTGTTTTTAGCGCATAATTTTATAGTAATTTAATACCAAAATTATAAAAGAAAAAATTAATAGTTAGTGACTTTGTTGCGTATTTTACAGGAACCGTTTCCAACGACAACTCGGTCTGGACTGTGGAAGGCAGCCAACACCAGCTGGCACCATCAAATCCAAAATCAGAAAACATTTCCTTGTGAGTTTCATTCTATGTAAAAGCAAAAACATCCTGAAAATACATGTACACTTTAAATTTGTAGTTATATAAAAATCTGAATTTATTAATAAATGATGAGTACATTTTTATGTGCTTATGGGTGGATATGTATAACAAAATAAATAATAAATTATACCCAGGTATACAGTAATATTAATATAACACGAGTAATATATGGTTTGGATTTTGGTTTGGATTTTGGTGAGTTCAAGAGCAACAAGAAGTACATGACGTCTACTGGAAGAAGTTGAACAGTTTGTGCGCTATTTGTTGCTGAGACAACAATCACACTTTTAACATTTCTATGATTAATAGATCAAATGTGTATGATCAGATGTGTATGATCAATTGATCGATGGGGAAAATGTGTTTGGTTTAAGAAGATACAGGATATAAATATACAGGAATAAAATGTTATAAATTTTATCACTCAGCAAAAATTTAATTTTGGACATGGATTTTTCGCAAATGTTGAATGTTTTCTGAATCTCTTGAAATTTGAAAGAGATTTTGCATGGGTAAGGAAAATACATGTGAGGGATAAAATTTCAAAACATTGTACTGAATGAGAATCACTAAATGTTTCACCTAATAGCACATCATCAAAACAGTCAGTGTTGAGTAGAAAAGTGGGTGTTGTTGGTTTCATGGAAATATCTGTTCGAGATAAATTCCATCAGAGTTGTAAAACCAACCCGAAAACAACCAACGCACCCAATGGATCTCCAATAGAAGACCAGGATAAGGCTTCAGTGGAAATGTGAAAATGGCAAACCATTGAGCGGGCGGGATTCGCACTTATGCCAGCACACATGTGGGCAGAGGGGCATAAATTAAGCTACAGAGTTCATTGGTTCTACAATCACCCGCTAAACGATTAATACCCATAGGGAAGAAGATTCCAAGAAGAGAGATTTGGGGCAGCCAAGAAGCTAACAGGCAAGGTTGCTTCTTCAACTTTCCCCAATCTTGGGGCTTCATTCATGGAAATTTTACCTTTAAAGCTAGCCAAGGCAGCAGCTGATTGAGCAGACATGAAGAAACTTCGGGGAAGTACCGTAGTATTTTAGTGTAATCAGCTCACATACTGCGAGAAGGCAGGGTTTGAGGAGATTTTCTTTCTAGATGATGAAGGCATAACGCAATAGATATGTATTTTTACTTCATCTATCATGAGATTACGGGAACAAAGTTCACAACTTTCTACTGACCATCATAAATTATTATTAGTAGTAGTTTTTTGGGATATTGCCTTCTAATAATACCCAAAATGAATCAGTATGACTTCTTGCTGTATAGGCATTACAGTCTATAAGAGAAAGCATGTATTGACTCATTTACTTGATTGAAATTCTGTATTTTTGTTTCCAGATTCAGTAAATTGACGAGAAAGCGCTTAGAATCCTACCTGACAGCGTCCTTAATAGCTATTCTTCTCCTATTACTCGCGCTACTGATAACAATTTATCTAGGTAAAAAATGTTCCTTTTTTGGCTTATAAAATACTACTACTAACATTCGATTGCTTCTTAAAGACCTCACCAATAGGTAGAAGCAAAAATCTGAAGAGTCCTTCTAACCTTCCTTCCTGACAAAAGTGGATTACAAAAAGTTTGATATCAAAAATGTGTTTTATTAAGTATTCGGGCTCACGAATCTGATTGTCAGTCAAAAGAAATGCAGAATATCGTATCTTTACGCCTTATTAAAGAAGGTCTCAATAGCTGTAGGTTCAATATTAGAGATGATAGGACGTAAATAAACTAAACGCTTTTTTCCCGTTTATCAAATGTAAAATGACTTCTGTAATTCTAATCCTGATTCAAAAATGTTCTTCAAATCGTAACAAAAGTGCCAAACTCTCTTAACTAGTTGCAGACAGAAAGATCGACGGGCAACCACACTTGACATACATTTCTGGTGGTATTCTTGAAAATTTGCTCCCTACTTGGGGTTAGTCACGTTCCAGAAAATTACGATTGATCATAATGATCAAACTACTTTTCTTTGGTCAGCGTAAACAATTTAATACCTAAATTTTTCCAACATGTTTTCTTGATATATGTTGAATCTTTGTAATATGCATAGGTACTTTAAGAAAAATTAAAATAGTGCTATATTTCACGAAGAGGCCAGGTTTCTATCAACTAAAATGATATGAACAATAAAACTGTTCAAGGAGTTCTTGTAAATATTGAGTTTAGAGTCAGCATTTATTCAAAGTATTCAAATATAATAATCTTAGATTTGGCATGTAGGTACTTGGAGCCAATTTTTAGTGCCTTACTTACTCTGCAAAACTTCCGGAATTAATTGTGTGCGCAATATGTTTATTGTTCTTTTTGGATTTTGCAACACTGTAAGTAGTTTTAATTGGTAAATTATCAT
This sequence comes from Adelphocoris suturalis, assembly GCA_030762985.1. Classification (NCBI taxonomy): domain Eukaryota; kingdom Metazoa; phylum Arthropoda; class Insecta; order Hemiptera; family Miridae; genus Adelphocoris; species Adelphocoris suturalis. The sequence goes on from CM061048.1 coordinate 31,249,252, forward strand.
AAATTCTTAAACGGATGATTTCCATGTCTCTCACATTACTGGAGAACATCCACCATAATATGCTTAGGTATATATCTTAAAGTACAGTTACTTAGGTAATTGTATGATATGACCATCTTCCAATCCTAGAGTTAAAAGTCCTAGTTCACATTAATATCACAAGCGTTGGTTGCAATCATTTGTTCCCTAATTGGTTGTAATAACGTGCCTATTGGCCCAGTAACCGGAAGACGCCATACAAACAAGCGTCGTTATAAGTTACCCCTGATGAAGCCATCATTCTGCCTGCAACAATTCGTTTCAGTTACCTCTGTGTGAGCCATTTCTATAACAATTATGCAATAATATTAAACAACAACTTTTCTGTTTCAGTCACTAGTACGTCTGTGATATTTTCCAAAGTGTGCTATTCCCCGAACTGCGTTCGATCAGGTATGTTTATGAAATAATCATACATAGACAAAACAATATATTTATAGGTCATTGCATGCAAATCATAGAATTATGGAGGATCTACAGAAAATATTATTTTGATAATACAGGTACCTACCTGGGATTGTGATGTTTTCACACCGTTCAAATGCGTTAAGATTCGCAAAATTAAGCTTGAATAGAAAAAGGTAGAATACATTTGTTCAAGTCAAAACTCTACACAACATTCAGTTCATGCCTACTAAGAAAGAAATTCAGGTGACAAACAGCATGGTGAGCTATTTCTGTATTCACATGAACCCAAAGTGGCAAGAAATCCACGCTTATCATAACAGATTTATGTCCAAATAAAATAACTAGCATTAGTTCAATTCGGCTACAGAAAGTCTTCCTTAACTTTTCAACCACAACCTTCCTGCTAATTATTCCAACTTGTAACAAATTTTGATAGAAAATGGCTCTAAAAAGTTAAATATTATGAATAGTTGAAATATATAAGCTCTAATATATTAGAAACTAACCAAGTACCCGTGCTCTGCAGCGAGCAATTCGTGGTAATTACATAGCACCTTGTATGTACTAAGGTGGCTTCGAACCATGTCATTTTTACCCAGCAGTCCGTTGAGGACGTTCATTGTTACAGCTGACCTGGGAGGCTCTAGACTTTATCATTCGTTTTTAGACATCCCAAGGGGCCTCCATTATTCCAATTAGATCCACAGCTACTCTCGTGACATATTTTTTTCGGGTCGTTTTGTGGCAGTTAGGTCCCGATTGAAGCGTGTTCCACGCTAAAAACACCAATTCAAATTTCAGCAGTCATGTTTCAACTTGAACCGAAAAGAATGAACCAAATTGATTTTTCAACCAAGCGTCTCCGTTTCTCACTCAATATAACCTTAGTTACTCTAAAACTCATCCTGACCAACATTTTTGCAGTTAGTAAGGCGTTTTTAATACCAATTTTCGAAGATCTATCTTTACGGATAAAAACTGATCGGCTCAACCCACTAAAACCGTTTTGGTATCGTAGTATTTGTAATCGAAAGTTCTTTGCGAATGAACCCACATTTGACGTGAAAAGTTTGATGCATGTTCGGTTTAAAAATTCCTTAATTACAAAGCTGTTTACCCGGGAGACTTCGATAGGGAAAGCCAAGTTTTCGGTGAAGGAGTAAGTCTGGAGGATTGTAATATAGCCTAAAACCATCCCTGGAACTTGCTCGATAATTTGCGCCCGATTCCCTCCCGCATGAAAACAATCTAATTTTCCTATATTTTATATATATATATTATATATATATATATATATATATTATAGTCAGGATGCTGAAATAATGTATATTATAAGGTTGCTGTAGCAAAAAAATTGTTTCTTCATGAATGTTAAATTAAACAGCTGTTCAAGACAATTGATAGGGATAATAGGTGAGTAATCGAGAAATTAACCCGTCTTGTTACCAACTACTCGAGCTCATCTCCATCTGCTTTGAACTAAAAGTTTGTTTTCAAATGGTCGGGCTCCATAATTGCTCTCGGGACGACCTAGTTTGCTTGGCGGCCTCACTCACTCACCTCTATCTTCTTTCCCCAACTTTAATAAATCAAAGTATTTTCTCTCGCTCTTTCAGCGGCAAACTTGAGTTGAGTCTGCAAACTCTACTTATGTAGGGGAAATCTCACATCTTTGAGAAAAAGAGGAGTCCAAGACTAAAATGTTCCTTCATCGTGATTTTTCACCCCCTTATAACGTAATGAGATATTCATCTATAAAATAACAAGCTCTATAAAATAACAAGTACAGGTTTATAATGACCAAGCGGAAGCCCATTTCTCTATCACTATATCTATCAGAGACCGAGTCCGTGTCCGTTACTAGGCTACCCACAACTTTCCCAACACGTTTCGGTGGTAAGTACTAGAGCAATTGGTCTCCCATATGCAATCTTAAAAATGTATTATCAACCTATTATGTATTTATGAATTGATGACCGGTTTTAAGAAAACCGTAGGTAAATCACTTTTTTTGTTTAATAACATTTAGCACACTCAAAAATCAGAACAGGTGATGACTTTGAGCGAATAAAAAAAAATAAATATGAAGTTATTGGAATGGCTTAACAATTTTTAAAATAAAATATTCCATAATTTTCTTCATGGTATTCGTTTTAAGGCATTCTGAAATGATTTCTGGAATTTCGAAATTTATATATGTGGGTCATTTCACGCGAACGGCCAAACTTTTTTTTTCGATATTTTTTAAAAGTCCTGATTTTCTAGTATGCTGTACCCATTGGTAATACAAGCTAGGAGCCAAATTTTCAGACCCCTTCTTCGCCCAGCCTTTTCTCTACAACTGTCCGAAGTTTAGGGGTGTGCGCCAAACACTAACTTTTGTTTTAATTGCTCAACCGTTACCTATTGTGCCCAAAAAATCAAGTAAGGTGGCCAATTCTTATGGTAAATCGTATGTTCTTTCTAGTAGTCATGTCTAAATTTACAAAAAACTTGAGCTTCCTCATGAAAACTCAAAATAAAAACTTCTTTTTCACTTTTCATCAATTTGGCATTTTTTGAAAAAAAAATTTTTGATCTTAAATCATACCTACTAGTATGTAGAATACGAGGTTAAGAGGACGTAATGGGCCGACAAACGGTTTGTCGCCAGTGGTACTTAATGTACGGCCTGAACTCCCAAAAAACGTAAGCTTCCCCATGAAAACTCCACATTTGATCAATTTCGCATTTAAAAAAAAAAATTTTTTTGATCTTAAATCATACCTACTAGTATGTAGAATACGAGGTTAAGAGGACGTAATGGGCCGACAAACGGTTTGTCGCCAGTGGTACTTAATGTACGGCCTGTACTCCCAAAAAACGTAAGCTTCCCCATAAAAACTTCACATTTAATCAATTTTGCATTTTTTGAAAAAAAATTTTTTGATCTTAAATCATACCTACTAGTATGTAGAATACGAGGTTAAGAGGACGTAATGGGCCGACAAACGGTTTGTCGCCAGTGGTACTTAATGTACGGCCTGTACTCCCAAAAAACGTAAGCTTCCCCATCAAAACTTCACATTTAATCAATTTCGCATTTTTTGAAAAAAAAAAATTTTGATCTTAAATCATACCTACTAGTATGTAGAATACGAGGTCAAGAGGACGTAATGGGCCGACAAACGGTTTGTCGCCAGTGGTACTTAATGTACGGCCAGTACTCCCAAAAAACGTAAGCTTCCCCATTAAAACTCAAAATAGAAATTTCTTTTTCACATTTCATCAATTTCGCATTTTTTGAAAAAAAAAAAATTTTTTATCTTAAATCATACCTACTAGTATGTAGAATACGAGGTTAAGAGGACGTAATGGGCCGACAAACGGTTTGTCGCCAGTGGTACTTAATGTACGGCCTGTACTACCAAAATAAAAGAAAAATTGAATTTTCATGATAAAATTTGCACCTATCTGATGTGCCGTCAAATGTGAAGTTAGTTCTAAGCAAATTTGATAAACTGGGGACTTTATAATGAAAACTCAATTTTTATTTTATTTAGGCAGTACAGGCCGTACATTAAGTACCGCTGGCGTCAAACGGTTCGTCGGCCCATTATGTCCTCTTAACCTCGTATTCTACATACTGGTAGGTATCATTTAAGATCAAAATATTTTTTTTTCTTCAAAAAATGCGAAATTGATGAATGTGAAAGAGAAGTTTTTATTTTGAGTTTTCGTGAGGAAGATTACGTTTTTTCGCAGTACAGACCGTACATTGAGTACCGCTTTCGTCCAACCGTTTGTCGGCCCATTAAGTTCTCTTAACCTCGTATTCTACATACTGATAGGTATGATTTAGGATCAACAAATTTTTTTTCAAAAAATGCGAAATTGATGAAATGGGAAAATTACATTTTTATTTTTAGTTTTCATGGGGAAGCTTACGTTTTTGGGAGTTCAGGCCGTACATTAAGTACCACTGGCGACAAACCGTTTGTCGGCCCATTACGTCCTCTTAACCTCGTATTCTACATACTAGTAGGTATGATTTAAGATCAAAAAATGTTTTTTCAAAAAATGCGAAATTGATTAAATGTGAAGTTTTTATGGGGAAGCTTACGTTTTTTGGGAGTACAGGCCGTACATTAAGTACCACTGGCGACAAACCGTTTGTCGGCCCATTACGTACTCTTAACCTCGTATTCTACATACTAGTAGGTATGATTTAAGATCAAAAAAAATTTTTTTTTTTAAATGCGAAATTGATCAAATGTGGAGTTTTCATGGGGGAGCTTACGTTTTTTGGGAGTTCAGGCCGTACATTAAGTACCGCTGGCGTCAAACGGTTCGTCGGCCCATTATGTCCTCTTAACCTCGTATTCTACATACTGGTAGGTATCATTTAAGATCAAAATATTTTTTTTTCTTCAAAAAATGCGAAATTGATGAATGTGAAAGAGAAGTTTTTATTTTGAGTTTTCGTGAGGAAGATTACGTTTTTTCGCAGTACAGACCGTACATTGAGTACCGCTTTCGTCCAACCGTTTGTCGGCCCATTAAGTTCTCTTAACCTCGTATTCTACATACTGATAGGTATGATTTAGGATCAACAAATTTTTTTTCAAAAAATGCGAAATTGATGAAATGGGAAAATTACATTTTTATTTTTAGTTTTCATGGGGAAGCTTACGTTTTTGGGAGTTCAGGCCGTACATTAAGTACCACTGGCGACAAACCGTTTGTCGGCCCATTACGTCCTCTTAACCTCGTATTCTACATACTAGTAGGTATGATTTAAGATCAAAAAATGTTTTTTCAAAAAATGCGAAATTGATGAAATGTGAAGTTTTTATGGGGAAGCTTACGTTTTTTTTTTGAGTACAGGCCGTACATTAAGTACCACTGGCGACAAACCGTTTGTCGGCCCATTACGTCCTCTTAACCTCGTATTCTACATACTCGTAGGTATGATTTAAGATCAAAAAAATTTTTTTTTTTTAAATGCGAAATTGATGAAATGTGGAGTTTTCATGGGGAAGCTTACGTTTTTGGGAGTACAGGCCGTACATTAAGTACCGCTGGCGTCAAACGGTTCGTCGGCCCATTATGTCCTCTTAACCTCGTATTCTACATACTGGTAGGTATCATTTAAGATCAAAATATTTTTTTTTCTTCAAAAAATGCGAAATTGATGAATGTGAAAGAGAAGTTTTTATTTTGAGTTTTCGTGAGGAAGATTACGTTTTTTCGCAGTACAGACCGTACATTGAGTACCGCTTTCGTCCAACCGTTTGTCGGCCCATTAAGTTCTCTTAACCTCGTATTCTACATACTGATAGGTATGATTTAGGATCAACAAATTTTTTTTCAAAAAATGCGAAATTGATGAAATGGGAAAATTACATTTTTATTTTTAGTTTTCATGGGGAAGCTTACGTTTTTGGGAGTTCAGGCCGTACATTAAGTTCCACTGGCGACAAACCGTTTGTCGGCCCATTACGTCCTCTTAACCTCGTATTCTACATACTAGTAGGTATGATTTAAGATCAAAAAATGTTTTTTCAAAAAATGCGAAATTGATTAAATGTGAAGTTTTTATGGGGAAGCTTACGTTTTTTGGGAGTACAGGCCGTACATTAAGTACCACTGGCGACAAACCGTTTGTCGGCCCATTACGTCCTCTTAACCTCGTATTTTACATACTAGTAGGTATGATTTAAGATCAAAAAAATTTTTTTTTTTTTAAATGCGAAATTGATCAAATGTGGAGTTTTCATGGGGGAGCTTACGTTTTTTGGGAGTTCAGGCCGTACATTAAGTACCACTGGCGACAAACCGTTTGTCGGCCCATTACGTCCTCTTAACCTCGTATTCTACATACTGGTAGGTATGATTTGAGATCAAAAATTTTTTTTTCAAAAAATGCCAAATTGATGAAAAGTGAAAAAGAAGTTTTTATTTTGAGTTTTCATGAGGAAGCTCAAGTTTTTTGTAAATTTAGACATGACTACTAGAAAGAACAGACGATTTACCATAAGAATTGGTCACCTTACTTGATTTTTTGGGCACAATAACGGTTGAGCAATTAAAACAAAAGTTAGTGTTTGGCGCACACCCCTAAACTTCGGACAGTTGTAGAGAAAAGGCTGGGCGAAGAAGGGGTCTGAAAATTTGGCTCCTAGCTTGTATTACCAATGGGTACAGCATACTAGAAAATCAGGACTTTTAAAAAATATCGAAAAAAAAAGTTTGGCCGTTCGCGTGAAATGACCCATATGTATATGCATATAATTTATTCATATTTTCAAGAAATTATAAATATTATATTCATACATTGATGGTGTATTGATTTGAAATTGTGAAAATGTACCGAGTATCGCGATTTGATAATAGATTTGCACAACATGATTTTGTGATGGTTGAGCGAGGATGACTTGGTGTGTGTATGTTACCAACCATAGACCACCTTGTAATCGAGCTTACAATATTCTTCATTTTACAGAAAAATCAGTTGGTCCTGAAGAAAGAATAAATTTGTTGGACAGCACTTTCAGATCACTGGAAATCACTCAAATGTTTAAAAACCTGTTGAAAAATTCACTAAAAATTGCCAAAAAACAGCTCAAAATCGTTAAATTAATATTTGCTTGCAGACTATTACTTCGATAAAGTTTATCAACTTTTTCCAGGACATTCTTTATTTAGACAGGACATTCAGAAAAGATTGCAAGAAAAATGACGTCAGTTCGCACATGCCTCTCCACAATTATCTGCTTTTAAAAATACTAATATCAGTTGAAAGAATTGGTATTTAAGGATTATTGGTTCACTTGTCACGTTTTGCAACCTGTGTAGCAATCCCATGAATCGCTACAAAATAACATGATAACCCAAATAACAATCTTTCCCGGGGGCTAGCATATAATAAGATAACGCATTATTGCAAATTAAATATGCCAGGCAACACCAAAAATGTTATCACTCATTATACCATCAAATATAAGAAGAATTCCTAGTAGTTAAAACACATTCACCCCCACTTTATAGCAAACCATAGAGACCCTGAACAATACATCTCACATGGTTTTAAAGAGAAAACACAAAACAGCATCCAAATAAATTGAATACAATCAAGTTAAGGTGGAAAAGTGACGCTCTCTCTTTAGATATTTCGTATGTACATATTAATTTTGTTGATAATTTTTGGGGTGGACTAATCATATAAATAATACCTAACTAAAATTAATAAAAAGTTCAAGTATTCAACAGTTAAGGTATTCAACACAAAAAATGTATTTCAAACAATTATATTCAAACACAAGTGATACCTAGTTTGATATCCCTCGGTGCCTACATTTTTTCTTTCAACTGTAAGAAATAAATTTGCGTTTCTTAATGGATGGATTAAATATGCATATCTCTTTAGCCCTTTTTGAGCCATCTCTGCAACCCACGATTCACCAAGCAGCCTAATGTAATTCTTGAGGGGTTAGGGAGAATAGCGGAATAAGGAAAAATACTTTTGATAATTCTACCCGTAGTCGCAATTACATAAGCGTAATTAGGGAGTGAATTAAAGAGAAATAGCGTAGGAAATTCCATAAACTGTTTCATTACCACCTTCTTTTTCTACCGAGCTCCCTGTTTATGGACCCATCCTGGAATGAATGAGGAGCTATCTCTACGATCGCTCGCTGATCGTTCAATTGAGGGGTCTTCACACTTTTCCACCTCATCGGGCATCCAACAGGCAGAATGGACCTTATTGAGAGTAAACCGAATCGACCCGAAGTTGGCCGGCAACGTTCGGTCGTCATCGGTTCCCTCACCACACAAATATTTACAGTCAATGCATATTTATCCACTTGCACCTATAACAGGGAATGTTAGGCCGGTAGTTTGGGGGGTGGTGAGTTTGTTAGATTGGGGAAAGGTTATTAGGGACGTCTAGACATGGTTAGGGATGGTTGAGGGAGGTTCTGGCTGTAGGCCCAATCCCTCACCTAGATCCCTGACCATCTCTAGACATGACCCTAATTATCTTTGTCCTATGTCTACACAAATCCAAAAAGACTTGAATCCATTACTCATTATGAAAGATGTGTTGGAGAATCGGGAGATGTCGGCTATTTTCGGTTCGCTCTATGTGAGGGCTGAGGGCTAGTCACAGGCAGTTAGTCACCTGTGACCACTGTTTTGTGTGTGTGTGTGTGTGTGTGTGTGTGTGTGTGTGTGTGTGTGTGTGTGTGTGTGTGTGTGTGTGTGTGTGTGTGTGTGTGTGTGTGTGTGTGTGTGTGTGTGTGTGTGTGTGTGTGTGTGTGTGTGGTGTGTGTGTGTGTGTGTGTGTGTGTGTGTGTGTGTGTGTGTGTGTCATTCTATACAATAACTCTCCTTAGGATTGATATGATAATTCCGTTCTCGTACCAAAAAATCCAGCTTTCCGAACGAAAGGATGAGTTCGTTGGCCAACAATTTTTGAGAACATAAAACTGGTCAAATGTCAACTGGTCCAATGTGCTGAAAACATCACTAAAAATGGCTGCAAATTGTTAAATTTACAATTTTCATAAGAATTTTGCTCAAATAAAATTTATAAACATAAAGTAAAACATTAAAAAATTTATTCACAATATTATGCTGATAAACGTACTTAAATTTCATTAAAATTTGCTATACAATCAATGAAAACTGCAAAAAAAGCTAAAAATCCAAAATCTTTTTGAATCGCAGATTAATATTAAGAATACGTTTTTTTTTGCCATGAAATAACAGTTAATATTTTCTTTGCACTCGAACAGCTCAAATTTCAAAACAATTTATTCGTATTTACTAACGATAACTTACGAAAATTCTCTCATTCGATCATGCTGCATCACTGGAACTTTTTATTCTTTTTATTTATACTTTCATGCTCTTACAGTCGTTAGAATGACGTATAGTTTTTATTGATATGAATGTATTGGGTATGTCCGTCAAAATATATATTTATATATATAATAAAATTAAGTAATTATGGAGGATATTATTGCGAGTTCTACCTACAATCGTAACTACATACGTAGCGGTGATTAGGGAGTATGTTTTTGTAATCTACCCATAGCCATTTTATTAATGTAAGAGTAATTAGAGGGAATATTTTTGCCATTTCTACCCACAATCGTTATTTTTCTCTCCTCCTTTACAGCTGCGAACTTGCTGGACTCGATGAACGCAACAGCAAATCCCTGTGATAACTTTTTCAAGTACGCTTGCGGCCGGTGGAGGACGAACCATGCGGGCCCTGAACCCTACTGGACAAACAGCTGGTTCATCGACCGGGCTGCTATACAGAAAAGAGATGTGATTGGTGAGTAGCGTCCTTCATAAATATGTCAGTGCTAAGCGACGCCGTCGGCTGAAACTTTGTGATTCCTTTGTACTGTAATCTGCATAAATTACATATCCGATTTTCATGAAATTATCAAGGGATGTGCGAGATACTGAAGATGCTCCCCCAAAAGTTTCAATAATTTTCTCGTTTTCTTGAATGACGCCTTTTTTTATTTTTCGCTTCATTTTGATTCACTATTTCCCGCTACGGAATTTTTGAAGACCATTTATAACATTTCACTGATCCATACATACACGTTACGAATGTAGCGAAAAGCTCTATGCCACACCCAACTTGTTTGCCTCTTAAAATAAAGTTTTTGAATTCGTAACATCTTATTTTCGTGAGCATAATAATTTCACGTATAGGTATCGTAAAGAGGGGTGAATAGGGTCGGTGGGGTGATTAGGGTCAGCTTTATGGGAAAATCGAAAGATTCGAAAATCCCACCAACGGAGCAAGATAAACTTTTTATTCCAATGAGAATCGATTGTTTGGTTATCAATTTATCGATTTATCATCATTCCTGTTTCGATGGCCGTTGCTGAGAAACTTTCGAACAGATAAGAATGTGTGACAAGATCAGCTGTTTTGAAGTTCCCTCCCAAAGTTTGTCAGGTTTGTAAATTTAGTTAGAGGTAGAGGTATTGGTGCTGGTTGCACATATTTATTGATTATCCATTTGATCTTCCTGCAGTCTTGAGATGCTTTCCGAAAGTAGTGTTCTTGTGAAAAAAGTGCCAAACGTTCGTAAAAGTGGGATGAATAGGGTCATGCATTCCTCACGCGAATTCCATTCTGCTCCACAGTTTTTAGATTTCCACAATAATGCCACGTAACTACATACCTTCCAGATCTTTTAATAAGTTCTCTCTTTTCTTTTATAAGTTTAAAAGAGCATTAGGTACCTTCCTATGAAAAGTCAGTTTTGTACTGATCGAAAGGGGCACCTTTAGAGATTAGTGATTTTTCTTTTGTGTGAGACTAGTGATTTTTCTTGTCAAGATATTGAAAGATTTTTCTGTTTAAGTCACGTTAGATTCTCTGTGCCTTTAATTTGTTCAGTCACATTTTTTCAGATAACCAATTTAGTTTTTAATCATTTCAGAAACTTTCGTGAGATCTGTGATATTTTTCGTCGAGAATATTATAAACATTTTCCTGTGTAAGACACATTTGGTAGGTACTTTGGATTTTTCAATCCATAAACTATATGTTTATCAAACCACGTATGTGCTAATTTTTCTCAATATTTTATGATAAATACATATTTATTGACGTTTTAATAATAAACAAAATAGTGAAGATGTTGAAAAACCTTTCATTTTTCCGAGTATGTTGATCCTATATTGACGAGGAATTTTTTCCCTGATTTTTGAACTTTTTTAAAAACGAAGATTTGTGAACCGATTGGCCCACGCCAGTGGTGTATAGAAGATAATATGAATTTTAGGTTAAACTATAATGAGGGTCATATTCACCCCACTTTGTGTTCCAATCGGGTCAGGGCCTTTATGACGTAGCAACGTTCTTCATTAGAAAGTACGTTTATTTTTTAAATAGAACATTGGGACAGGACACAACGAATGGCATAGGAATGAAGTGGATATCTAGCATGGTTGAAGATTGACAGTCCTTGAAAGTCAAAAGTGACCCTATTCACTCCACTTTACGGTACGTCTTCAAGTACGAGTATAATATTTCCCCGGTAAATACTTCTCAATTAGGTGCTACTGATACTGAATCAGCCTGACATTTTTGGATATCAACCACCATAATTGAAGAGCTGGCCAATTACCGCGGCCTCCGTGCTTATGAAAGTAGGTAAGTTCTTAAACAGAACAATAAGGCAACAATTGGAACACTGAGTGATAATTTGCAGAAATTGCCTTTTCTCTATATTATGATTATTGATATTTTTTCACCTTATTTACACTAAGCCAGGTTGATTGTAAGGTCACTTGTTTTGTGTAACTTGTTTATATCCATTCTTGAGTATTCCAAGTGTCAACTGAACAGTGAAGACAATACCTTACGATTTCATTTTATCGAGTATGATGTCAGGTTCTTTTGTGCTGTCAAACTATAACGACCATGTGATTCAAGATCGTCCCCCGGTTATTGTAAAGGGAATTGACACGGAAACCTAAATAGTGAAAGGAAGTCAAGTTAACAAGGCCCCTGAATACTCCATCGACCGCTCCTTCCGGCACTCACCTGCCTCGCAGATTTTTTTTTTTTTTTTTTATGGAAACCTTATCAATGGTCTCAAAGGCTCAATGTGACCGTCTCGTCCAACCCTTATATTTCCCTTTCTCCGTGTTTTTCAGAGTTTTTGTCACAAGAGAATTCAGATGACGATCCTGGTGGAGTGAAAGACGCCAGGAAAGTGTACAAAGCGTGTCTCAATCTAGGTAAGATCCAATTTAACGTAATTGTTTTTAAATAAGCATACAACCTAGAAACATGCAGGTATCTATGCAATTACATGTATGCTGCGTGTATATGATCTTTATATGTAAACTGCGTTTCATGGTCTTTGCACCAAGAAAAATGTTTTTAAATTTTTTCCCCTCCTTCTTAAGATGGATTTGGGTAGTTCCTCCTTCTCTAATTTTGTAGCTGTTCTTTTAAGGGTTAACAACTCCATGCCCATCACCTTCAAGTCATAACCTTCTCCTTTCATGAAATCTTTTGTTGAGATTACCTTGGCAGTACATTCTCAATGTACCTACTTCTTTCAATATACCCACTTGATCTTGAAAACGTGACCACCTACATGCTCAATTTCGCGGCCATTCATAGCCCAGCGAAGTCGCATTTCATCCAAATACATTCTGTCGAATCTCCTTCGCTCTATGAGATGTTTCAATAAAAATTGACTTCTCACTTGAAATTGTCAAGTATTATTAGATTTATTATTCTTTACAATCTGGATCAAAACTGCTGTAATTGCCGCTCAAACACCTTATGAAATCACGAAGACATTGGAAAATGAAAAACATGTAGGTATTGAAATTGATCAGGAAGTGTACACATTGATCACTAATAGCTTCAAACTACTTAATCCACCAAAAACTATTTCATCTTTATCAATTTTGAGAGTAATGTTCGTTGAGGCCTTAAGTAATTGGGCGGTGCTTCCAATTCCTACCTATCCTCCAAATACGAGAAGCATGAAAATCAATGAATTTATAACTAACCCCAATGGAAATAAAGATGATACAATAAAATAATATACCTACTCATATAATATGTCTTTGACTATAAGTCAAAATTGTAGTTAATCGACCAAAGCTATTTCTTTCTTATTCATGTTAGTAATAAACGGAGGATTAAACAAATTTAATTATTGTAATTTTCAAACTTTTTTGAGACGCTGGTGCTGAGAAGTGCATACATTTTCAGTATAGGTACTTTCATTTTCGGTGGTTTCAAAATCCATTTAAATGTAAAGTTTGTGACCATTGGATAATGATTAATAGTAGTGTGAAAAAAACATATCACGCACTTTTGGGCAAATCGCGTTTACAATAAAGGTTTACAATAATATAATTTTTATGTTCTCAGTTATTGTTAATACGCTAACCAAAATTCTTCCGGATGATGCCCAATGTGATGTGAATGATGCTTTTTAGATGCCCAAGAAGAAACTGGTGTCGAATCCCTTTGGAATTTTTTCGACTTGCTCGGGCTGCCCAGGAACCCCTTCAACAAAACGTTCACTCCGAACCCATGGCCTGAAACGCTGGCAAAGACGAGGCGATATTTAGCCATGAACCTTTTTATAAGCGCAAGTAAGAACCAAGATGAAATTGTTTATATGTTCAAATAATGTGATTCATTTTCTGGTAAAGGAGAATTGATTTCATCGATTAAAAAATCAGTTTTTGATTAGCTGATTCAGAAATTCAATTCTGATTAATTCAATTCAAGAATCATTTGAAGTTTGAAAAACGGGTTTCTAGATAAAATAATTTGAAATTGGTATTGTATCATTCTGATACGTTTCATTGTTTCCTTTGAATTCTTCAGTCGTTACACTTCATGTTCAGCCTAATACGTAATGGTGGCAATGTGTATATATATATATATATATATATATATATATATATATATATATATATATATATATATATATATGTTACTGTAAAAGCCCGAAGTGCGGTAAATGCTTTTACTTCGTCGGACCTCTTCTACCTTGCAGTGTTGGCACTCAAAGCGGACTTTTTCCAGTAAATCTTAGGATTTTTCAAGAGGCTTGGTAAAAGCTAGCATTATTTCAGTTAGAGAGCGTGTTTCGAGCTTTTACCAACCCATTGTGGTAAATCTTAAGATTTCCCAGCGTTAGGCGATAAAAGCTGAAATAAAGGTGAACGGTACTAACTTTGTAAACTTTTAAACTTTATTTTCACGTAGTAAAATCAAGTAAAATGATAGCAAGGAACTTACAATAAATTACTTGTTGCAACAAGGTAGAGAATTATGGCACTTCGAGTTGTACTTCATATTTGCTGCCTTGCAGAGGCATTTTCTAGTGGAACACTTTTTAAAACAATTGCATTTCTAGAAACCCTAGCCGCCGACCAATGATGGTTTCCGAACAATGATACGAAGGTTTATTTCTTCAAAGAAATACAAGCCTCTGCATGTAAGCCTCTGTAGCATTTACCAACGAATCGTGGGAAATCCGCACATTTGCCAAGAGAGATTGGTAAAAGTCCGAAATGCCTCAGTCATACAAGGTTTTTTTTTGGCATTTACCAAATTGGTCAGTCAATTAACCAACTGTCAAGCGGTAAATGCCCGTTTTTCATATAATTTCGGGCTATCACCAACAATATTGGGAAATGCTAGGATTTTCTGGTAAATCCTAACATTTACCGCACTTCGGGCTTTTACAGTAACATATATATCAAATTTATTTCTTTGTTTTTTAATATGTTATCTATTGTACCAACGTTCTTTTGATACAAAATATTGATTTCTTAAAAACTAAGATACTTCACTTAGGCGTTTTTGTTAGGATATTTGCACTATTTGACGATCCAAACTATTTGAGTTCTAGCGGAGCTGTGGAGGTAGGGAGCAATGAAGACGTCTCTTCTCTCATTGCTCCCTACCTCCACAACCCCACTAGATCATAAAATATGAAGACACAAAACCAACTAACCATTTGAGTTAGTTCGTGTGGTTTGGTTCTTTTAAGTATTGTGAGCAGATCTTTTATATCAAGGAGCAGGACGACATCCTTGTTGACATGATCACGGTGCCTCAAAAGGTGGCTTACAGCTTGTTTACTGATATCCTCATTTACAGATTCAACTTGTAGCTCGTAGTGTAATCAGTAGTTTCTAAAATATCGGTATGCCTTGGTGCATCAACGCAGGACATTATTCTGAAAACGCTGAATAATGCTGCGGTTACTCTGTGCAGTTCATCCCCACAGTTGAGCACCGTGGTTGGAGGACTTGCTGGTGCAATACAAGTTTATTATATATGGATTATTTCGAACGCATTCCCATAAGCCAGTACATTTTCCTGCATCTAATTACTACCTCAGATTTTTACTTTTTGGCGTGTGATTTCCATATCAATTTGGCATCTAACGTCATATCTAGGTATTGGTTTTGCCCCATTGGCATAATGAATCGCCCTTAAGGCTAGCACATCATTTATCCTTCTCTTTGTGAAGTCAACGCGTACAGACTTCGCCTCATTCAATCTGATTCTCCATCTTGTTGTCCAATCATTAAGTTAAGTAACGGTTTTAATGCCAGTTTCTCCCATCGTCAAGATTGCAATGTCGTAAACAAGGCAGTGGTATTTCCTTCAGTTCCTGGTAGGTCATGGTGTAAAGCAGGTGCTGTACCGGGTCTAGCACACTGCTTTGTAGTACTCCCGCTTGAATCTTCAATGGCTTTGAGAACGCGTCATGCTGCTCAATTCGGAAGTACCGGTGCAATGAGTAACGATTAATACAAAGTTCATTCCTGCTAGACTGAGATGCAATCAATCACAATCATTTCAATGTTTTCATCATACATTTCTACCATGTATAATAAATCCAATACAAAAATAAATAGGTTCAAGCATCTTTAGAGTTTTGGATGATCATAGATACATTTAAATTGCTTGACATAAGTAGAGACAAGAGGGGTAAAAACGGGTACAAAAGTACACAATAAACTTCTAAAGTAAAAAAATAAACTAAAGTATTACCTACACACTTACCGATCAAATTATGTTCCAAAAGACGTTCTATCTCCATCTTAGAGGACTTGACTGCAGTTTTATATCTTGGTTACTTACCCGTTATTAATACTAAGTGATTGATAATTCTTTGAAAACATAAGCAAAGATTAAAATCACTCTGAAGGGGGTGATTTATAAGGATTAAACCATTTTTAGAAAAACACCAGAGATTCCGGGTAATATAATTCAAGTTTCAGATTTTAAGCTAAAATACCAAATATGGCTCAGACTAAGTAGCGGTTCAATTATTTATCTATTGAATTTTGTTGTAGACCAATTAATCCAATATATGTAGTATCCGAATTTGATCAATGTAGAATATTGTGTATTTAGATAATAAATATGATACCGATTCGTCCTGTGTACAAATCACTATAATTAGACAAGTCTTGCCTGTTGAAACTTACTTTACTGATTAGGTTTCACAAAAATGATAATTTTAGATATTATTTTTCAGGCGTGATGGCTTCAATTACAAACAGCACCGTAAACCAGTTGGTTATTTCGACGCCAGAAGATGATGAAACGCTACCTGGGTACAGATATTGAAAATTAATATATTATTATAGTTTAAATTATACAATTATTCTAATAATTATAATTATTAGAATACTAATAGTATAATTAGCTGTATGGGTAATTTCTACATTAACCACGACCAAATCATTCCTCAAAGACGTCTGTGGGATAGGGTAACATCTGCGTTTAAAGGAAAATTCTATTAATAAATCAGACCTACCTGTTTCACACGGGGTCTGACCAGCCGTGACACGCGATGTCGCGAGTATGACATTTACGCTACAAGACTTACCTACACAATTACATTGCCGCGGTCTCGTAGGGTCATTCACTCCATTGTTAAGCTCGCGTGGACTTCCACCTTCAAGAATTTAAAACCTTAAAATCAGAAAAGTTGAACACTTTCCGAAACATATTGTTGAAGAGACGTCCCTTAGGTATGGTATGAATAATAATCTACTATCTAGTATGTTTAGTTCTATGATCAGCATAAACTCCGCTTCCTTCCATGTAACAATTTTAAGTTTCAGCCGTATGGTGGAGTCTACAACTTTTATCGGTTAGGAATTAATCAGATTTACGAAACCTACATTAGTTTTTAGTGCTCACGATCCCCCGTCAACTAGGGGTAACCATATTTCTCCTTGGCAAGTGAAACATCCCCAAGTTTTCAACAACTGGACAGGAACTAGTTAATAAAAATGAGATCAAAGTATCGCGCTACACGCTAGTACGAGTAAAATGTGATATGGGTAGGTGCTCCCCTGGTTATAATACATCACCAAGTTGTAAATAATATGTGTGAAAAATCTACAGAGTGTTGAGCTAGGGAACAGGCCCAGCAGAGTAGTGGATTGATCCAATAAGAGTCACAATAACTTAGTTTGTACGTAACGAACAGAGCACCAAGCATTTCTTATGACGGTTAAGACGGAAAAATTGGCCCATTGAAATGTGGCGTTATGTGTAATAAATTCACAAATTTCCTACGAGTGGTGAACAGTTTTTGTGGGATGGGAAATCAGGTATTTATACCTTCCTAGCTACGATTGGTTGTTCGTGAACTATTATGTCAAAATCGTGACTTTGTTTTTGTCCGATGAAAATTTTGAATGACCCCCAGAGCTAAGAAAAATTAATTTCAACGTGATTTGTTTAAATTCATTTAACTTTATATTTTGTGGAATGCTGAATCCGAAAATGTTTTTTCACTGTTTAGGCAAGTTTAACGGCAATTTAGGGTCAAAAGGAGCATAGCAAATCAAAATCGACTTCGTATTCTACAGCTCAAAAACTATAAGAGACGTGGTTTATGGGTCCATTGGTTATTGTCAGTGACCATAGAAATGAGCCAAATTTCAGAAATTCGATAAAACAGAAAATTGGCAATATTTTGGAAAATTTGATGTTGTCGACAAAACTGTTCTAATTTTTGGATTCAGCACTCAAAATGAATAAATAAATTAATAAAATTAGAAAATACGAAGAAAAATGGTTCTTAGCCCCAATAGAAATGTATTTTGCTTTTTTTTCCCTGTAAAAGTGTGTTAACATCTAGGATTCAAATTTATGAAAGCTTGTGGAAGAGTGTTTACCCAAAAGTTCGTTTTTTAGCGTTTAATCCCCCTCCGTAATATTAGATACAGAAGTAGGTCTATGATTTACTGAGACCCCAGATATGTAGAACTACAGTATTTAGTACTTAAGTAATTGCCTTAGAATTGATGGATGACACCAAAAAGAAAACATCCAATCAAAATTTTGGTATTTGGTCAATTTAATCATATTTAATTTTTTAATCGTTCTTTTTAAAACATTAACAAATTAATTTGTAAAACACTGTGAGGTATTAAGGTATCACTGTCGAAAAAACTCAATTTCGAATTCGTGGTGGCCAGATCTTAAAATACCTGTCTACTGAAACAAATTCTCACTTCCCGGTAAATATACATCCAGGAAAAGAGTTTTCGACAAATCCCAGCTCAATAGAATGGTCCAGTCTGAAGTAGACCAAGAACACACTTTATAAGAAATCTTTTTTCGCGTCTTCTTAAATTGGTCTCTCTTAAGGGTTTACAAAAATTGTGTAGATCGTTGAAAAGCTCAGTTCATGCAGAACAATTTTTAAAAATATCTTCAAAAATGGGTCATTATTTAAAAGTTTACAGCCAAAAATTCACTGAAAAAAGTAAGCGATTTTTTAAAAATTGTGTTCAAAATTGAGGGGTTGAGTTGAGCTGGACGCGTGAAAGTTGGTTGTTAGGAATACGACTGTCACAAAAGACGTCGAAAAACTCGGCGCTCCGCGCCTCGCCTGGGGGCAAGCCCCCTGGACCCTTGGTTACCTCTATTTACATACTTCGAATGAAATTATTGAAACACAGAATGTGTTTTAGTTCACGCGTTTCACCCCGTGAAACCCGCATAAAAGAATGAATCAGATTTTGCGGTGTATCTTATCACTAGATGTCAAGCTGTTTTATTTATTTATCATCAGCTCCATATTTGAAACCTCCTCGTCATAAAGCTTTCATTTGAGCATCTTGAAACGTGAACCATCAAATTTTGAGGGGAGGTTAAAAATGTTTTTTCTAGGTCGATTATAAAGGTTCATTATTGAAAATAATAAACCAAAAAAACCTTGTTTCGTAACAATTTTAGGGACAACTCGTAAGACACCGTGTACAATAATGATTACCTAAAGTGTTTAATATCCCTTCATTCAATTATTCACTAGATGGAATTGGGAAAGAAGAAAATTTTATTCTGAGCTCAAAAAGAAGTTGGTGCAAGAAGAAGAAAGCGAGGATGAGACGGACTACGTGGCGGCAGCTTGGGCCAAATACGCAAGCAGGATCTTCAGCTACCTCGTTGAAGAAACCGGAGATAGCTACGAGGAATCGGACGTTCTTTTGGCGAGTGAGACAGTCCTTCGAATAATCCGAAACATATCTACGGTAAATCAGGATTTTCAATAGAATGAATGAAAACATGCTTTTATTATTTTATATTCTCTAGCAGACAATAATAAATGTTTAATTAACTTGTATATAATATAGGCAATCAAGACTATCTGATAAGTTTACCTTACTCGTAAGTTGATAGATATACATTATTGCCTTACAGTCAAGATTTAAATCATCATGACGTGGCTCAGTCGCACAGTGAGCACAAATTCGATTCTGGTTGGACAAAATTATTTTTTGGCCCAATCTCAGGAAATTTTACGCTACTTCCGAACATACCCTTTGTTCCTATAGGTACCTAAAAGTGCTCCTTAATGCGTTTTCCGTGGGAATAAAACGAAATGGCACGTTTTTAAATATTCTTCACGGATTTTCTCCCACAAATACATTTCAAAACGATTTTTGTTGCAGAGAAAAGTTGTGGAGAATTAAATTCTGCGTCGATTGACCTACAGAAATTCCTGAGTTGAGAGATTCAATTTAAGTACCTAATTGAATTTATAAGTTTTCAGTACTCTGAAATTACTACTTATTCGCAAATTAAGGATAAAAATTGAGGTCCTATCGAGATTCTTATTGAAGGGAAGTTGTAGATAATTCAATTTCGTGTCGATTGGCCACCAATTTTCCTCAATAACTGAGGAGGTGATGATGTTTCAAAATTTGAGTTTTCCCACTAATATGATGCACTGATTTTTTTCGCACAAATTCGCACATCATTATTTTTTCATACTTGTGTTTAGCACATATTATATTTTACAGAAAAATTAACTTCAGCTGCAGACGTTTGCAGTAGGAATCTTGATATCCACATCACTTCTTGTTCTTATACATTGAAATAACTCACTCCTCGAAACATGATTTTCCGTACTTCGGCGCGTTAAGAAACATAATTCTTCTTAATATTAGCGTCAAGTTTCTTTCTTCTAACATTTTCTGATACTGCAAACACCAAATCAATTGAAAATTGCCTGAACCGATTGGCACATTTGAAGAGTTTGACCTTTTCACAGAAGTGAGTTAACATTATTTTGTAAACTACCTGACGTTTTCGATTATTCCGTCACCAGCAGCTAGTTGTTCTGTATTGTTACGTACCTTCATCATGTACTTTCGAAATTGAGTTAATTATGCCTGAAAATTTACCGCGCCAACATTTTTGGATAGTTCACCGTTTAATTCATACTTAGACTTCTTACCTACTTCTTTTCGTTTCTCCCCAGGACGGAAAACCATGGTTTCGAGAAGTGAGTTATTTCAATGGATAAGAATAAGAACTGATGTGATGCCACATCAATGTGTGGCTGTACATATGCTCGTTTTATCAGCACATGGAGATCCCAGGAAGGGGAAATTTAGCGTTAATATTAAGAAAATATTCCTCAAGATACATTGAGGACTGGCCCGTAAGGTCTGACTCATCATATTTATTCATAAACCTTTGAATCCATGATTTAGTAGATACAGGCCATGATTTTACAAATTTACGGTTGGACAATAATTTTTAACATCATTATCACCCCTCTTTACTTGTGGAGATGCTTACGAGGGTATCACCCCCCCCCCCCCCCCCCCCCTTCTTTCTGCAAACCTCTGCAGCTGAAATAAAATTTTCTGTGCTAAACGCAAGTATGAAGGAATAGGGATGTGCGGATTCGTGCGAAAAAAATCAGTGTAGCATATTAGTGGAAAATGGGGTTAACTCAAATTTTAAAACATCATAATTCTCTCAATTTTCAAGGAAAATTAAACATTTTGAGATCAATCGACGCGAAATTGAATTGTCTACAACTTTTTTTCAATAAAGAAACTCGGTTGAATATAAACTTTTACCCTCAATTTGCGAATAAGTGGTATTTTCCGAGTACTAAAAACTCCAAAATTCATTTACACTCTTATAAATTAATGAATTCAGGAATTTATGGTGGTCAATCGACGCAAAATTTAATCTTCCATAAGTTCCCTGTGCAACAAAAATTGTTTTAAATTGTTTTTATAGAAGGAAATCTGGGAAAAAAGCTAAAAAAAACGCATCATTTTGGAGGTTTTCCCCCAAAAAACGCATTAAGGAGCCATTTTAGCTATAGGAGCAAAGGGTGTATTCGGAATCAGCGTGAGATTTCCTATAAAATAGTGCCAAATAATAATTTTGTCCAGCCAGAATCGTATTTCGGCCCATTGAGAAAGATACTAGGCAGTCCTACTGCATGTGTCACATATACTGGCGGCCTTGATGCCAGCAGGTCCTACACTAATTCAGCCTTGATAGTTAGCCATTTCGTACGATATTTCACTTTCTTTGGAATTTGAGTACTATCTCGATAAAAAGTTCTTGGTTTAATCCCACTTTTGCTACGTTTTTTATTCTCCATTGACAGAACTCATGTGACCTCACACGAGACATTTTCTCCGTGTGTCTGTCGGTATTTCTACGAATAAGTAGCAAACTGTAACTTTAGAAATAATGTGACGACATCGTAGACATGCAGGGTCGCGTACGAATGAGGAGTAGCCATTGAACTAAAAATGTTTCATTTACTATTATTAAATGAAAGTAGATTTCATTCTGAGAATTGGGTCACCGTCCTTACTTTCCTTTAATCAGAAATTTGATTTGTTCGATTTTTTCAAAGTTACGGCAAATTGTGACGTCACACTAGACAGAGGGGCCCCACCCAAGCGGAAAGAGTGCAATGACGTAGTTTTTTGCCAAAATTGTGAAAAATCGTAGGAATAGAACAATTTATCGTAGAATAGTGCGGTTGGTGTCTGTGTTTTTAAAATGTTATTTGCTTTCATTAAAAAATATAGTACAAACAAGTGGGTTTGAAATGAAGCTGTAATAAATAAACCCTCATTGAGATGAAATAAAGTTAAGTTAAGTAGCTTCTGACTGTTTCTTCAGTTAGCTGCTTGACATTAGCTACCAACAAGTTCGTAGATCTGCTGTAGAGAATGATCAGGTTAATCTCGAACTTTTTACTTAACAATAATCATTGCTGCAGACGTGAAGTAATTTGTGTACTGAAAGATAAATAGTACAAAATCAGTACTTAGTTTATTTATTATTTACAATAGTGTAGGTATGTATATCGTATTTATTATTCATGTAATGTAATTTCAGATCCAAGAATCGGAAAATGTGACTGGCTCGATTTTGAATGAGGTTCCAGCGCAGATGTATTTAGCAGAAGTGCAAACCATCATTGACGAAGCCACCACTTCAGGTGATTCCAAAGTACGAATTCGTTCTGTTTTACATAAGTTAAAATTCTGTAATTTATTACGTAGGTATCCAAGCACGACTCTTACAAAGAATCAGTAACATGTATACAGATCTTTAGATTTTTAATAAAAATGTCGAAGAACTCCTCACCTGAAATGCACAATTTTGGAAGTTGAAATGAATTCATGAATTTTAAAAAAACACTCTTATTGAGTCACTTCAGTCACGGATGTATGTCACCTATTCTAATAAATGAATAACTATGTGTTAATTTTTTTTTTTTTTTTTTTTTTTTTTTTTTTTTAGTTAAAGCTGGAATCTTACTTTGACGTCATATTCTCCGAGTTTCCTGAGCTGGAGGTGAATTTCACCACTGATAAGCTCCTAGTCTACAAAAAACCCTATTTCTCTTTGATAGCGGAATATCTAGAGAATTTGGACGACTCTGATATCAGTGAGTAGATATTATTTAGGCAGGTACCTCCTCCAAAAGCCCAGGTCTAATATTAGGCAAAAGAGAAGAGAAAACGAAAAGAAATTGGAACATAACTACAATACAGAATCATATAGAGATATTATCGAATCTTTTATTTTTTAACATTATGTACCTAACCTTAATTGACATTCACTAATAATTCACATGTCCCTTAGAAACTCATGAGATTTCATAATTTCAAACAAGATGAACTAAAATTCCATAATATGCCTCGGTAACTACACTCCGTACGACCTTACATACTTACATTAAATGGTTTATCCCGAAGCTTGACAAACTGGATGTGTGTGAAATCAATCAATCAATTTACCAAGTTCAAAATAAGGCCTTTACTTTAACCATAGTAGGTACATCAATGGACAGTATCGCTCTTTGAATTCAAGTTTAGGATTACATTTAGGAATATCTTCAGAACAACGGGACTAAAGACCAACGTATGAATATTTGATTTCTTATTTTTGATCTCTGCCTTACTGATTATCATTCATAATAGACAAGCTTAATTATTAATACATGTTATTACACTGTTAAAACTTGTTCTTTTGAAGTTTCAATATCGTTTATACCTATTTATTTAATGAATCAAGAGCCTTATAGTTTCCACTATAATACAACTAAGTAAGATAATTCTTTCATTTGTAGTCTACCTAATAATCAATTTCCATTTAAAACGTCAATTTAGGGTAAGTTATGTTTCAAATTTGTTCTTCTATTTTAGATTTGTTCATTTGGTGGAATGTTGTATACACGTTGGCTTCACACACCAATGAAGATCTGAAATTATTGAAAGAAAATTTCGTCAGAAAACTTATAGGAGATTTCCCAACCGATACCAGGTAACATTAACTACTCAAAACAGAAAAATCACTCGATCAACATGATTATTTATTAACAATGTATACATATATATGAAATAAGTACTTGCATTTTTGTGAGTGATCATACGTACCACCTGATTGTATCTCATTTTGAAGTGGTTCATTGTATGACAGAAATAATGATACTTGAACATAATTATACCCAGAAGTAAAAGTTTATGAGAACACTCAGTATAACAAAAGTAACTAAAAGTAAATAATCAAACATGAATATTTGCCCTGAATGTGATAAAAATAACAATACCTACCTAATAATAATATAAATAGAAGTGATGTTTAGGTGATTCCAAAGTATGAATTCGATCTGTTTAACATAAGTCAAAATTCTGTAATTTATTGCATAGGTATCCAAGCACGACTCTTACAAAGAATCAGTAACATGTAGACAGATCGTTACATTTTTTGATAAAAATGTCGAACTTCTTGCCTAAAATGCACAATTTTGGAAGTTGAAATAAATTCATGAAAATTCATATTTCCCCATTTTTTGAATTAAGTAGATATAAAACAACTGTACGGGTATTCAACCAATGCCTCTCTGGGACACAGCCTTGGCTAATCCAGTATGATCCAACAAATAAAGTTTAGCTAGTTTCAGTGGAATTGGAATTATCATGTTATATATGTATCAATAAGAATCGTACAATTTTCTGGCCAATTCGAACAAATAATCCGTACTATTTATCTTCCTAGTTCAACGATCTACGTGTGTTTGTTGTTCTTCACATACTTAATTAACTCGAAATTATCTCGTTAGTAACAAGGAAGATTTCAACAAGTAACATGATTTCTCATTGTGATTTTACTCTTTCAATGGTAGTAATTTATTGTAGAAATTGAAGAAACAATTTTTTAGGGCTTAACCTTAACTTTTTAATTTATTTAATTCTTTCAATAATCAATACCTTGACTAATTTGAAAAAAAGTGTGACCATCAATTTTTCATTCAAATTCAAAGTGTGTGTCATCAAATTTTTACTATCTCTTGCAGAGGTATTATATAATGTAAATATGTATACTGAGATAAGCTGTATTAGCTGTATACTTCGGGAAATAATGTGTAAAATTTGCATCACCTTCTTAAATCAAAACGCTTCAAATTATAACACAAAGGTTAATTATTTTTGTGTTAGAAAGCCCTTCTACGCAGATCATTGATCTACAGTTATTAAACCCCGCGCATAATATATGAACAGAAAATGGCGTATCGTGCCCCCCAAATGGGTTCACACCTTTACAGTTCCAAGACCCCGCAATTTCACACTTTACAGTGGATGTTAAGAACAAAGGTCGATAGGTAAGGAAAGAATATAGGTTCAGAGGCCCCTCAGCTAATCAGTGCATCTCCATACGACGTAATAAATTATTCCCGAGGTGTCCCAAAGGAGCTCCACCTAAATAACAGCACCGAGAGTCGGTTAGGAAAGAAATTTGCCTCAACGGTTTCGAAGCTGGTATGAGTCCCTCCACAATTCTCGTAACAAGCATGCAATTTAAACACCTTTCATCCTATTTCGATTAGATTTTTATTTTCTTTAAGTTTAGACTGCAGATAGTCCCCAACAAACGCCATCGCTCCCTACTCACTGGTAGCTTTTTCGCGTGCTCAAACGTGCTTAATATCTATCAAGCTTATTTTCTTCATTGTCTAATTGACCAATTTCGTTTTACTCCAAAGGAACTTTCTATGGAATCTTTCAAGAGCAGAGAACCCATTTGTCTCTTATAATCGATAAGTTTGTGAAACTTCCAGGTCTTCAGTGTGCCTACGAACCGTGTACACCTTGATGTCACAAGCCTTGGGATATTTCATAGCTCCGAAGTTGGACGAAGCAAGAATTAACAAAGTAAGAATCATGTCGTCGAATTATAGCATATTCTAGCAGGTGTCTAATGATACACTCAAGCGTTCCTCCTCATTCAAAACATGGTATGAGAATGTAATTAGAATTAATAAGAAATCTAGCTAATAGATGATACTGAAGAATTGAGCAGAATGATCGTACCTATATATTGCTGGAGTGAGATTTAATAAATGTAAGTTTTAATGATCTGACATAAGGGAATTTGGTTTAGGTACACTCTATGGTACACAGCATCAAGCAAGCGTTCATATCTTTCATCAACAAGTTATCGTGGATGGACAGTAAAACGAAAAGCGCCAGCGTCGATAAACTAAACAACTTCAACGTCTTCGTCGGTGCACCTGAATGGATGAAGAATCGAACGGAATTCGAAGAACTTTACGCTAACGTAAGATACTTTTGACCTTTACCTACTATAAGATATTTTCTTCTACAGCTCTTCCACTTCACTACATTTTTACTTTCTCAACACCCAAAAGGAAATTGGTAGGTAGGTTGCACTTTGCTAATTGCACTTTAGGTAGGTACTTATTAGATATGTAGCTATTATACTAGTTTATCATTATCAGGAAGTGTACAAAATGATTCTCTCCGAAATCAGGGATTTCATCCGCATTTTACGTCCTCATTTCGGCTCCGTGTGTGACGTCTCTCTGAACATCCTTAGTCCGTCTGGGTGTTGATGACCTACTAACTTGCAGTTCGAGTTCGCTACAATGTTCAGGGTTTGTGTGGATAAGGTCCTACATGGTCATTCATTTTTAATAAACAGATGGGCTCCTGTTAATTTAATCCCATAATCTCTACACATGCCTCCTCGTAACAATAATAAATTCGATAGTTTAACTCACATTCCGATCAAATTCTCCGAGCGGGTTCTGCTCTATATGGTTCCATTTGAAAAAGTAAAATCGCCGCAGGATCAATGATAGCCTCAAAGCATGCGTTTACGAAAATTCCAGTTAAACATGACTTCTGATGTAGGTAGTTTTCTTCTGATTTCGATAACATACCCTGAATGATTTAGGAGTAGAAAGTTCTTTATGAATTTCACCATGGATTTATTGCTTCTACATTCAAGATAACAACTTACTAACAGGAAATATTTTCACGGCTTCTTCGGTTCTAGGTATATCATTTAAATTAATAGATGTGGCATTTGCAAGAATCGAGAAGGAGAAACTACCCATATATCCATCATATAAACCTCATCAATAATTTATAAAAATAACTAGCCTAGTTTTCTCGCTCGCTTCGCTCGCTCGGTATGGCTGTATCGGTCCGATGGTCTTTACTGCTGAGTGGGACATGTACAATGATTGGAAACGGTGCATCACTAAGACTAAGGGTGGTTTGCAATGTGTAGGGGATCTTGCTCGCTTCGCTCGCTCTCTGTGGGATGTATAGATGTGATGGGATACCTATATAGTACATCCCAAGTTCGTAGGGAAAACCCCGTTGAAATCCGACGTGTGTAGGGGATTTTGATCGCTTCGCTCGCTCAGTGTGGGACTTATAGATGCGACTGGATATTAGTCCCCATACCATCGAGACCTCTACAGCCCGTGGTTCGGGTGGGGGTGGAACATTTGAAAATTGTTTACAATCCCTTTCTATATACAATTCAAAGAGAATGACAAAAAAATAAATCTCATAAAAGGGGTAAAACGAAAATAATAAATCGCTGTGTAATAATGTTCTGCGTTTTCTACGTGGGACCACGAAAAGTTTAGTTTCAATGAAATTTCAATTCTTCAACTAATTCCAAACGTCCATGTTACAATAGTGAGGAAGCTATACTGCCCACCCATTTTGGCAGATTTTTTTCAGTTGGAAATGACTAACAAACAAATTACATCTTATTAATCGAAGTGGAACCACGAAAACTTTATTAGATTTAATAAAGGTAGGCCATTATTTTATCTGCGTAGAAGGACGATCCTTTTGCCCGTCTATTATTCTGTTGAAGTGTCTTTCAAACGCGAGAGGTTCCTTCCTTCAAGGACCTACTCTCGCCTGAGTCGGTAGGAGGGCACATTTAACTTCTCATTTTAATTGCTTCGCCTCCCTTCCCCTCACATGCGAGTCTTTTTATGGGGTCAATTTTAATGACAAAAACGAACTTTTTCGTCGAAGTTTTCGAAAAAACGGGTCCGTACTCTTTCATTTTTTCTACGCATTTTTCCAATACTTTTTTCGCAATCCGCGTACAAAAACCTACGAAACCGGTATTTTTCCGGAATTTTCGACGGCCGTTTAGCGGGATAGGGGAAGTGGGGAAGTCGAAGAGAACGGGAAAAAGCGCCCGAAAAACGGGGAAAACGTCAAAATGTATGTAAAAAACGTAATTTTAACGTCGAAAGAGTGGGGGGAAAACGAATAAAACATGGCCTATATTTTGACAGGGAGATTTCCGGTCACGATTTAAAAAAAAAAACCGTTCGGATCCCTTCGTCCGTTCGGCCATGAAAGCGTCGTTCACAAAGACAGAATCCTTTTTTTTTTTTTTTTTTAGTATAAGTATAGATATGTTAGGGATTCAAAGAAACTGTATTTTAGGTACCTACTGAAATCTTCCCATATTGAAAGCTCTACTAGCAATATTTAATGGAGGGGGAGGAAGTTGCATTGTGTAGTTCCTTGGTTGATTTCGATGTTGCGTTATTGAAAATAACCAACTATGTTAGGAAAATATGTGAAGCCTCGTTCTAATGTTTCAAAATACACGTTTTGTAAAAATATAAGTAGCTTATTGCCAACGTTTAAATTGTTTATTCTGACGTTCCAGGTCACTTTGACTGAAGATGACCACTTCCATAACATCGTTAACCTACTGGACGCCATCATGGTTGCAACTTTCGAATCACTGAGCGTACCCAATGACCACACCACGTGAGTGAAACTAAAACATAGCTTCAACTAATAAATTATTAATTTATAACAAAAAATATAGCATTTCCAGACATATTCAACGTTTCCCAAACCAAATACTCATAGTTTACATTACAATAGTAGGTACCTACCTATCTAGGTAGTGTTAGAAACTCAGAGATGAATTCAAGTTGGATTAGGTAGGTTGCATTACGTAAGAAAATTATTTTGAAATTTATCATGACAGCATGATTAAATTGTTGCCTTTAACTTTTCTCATTCCAGTTCTGAATTCGATCCATTGGACATCAACGCATATTATGACCCGAGCTCTAATTCAATAAGTGAGTTTACACCTTCAAATTTGATCATAAGTGTACCTACCTGCTTATAAAAGCCGTATAGGTATTATATATATATGATGATGTCACTTTCAACTACCCCTCAACAACAATTCTCCGGAAACGTTGTGAAAAAGTGTTAGGTAACGACAAAATTAATGAACTGCAAGTTTTTACACGACATTTCATCTATGAATTCGGTCAAGTTTTGGAAATAGTATCCGGAGTTTCAAATTCCATGATGGAGGGGGTAATTGCGATAAATCGCGATATTTGTACTATATTCATCCTATTTCCGTGATAGTATTTATAATTTGTTCGATCCAGATTGTAGTCCAGTTAAGCAACCTTGGAAGTTTCAAATTCACTGTTAGTGAAGAAATGGGAGGGGGAGGTATTTCGGGGAAATCGTGGTATTTTGTTCTATATCTCTTATTTCAATCCCCACCAAAATTAAATACGATCCATTCATAGGGACGTCCCTGTAATGCATGCATTACATGCTTTGATGTAGATATAAATGCTCGGGTAGGTACAGCAAAGCTATTTGAAAATTTTCACGAAATGCATGTAGCAAAGCTGAAAATTTTCTGAATGGTAATCTCAGCTAGGCTGTAAAAGTTATGATCACGTCTCCCGAATCTCCTACGTCCATTACGTGTTTTCCTACCTAATCAGTATAAATCAGATATGTGCATGAATTTTGTTTTGATTGCAAGTATTTATATGAACAGATTAATTAAATTTGTAAAACTGCTTCCTTCAAGACTTACCTACATATAATTTGCAGCGTTTAATTAATAGCACATTTCTGTATCGATTGTGAGGGCATTTGACAGTCTTTACTTTAAATTATTAATATTCACATAAAGCTATTTCCATTCACTGTTCAAGATTTGTTGTTTCTTCTTATCACATTAACATCTGAAAATTCTTCCGTTGTTTCAGCGGTTCCTTATGGCATTCTACAGTTTCCATTCTATAACCTGGGGATCGAGTGAGTACCTATATTTCCCATATGTCTTGGATAAGTTATTAATAAATCTATTCCGCATAATTAGCATGAGCAGGGACACTTCAAATACCCGAATAGATAATACAAATATAAAACGCTGCAAATTATTACACAACGGTTTATTATTTCTGTATTAGATAGCCCCTGTAGGCAGATAAATGGTTTATCATTATTGGATCAAGTCTATACTACATTATCAAAACTCGAAGCGTTTCGCCTCGCAAAAAGATAACGCACCCTCACAGCTCAATTACATTATTTCACAACTCTTTTTTTGTCATTGAAGAGTGTCCCAGTTCACCCCGCAGGATGGGGTGAACCGGAACACTCCCTGTTTTACGCATAATTCTCACTCAGAAACTCTTATGAGGTGAAGCGAGACCACATTTATAATTTTTTTTAATTTGGAAGTATCAGAATATGAAAAAAAAGTATCTAGTTGAAAATGGTTTTTTTTTTTTTTTTTTTTTTTTTTTTTTGAAAAAAAAAGCAAAATTTTAGTTATAAAAGTTTTTTTTTTTTTTAATAGGAATAGAATACTTGTAGTAGGCAGGTACAAATCAAATTTGAATAGTATTTTCTTTTCCTTACAGGCCTTTCAATTCCGTTATAATCCTGTGTAGGATATATATATATATATATATATATATATATATATATATATATATATATATATATATATATATATATATATATCTTTTTAATTCCAATGGGTGATACCGACTTCAATCTTCTGTAGCCAATACCGATTCGATTTCTTGAAAATTGTCATAAGTAGGTACCTACCTATATAAATTGTTTCAGCTGAATATTCCGTAACCACTTTTTATTGTTTGCAGGGCGTTGAACTACGGAGCCATAGGAACGGTATTGGGCCACGAAATGACTCACGGATTTGATAACACAGGTGATTTCATGGATTTTCCGGGCTAGACAAATATTGTTATTGTTTGCCGGCTTACGGTATCTGTGTCTGACGATGTTCTTACTTAATGGTTGATTGTGAATCGACCTATTGTTTTCAGAGGAAATATTTTCCGAGAGATAGTATTAACGAGTTGTCCAAACTGAAGGTTGGAGTTGGACTTAGTTGCAAACCCAATATTTGTTAGCCACAATCGATTTAACCCCATTAAGTTGTTTGCTCGAAGAGAAGAGAAGTGATGAGATACGTAGGTACCGTCTTACTCTTCATTTATGAAGGGACACACTTAATTCAACATAAATGGTAACAATTTCAAAATTTCTTCTTTATAAAAATTAACTTAATTTTGGGCTATAGCCTAAATATATTTAATTCAAACAAAAATCACTTAGATTCTAGGATATTATACCTAATGTAAAAATAGTGTCGGTGAATCTCCAAACCAAATATAGTCCAAGTCATTCCCTTTTCAACTCACACCACTTGACGCAGTACTGATGCATTAGATTTTATGTAGGGTTCTCTAGGATCCAATCCATAAAATACGGCATATGAAATGTTTCTAAAATATGGCAATTGTTGAGTTAGGCGACTAGCCAAATGGAGCAGCTAAAAGTGCAGGCAAAAACCAATTTTGTTTCTTAAAAATGATATTGGTAGGTACAATCATAACGAGTGACAATTATGTCAACTGTAAAAGTAAATATTGTTTTTTGCAAGAATACAAAGTTTTCATAATTTCAATAATAGTGACACAAAACCTACGACAGGTCATCTTTCATTTAGGAAGCTAATTTCGAATCAAAAAGAGGAGAGCCCATTTATTCCACCGGAATCAGCATAAATGTTAAAACCACACGTAATGCCTTTACAATAAATAAGCTACCTACCACGTTATCGGTAAGCTATGGTCAACGCGATAAGCGCTTGAAAAGAACATACTGGAATATACATAATAAACAGTTAAGTAATTCAAAAGCTACCCAGAAATAATGAGAGTATTAGATAGGTTTTTGCATTTAACCCATTTTGCATTTCAATGCGTTAATTTCCGTGAAACCCATGAAGATTGTTCTGATGCGCATAACTCCCTCCCCATTTTCATCTAATTTTGAGGTTTCTTATCAAGGATTATGTGGGTTAAGTTCTAGATGGTACCTATATAACCAATTCTATTACTCTCATATAAATAGGAGCCATATAACGTCAACTAATTTTTTCAGGGAAGAAAAACTTATTTAGGTCTTTCATGTTTTCAACGGAAGGTATATCTTATAGGTATTGCATGCATATTCACAAGCATTTCATAATACATCCAAATATATGTGAAACACTAAACATTCATTTACTTTTTTAGGCCGTAAGTACGACAAATTCGGCAACGTTCACTCGTGGTGGTCCAACAGCTCAGTCGATAAATACACCAACAGAACAACTTGCTTCGAATCCGAGTACTCTGACTTCGCTCTACCTCATGTCAACACTTCGGTGCGTCAATAAGTGATTGTAAAATAATACTTAGGTGTATTTAAACAAGATGATCCACTAACCGGGCCTCAACGAAGATTTGAATATTGGCTTAAATTAATCACACCTCTCTGTTTCTTGTAACGTTTTATGAGTAAAATGATATCGAGACTGCGATTTATCCTCCACAGGCTGCCCATTCAGTCCACAAAATATGAATATTAGAGAGCTCAATGTGTGCGAGCCCATGTAATGAAGTAGATGTAGGGAACTCCAACCACATGACCCCAGTGCAGTAGGTCCCAAGCAACTGTACCCAATATGGTACATATTCTCCACAATCGTCAGCAACTTGTGCGACACCGACACATAATGTATGCGACCTGGCGCCTCCACCATGACATGTTCTCGTTTTAATTAATCAAGAAAAATTAAGGAAAAGAAAGAATTAAATAACTATCAACTACTAATTTTTCCCTTCCCCTTTTTTTCCTTTTAAAAAATTGTTTGTATGATGAATCCTTTGTTAAGGCTTCCCAAAATAATTCGGTGAGCTTTGGAAAGTTGCTGAGAAAATCATAAAACCAAGAATGGACGTTTTAGATGTTCTCTTCCTTGGAATTAAAAATTAGGTACCTCCGTATATTTTCCTATAAAGTCCCTATAAATTACAGAAAACTTGTTTTTTCTTAATGCTACTTTACAAAGCAAAAATGGTTGGAGGAGAAAATAGGACGGCTAATGATATCTGTTAAAGATTGATGAAATAATTAAAATTCTGATTTTCCTAACATTGTTTCCCGAAATAATGCTTCTAGGTTCTTGTATTTCTCAAATAGAAAATTAACCCTTTAGGATTATGGAAAATCATGATTTTTGGCAGGCTTCGAATGAGGAATTAGTTCTGCTTGGTTAATACTGTGTGGACTATGTAGGTAATACCCGAGTTAGGAAAATATGCTATTCTTCTCGTAAATGTACCTACTTAGTGAGTTGTAGCTTACGTGTTATTGGAGGACTGCTGATCGCCGAGGGCTAATAATAGTTTCGCCTTGTTTAGCCAAAAAATAACGTTCCATGTGTACCATGGGAAAAACGTACCTTTCCTAATAAGAAGATGAAGCTATTGCGATGAATCTAAAATTTCCTTCATGGAAATTCGTTTTGAAATTCCTTGAGTTTAACGCTTTTTGATATGTGTATGTAGAGTTTGATCAAATAGATCTGGTTCTTTTCAATTTGCGCGCGAACAGAGGATCGTTGAAACTTCTTCTCTGGTATATTATATTGCTGTAATATTCTCAGTTCTCGTGTTATTCTGCTCCGCTTCGGAACCTCCCAGGCTAATTTCTTTCCTATAAGACTCAGGTTGCTGAAATTTAATGGAACTCGTGTTGAGTCACCTTAGTGTTAAAAAAACTATTATTTTGCTCAGCACATGGCTAAGTATTACATGATAAGGCAAATGTGAGGCCAATAAAAATATTAAAAAATCCCTGAGAGACACATATGCATGCTCAGTCAAAACAGGCCTCACATCATGCGGCAAACGTTTTCCATTATTATTACCATACCTTACAAGAGAGTTCCTAGTAGATGCGTAAAACACAATACGTCGTGCGGTATTGACAATCCGGCGCCGTAACTCTGACGCCTTGAGTTGCGGTGACGCATCCTTCCGTACAGATACGTTAACGGATCGCAATCCGGAAAAAACGTAATCATCTAAAATAACCTCCTTCTATGGACTCAAATAACCTCCTAGGGATAATTTCATCCTTCCATAGATTTAGCGTTACAACTAGATCCGTTAAGGAGGATCCGTTACGTGACTTTAAGGTGCGGTAAATGTAGGTATCTCGATCCCGTACGCCGTATTGAGACCGACGGATCTCTAGGAACTCTTTACTATCGCAATCCTCATATAACAAACTGAAAAACAAATTTTGAAAATCAGGAAAAAAACATGAATGACACTTTACAGCCCTAACCATACTCAGAACCTCCCTATAAATACCAGGTAGGTAGGTGTACTTGTACGTTCGTACATGAGTTCAGTAGGTACCAGATACGTTTACCATACATCAATCCACTAGATACTATTGTTCATTCCTCTTCTAATTTTCCAGATTTTTAAAATCGATGGAAAGCTTACCCTTGGAGAAAACCTGGCGGACGACGGAGGCTTGAAATTTGCTCTCAACGCGTACAAAACGTATGTCAACACTAACGGCCTGGAACCCAAACTCCCAGGGCTGCAATCTTTCACGCATGATCAGCTGTTTTTCTTGTCCTTCGCTAATGTGAGTCTCTAGCCAAACTTTTATATTATTTCATTTTTAAGCATTCCAGCAAGCATTTTGAATAGTACCTGCCTAACCCTTTTCTTTCTTCTCGAACTTGAAAAAAAAATCCCATGAATATTGCTTCCGAATCTGCCAGTAACATTCAGAAGATGAAAAATGAAAAAAAGAAAAGATCTGTAAATTAAAATTTTGTGTGGGTGTGTGTTGCAAATTGTTGCAACTCGCATAGGCAACTTCTACAATTTTCATTTGAATTTGAAGAAAATTTCAGGAATTGTGCGGATTAGACTGTAGATGATGCCCTATCAGTTTCATTTCTCATAAAGCAATACTTCATTCTGCGCAAATGCAAACATAAAATACGACAACCATACATAATTATTCCACGGCCGATTTATTCGATGTCACTCAAAGTCGGTGGTAAGTCGGGAAGAGGAGATTTAATCGTCCCATATCAATTTCAATACGATCGTATCATTAGGAGCTGCTGCGCATGCTAATAAGATAATTTCTACAGTTATATTCCATTTTGATGAAGTTTCCTGAGAGTGAGCGGAATAGGCCAAGGATGGTCCCCTATAAATTTCGTCACACAAAAATTGAAGGTTTTCACATCGCATACGCGTAAAATACATGGATCGTTATTTTATCATGGCCTATTCGCCCGATCTCGCTCAAATTTAAGGATGGTTGGAAAATTACGATGTGATTTTCATCTCGATTGTATCGGTAGTAGCTGCTGCGCATGCGTGAACCTCAAATCCTTGTAACAACCATGACTCCCACAAATTTCATTTGATTTCGATCAAATTTCAGGAATTGAATGATTTATCTTTCACGGTTATTTAAAACCTGCCCATGGTCTATTCATTCGAGTAATTGATAAGTGGAAGCTATTCACCAAGCCCAACTTGGCTTTTCATTTTACCAACATTTACACAGTTTAACTTTTCATGATAAGCTCCATTCTTACCAATGTGAGTCACTTTGTGCCCTTGGATCGAATCATTAACATAGGTAAATTTTGTATATCTAAATTAATTATCGTTTAATTTACAGCTGTGGTGTTCCGAGTACTCACTGAGTGCTCTCCTGACAGCCCTTGAAGATGAGCATTCGCCCGATTTCGTTCGCGTCCTTGTGGTACTCCAGAACTCGCTGGAGTTTTCTGAAGCCTTCAACTGTCCCAAGGGCTCCTACATGAACCCCCACCGCAAATGTAAACTGTGGACTCGGTAGATATTTTAATTAGTTACACCAAAAGGAAAAAATGCCGTAATCAGGGTATTGTTGAACCTGTTTTTTTAACAAGTATGCCACTTGCGTGCATATAGGACTTACATACATTGTAAGTTCATGCTGCTCCAAAAAGAACAACGTCTTATCTCACAAAATTACAACTTGAGCGCTTCAAAATCTTGAACGAAGAGTGCTAAACATTTTTGCATGCTATCTCCTTCATTTCGTACAACTTCCCAGGACGTCGTTAATTTATTCAAAACATCTCTACCCCTAGCACTTTATCTACGGACCTTCCAATGTTTCGTTACTACGTAACCCAATTTATGGGAAAGATAATTGATTCTAAAACTGCACATCCTACCTAGAAATGAATGAAAAAGTATAATATATTAAGTCTAGTATTTCCAAAGTTCGATTGTCAGAGTTGAAATTCCCTAGTACTTACCTTTACTGTAAAACTTCATTATAATTAAATTATATGAGTCTATTGAGTCTAATTGAACAGCCTAACTAACTTAAACCGTTTTGCAATGATTTGTACAAAATACGACAATTTTATAGTTCTAGATTGACAGTTTCACCATTTCAAGATTTTAAACCACTTTTCAATTTCAACATTGAAAAGAAAACTACAATGGAAAGAAAAAAACAAGTACCTACATAAATTAAGTTGAGAAATGAAGATTTTTTTTTCTTGACGTAAATATTGCAGACAGACGTTGCTCTTTTTCGTGGCAGAATAGGAAGGCTACCGAAAAATTGAGAATTCTGTAAATTTTGTTTTTCACAAGTTGTATCAAAGTGATGTTAAACGATTTTTCAGAATTAGAGAAGGCACCGGCGGAGTAGCAACCGTTGTAGGTAGTAGGTACACTGCGCATTGTTAATGCTCTCACCCGGCACATGTGATAGGAAGCTGAATTCCGGTTGATTGGCATTATTTCAAATACTCTCATGAGAAAATAAAATAATCGAGAATTTTTCCACATTTCAGGTAAGGTATAATAGGTAGGAATAATTTTAATCGTTCAAGCACACCCAAGTCTTTCAAGAAAGGTAAAAGTTGTATTTTTTCTGTGTAATGGTTTTTTTAGTATCGGAAATTAATCCACCAAATGAATGAAAAAAGTTAAGTCATTATTGTAGATTAACTACCTTATAAATTAGTTACCGAATTAACCTGTACTACCAAAAAATGTATGGCTATATACCTACCTAATATTGTCAAATACAACATGGACAACAAATATTAAGGACCTAACATGATGCACCAGAGAACTTTCAAACCTTTCGGTAAAATATTGTGAGGATTCAATAATTGCATGTTTCCACAGTTTCAAAAAAAATAAAGCTGTGAAGTTACACAGCTCTCAGTACTTATTCTAATAAAGTAATTGTTGTGCCTTAGATTTGTGTTCTTGAGATAGAACCCAAGAAGAAGAAACCCTCATTATTTGAAAGGTATCAGACTTTTCTGATAAATTCAGATCTCATTCTTCAGGCAGTAGTGATAGAAAACTCGATAGCTTTAATTTTACACACAATACTTAAATAAATTACTGATTCAGAGGTCACGCAAGCCCGTGGATGTGCTAATTTTAAATTTATTGATGATCGTATGTACAAATAGATGGAGTTGAGTAAATGAAATTGGAATAAACAATAAGTAAATGTGTGTATTCTAATGTGCTATATCACAATGGTTATTGTAGGTACCTTTAAATTTAAGGTACGCTTGACCTATGAAGGATTTCTTCGCCCAAACATACAAGAACTAAGAACACAATGACGGAGAGAAATACGATGGTTACACATAGTTATGTATATTACTTTGTAAATACGATAAATAAACGCTCAACGCACGAGATAAATTATTAAGGGGGATACATAATGTTACAGCAAAATAGAATGAGCTCAAGCAAATTTTTTTTAAAGCACGGTAGAAAAAAACATTGCACGGTGAACAAAACATTGGACGTTGGATAATCATATGCATTATATATACATATATATATGATACATTCCACAGCTAAAAAATAGTTTCTACGGTAATTCAAAACCTTGGCCCGGAGAACGGTGCGTATCAAAATGGGCTGCCCCCACCGTGAAATTACTGAACCAAGTGTTTTTTTTTTTTTCTTTTTATTTCTTTTTTTTTTTTTTTCTTTTTTTTGCCTTAGATCGGTCTTTTGAACGGAAAATTGCAAATAGGGGGTTTTCAAGTGCGCTGAGTCTGATGCTTCTTGAAGCCATAAAACTTTCGAATGTTTCATGTCCACAAAAAGTGCCCAAATAATACTTCCATGGCTGCGTTTGCTCGTCTCGCGTTCCTGCAAACCCTGGATGAGTGGTTCAACCTGGGTAAGTGATTCGATCTGGATATATGGTTTTGACTGCAAATATTTGAATCATGGGCCATCCTAAGGACATGAAAAAGTCTTGTCATCCCACAGGGTGCCATCACAACAACAACAGACCGTGATGTTGACACAAAGTTAGAGTTCCGAGATATCAATCAGCCTCACTACATAGTATCACCATTATCTTGGATAACCTAGCAGTTATACAATACGAAAACACCATCCTTTGTCACTTTCCTTCTTCACCGGTAGTTAGTTCTGAATAACGCGATAAATGACTACCGTCCGTTCATTCTATTTTGCCGTATCGGAAAATGTAACCCAATTAATAATAGTTGTACCCTGCCACGCTTAGCTGTGGCACACTGTGGTTGCATCGCTAGTCCAATTAGTTCACAGATCACTCAGTTGATTAAAGTGATCCACCATTTGTAATTATACAATTCCACACCCACAGGGACTCCGTCCAAAATTTCACCATATTTATTTGACTAGTAACGAAGTTACCTACATAGCTCACCGTTTCAGCTCCAAATTTCTGCACCAGAAGTTGAATATGATCGAAATTAGCTGTAGAGCTCGCTCAGCTGATCAGTTTGGTCCCCCAAGTTGTATACCTAATAGTTTATCACATCCTGAGAGGCCCCGTTCAAAAAGTTCAGCATCTTGAAATGATTAGGAACAAAATTAGCTACAGAGCTCACTCCATTGATTATGGTGGTTTACCATGTTGCAATTGTGTCAGCTCCTCAAGTTGAATATGAACGGAATTAGCTGTAGAGCTCACTAAGCTGATTAGAGTGGTATTCCGAGTTGTAGAATTATACTCTACTACACTAAGAGACTCCTCGTTCAGAAGTTCATTGTCTCAAGTTGATTAGAAACAAAATATACTACAAAGCTGCTGATGAAGCAGCT
Source organism: Adelphocoris suturalis (assembly GCA_030762985.1). NCBI lineage: Eukaryota > Metazoa > Arthropoda > Insecta > Hemiptera > Miridae > Adelphocoris > Adelphocoris suturalis. The sequence goes on from CM061048.1 coordinate 31,288,701, forward strand.
GCTGTTGTTGTTGTGCAAGCTACACAGACTCTGCTGATGAAGAGTGACTCCTCATGTTGCAATTACCACACCAAGTGAAGCCCCGTTCCAATGTTCAACATCTCAAGTTGAATAGGAACAAAATAAGCCACAGAGCCCACTCAGCTAGCTAGTCTAGTTATATAAGTTGAATAACAACAAAATTAGTTACCTATTTACATAACTATTGAATATAAAAAAGATACTCGTACATTACTTTTCAATATTTTAATAGGCAGCAACACCAAAAGATATTTTTTCAATCATGAAGTCGTTTCCTTCCTTTAGCACGCCTGTAAATCCCTTTTGTAGTACGCGAGTTGGGGCGAAAATGCCCTTGGTAGGCAGGTACCTACACGAATAGATTATTCGTATTTAAAGTAGGTTGTACCTATTTCCTATCTTTGTATTGCTTGTTAATTTACTACATAACGAAAGAAGATACATAAATTAAAACTCATAACTTGTCCATAATTTCTAATTAGGTTTATGTATACTCTACAAATGTTGTAGATCAGATAAATTAAAAATTATCAACAAAAAAACAATTATTTTCCTCAAATTATGAATCATTGTACAAGCACAATAATTCGTATAAATATCAAGTGCCTGCTTTAGTAGAACGTCATTATAGATAGTTAATAGAGTGTTAATTCTCAAATTCAGATGTTGTAAATTGTAGGTGCTGTATACCTTTTTATTGGAGAGAAAACGTTGATTAAATGCTGTGATACGATCCTTACCTGGACCAAACTTTATTTTATTTTCTACTCGTAGTTTTATATTGCAATAAATTATTTATATTGCTTCATGGAATCTGGTTGTTACCAATAGGCTAAGTCCACAATTGTATTTATTGATTTAGGTTATACTTACGTACTTTACTAGTTGTAGGAGAAATATCCGAGTTTTAATCCTGTACTTAAAATAGTAAGGTAACAACTGTATAGGTGCTACAGTATTAAATATGTTATTTTTACTGAGAAAATACATTGATTTTTTTATTAACGTGCATTATTCATTAATTCATGTAATGACCGTACCAGGAAGAGCCGTTTGAAATTCATAAATATTATTGAAGGAGTTTCAGGTTACGGTTCTGCGGAAACAAATAGGCAGGTACTGCTAAGTTTGAACTTCGCGACCTGAAACTTTCGAGCGTCATGACTAGTTGAAATGGCGCATCTAAATGATTAAGAACCTTAAAACAAAATTTAATTAGGGCCTAACCAGAAACCTTTACTGGTTGAAATTTCACTTTGACACACTGTGACAATGACAGCATGCTAACGGCTCTTTCCATCATAGTGTGATATCCAGTTCAGCCAAGGAGAGCTGTTATTAAACTCTACGAAGATTTTAGGAGGTAGGTTGATCGGACTCTGTGGCCTTGCGGCTTGGTAACTGCTGTAGCCTTAACTGTGACCCGCCTTCTAAGAATCTCCCTGTCCCTGATGAATAAAAGATACGCTGGTACTTTCTGTTTAAAAGATTTAAGATAAATTTAATAAGTTAGGTGATTTTCTTTCTGGTCTTTGGTGTTGAAGTCTGGTGGTCAGGCGTAAAAAACAGCAAATTTCTAGAGAAAATAGAACGACTTGCTTACAAGATATTTGGTGGGGGCTATTCGTCCAAACCACCACCCAATCCCAAAAAAGGTGATCTCCAACGATTGGACACTCTCTGGAAGCGAGTTACAAGAGTTTACTGTCCATGAAATGTGAATCACTTTACTGCGTTGATGCTGGGGTGCTGAATAAGTTCATAAGAATTGCTGGGCCAACAAAAAACGATTCCTGGCACGAATCAATAGAGTGAGAACTGCAATGGTGGTAGTTGAGATTCCTTTGCTCCTTGAAAAGGGGGCAGCAGAAGGCATGTGAGGCAGCACCGACCGGACTCTTAATTATCTGCTTATTTCTTGTGGAAGGTAGCCTGAGCATCGCTCACAGCTTCCCAAGGAATGATACTTTAGTGCGAGAGAGATTTGAACATAGCAAAATATGCGACGTTCAACACAGACCTAGAGATTGCAAAAGACATACGTTAACTTATGTGGACCTTCCAGAATATGGATTCATCAACTCTTGATCCAGGCATACTGGAAAGCAATGCTTGCATTACATGGATGACCCTATGTAGAGAATGGCGTACAGAGAACAAATACTTTACATCGAGCAAAATAGTCGATCAATTTAGAAAAACCAAAATCAGTTCAGAATAGCGTAATAATAGGTGGTACCTACTGATAATTTCCCCCTCCATCACTCCTCTACACAAAATTCGTCATCAAAATGAAATCCCCGATATTTAGCAGATCGAAACTAAAAGATAGAAAACAAACGGAATAGAAAACGAAAATATCGTGATTTATCGGAGTTAACTCCTCCATATATCCACTCCCATCGATAGTAAATTTGAAACTTCCAAGGTTCAATGCATAACTGGACTAAAATGATGATCGAACAAAGCACGATTTATCGTTTCGCTCCATTCATGATGAAACCGAAAACTCTTCAAATGTGTTCTGAATTCTTAATTGAACAAGAAAAGAATCACGAAAATCGTTTGAGAATTGTAACCTAGGTAGCGTCGACAAAATTAGCCAAAACCCCCACTTTTTTTCAGCTTTATTTTCTCCCTTCGGTCATGAAATTCAAAATTTTCGAGGTTTTTTGCACAATTAGACTGAAATTGGGATCAAACAAAGAAAAAATCCCAGGACTCGGTTGAGAATTGGCCTAAACAAAAATTCGACAAAAATTGTACACCTATGGTTTTTTTTCACGACTTCGGTATTTTGGTTTATAATTGTAATGAATCAAAATTTTGTATCTTGTCATGCTTGGGTAGTCCCACACCCCCTGGATCAATTGCAATATCACGCCCCTCTTATATACGAAGCCTTGTCTATATGACCGAGCTTCTGAAGGGCGCCTAAAAAGATAGACTGACTGCCATCATTGCCACAAGCACCGATTCTTAAGTGTAGAATAGAATAAAGTTTTATTCGTGGCATAAAACAGGCAAGCCCAATTACAATATACGTCATACAATATAGAGTTTGAAAAATTATTACAAAAATAAAAAATATATATATTGGACTACGTACATTTGAGCCATCGGTCTAACAAGGTAGCGCAGCATAAAGATTTGAACTCACTAAGCTTTGAATAACTTCAAATTTGGGGTTTAAACTCTCAACTAAATTGTATGACAAAACGGATCTATGGCTCAACATTGCTGTATGAGCTGCAGTACGGCCAAATGAAACATAGAACAGGCTGATCTGCCAAGAATGAAAAGACGGTACCCTGATAGAAAAAGTGGTTAATAGTTCAGGGCAATTTATAGCACCCGAGAAGACTTTGTATGACAAAGTTAGATTTAGCCATTTACGATACGGCGCACGGTGGATGGAAGCGTGCAAAACCTCAAAAAATGAAAGCGTTAATAAAAATGTTTTCCATTTTTATATTGTTCCTAGATACCTTCAAATACAAACTTAGCCCTTAGTTTCCCCATTAGAGCGTGCTGAAAATGTTGAGAAGGCATTGAGTGTGATATTTGGTCGTATGCTTGAAATTAAGGTTTTGGTATAGCAGTTATTGATGATTTATTACGCCTCCAAAACTGGGGAAATTTCCCAAGACGAAATATACCATGTATTGTACACATGTTTAGGTGTACCTGATCATTTTTTCACAATTTTTTGGTGCATCACCAAGAGTAAGCAGTGATAATGAGGATTTTTGGAAAAATCATGTGATTATTTAACTTTGATAGAGTGCCAAAAGTGCAGGTGATCTCCGGTCGTCCTGGGACTGGAATAATCCGACTACGCACTCATTGAAGTGTCTTGTGTATTAATTTGATCGCCTTTCTCCGCCGACGGTGATCACAATGAACGAGAACGTCGAGGAAGGTAAGTGACGGCACCCACCTATCAACTCCTGCTTTGACGAGTCGGAGTAAATGAACCACTAGGTGCGAACCTTGTCCCGAGAATGAATGTTTCGATTCATTCTTCGTCTAGAAAAATAGTTCTTTGGGAGCAGTCTTCTATCTTTATCTCATCCTTCAACGTCAGCGGACGCGTGGTACCTAACATTTAAACACACATTGTGGAAAAAGAAGATCGTAACATCGTGGTAAAAAAAAATGTCTCTTGAAATTCCATATTCAGTGGTTTGCGATATTTTATTTAAGAGTGGAAGTGATTTTGAGAAAGATCTGCGCGAACGATTACAGCAGGTGAATAAAAAATAATTAAGTTAGGTAGGTACCCATTTCGGTTATACTAACGCCCCTTCAAAATAATTTAAATTCCGCATGATTTACTATTGATTAAGCTTTCGTGCTATGAAAAATGAAAAAGGTCCTCATTTGCCGTTCATCGCCCCACCTTTTTTTACTAGTTATCGTTTTGGTAGTAGATACTTGGTGCAGTAATAAGGGATATGACTGGTTTCGGCTTTTCCAATGTAGAAAGCAGAGCATTCTTATATATACAAATATATATATATACATATAAAAAAGCGATAAAATCCAGGAATCGTTTCAGAATACTTCAAAACGGATTTCCATGATGAAAATTTTAAAAAATTTGTATTTTAAAAATTTTGGAGCCATTGCAATAGCTTAGTTTTCTAAGAAAATTCGCTAAAACGTTGCTATCCGAATAGCCATTATAGTTAGCGAGTCGGGAATGGTTTCAATCGACTCAGCACCCCAAAAAACATGAGAATCCATATCAAGTTCAACCACTTGGCTCATCTAAGAGGTTTTTGCACAAAAACTGCTGTTTCCATCCACTGTGCGGCGTACAGACAGAGGGGGCTTTTAGGTTATTTACATATGATAAATGTTACCTAATCTAGATATTTCAGGAACGCTGTTGAATAGTTTCAAGCAAATAATTAACGTACTTGGAGTGGGATGGTGACCAGATCTCCGACTCAAACTCCAAATGCGGCCGAACGAGGGTGAGAAACAGAAGCTTCATGATGTCAACATTCTTGAGCTACCGACAATTCCTAATCACCATACCAAGCATTCTGGTAGCTTTGGACGTTGCTAGCTGCAAATGGCTCCGAAAGATGAGTCGTCCATCAATTAAGACACCCTGGTCACGAAGCTCCACAACTCTATTCAGGACAAGACCATCGATATTATAGTGAAAAATTAGTGGGTTTTAATTTGACATTTATTTGCGTTGACCGGCAGTTTGTGTTTGATACTCCAAGCCAGAACACGCTCCAAGTCATCTTGTAACCCAAATTGTGATGAACGATCTGTTAAAACTTGCAAAAATCTTAATGTCGTCTGCGTGGATTAGAATATGCGAATTTTTCAGACAACCTACAACGTCGTTTATGAAGACTAGGAAGAGAAGTGGACCCAAATTCGAACCCTGAGCACTCCAGAACTAACAAGGTAGCAATTAGATAAACGACCTTCCCATGAGATGAATTGCGAACGGCCCTCTAAGTAAGATTTGAAGAAGGACACGAGTGCATCAGAGAAACCAAAACTATGAAGCTTCTCCATCAGAAGATCATGGTCGATTCTGCCAAATGCCTTGCTAAAATCAGCGTATAACGAGTAAACCTGACATCAAAAATCAAGGTATCGCCTGACATCAAAGTACTGAGTCTTGCTTCGTTCAAGGCTAAAACGTTTATGAACCACAATGGGATCGTTCAGTGGATACACGTTTCCAGATCATCAAAAGAGTCAAAAGATGGTCCTGATAACACGTCTAATAAAAACATAGTAAGTTTAATGTCAGTTTGTGAGAGATTTAGCGCACTCCGCTGATCAGGATGATCATCTGTTATTTCAATGTTCTCGTGATACCCTTGGAAGGCTCTCTATCAAATTTCGACTTCCTTTAGAGAGAATTTAGCTCACTCAAGTCTCTTGTCCTAGAGAGGCTCCCTATAAAATTTCAACTTTTTCAAGTGAACAGGAGAGAATTTAGCTCACTCGGATACTTTCTCCGTTATTTTTGGAGTCAAATATTCGTTCCGACCTAGTGGAACGTGTTCACGCAGTTAGGTCACGTCTAAAACGTATGCCATGGTAAACCTTAATCTATAATCCTTAACTCATCAGTATGTTATTGCGGTTTAGATAGCATGAGATAGTGGAACAGTTTAAATATGTAAGGACAAAACACACTGTACACGAACACAACTTTATTGATCACAAACAGATGGCGGTACCCTAAGTAATATATTCATCGAAATGCGTACCTACTGTTATGTGATGATTTTTGGGTGACATTATGTTGCGCAGTTATCAACAGGCGGAGCAGCTCCACCATTTAGAGTACTGCTGAGTGCAGTCAGCAGAGGGAATTTACCACATCCACATGTGTTTTTGAAGTCATCGAAATCAGGAGCCCATACCATACCTCCGCCAAGTCCCTTGGATTTGATAAGCTCACTCTGAAGAAAAATATGCATTATATTATAATTATTAAATGTTGAAATTAATTTCCAAGTACTTACTGTGACATTTCACTGAACGTTGGATATTTTTCATTTGCCAACAGAAACGTTGTTGTTATTTTCTGATGCCCCAGTTTGATGTACCCAACTGCTGATTAACGAGGAAGGGAACATCAGAGTATTACCTACCTATTTTATTCATCCTATTAAGTAGATGACATCACAGGGTACAAGTACTCCAAGCCCCAGAAACATCTTTAGGGCTGTATGCCCTGGTTATATAGTTGAAGAAAAATGAGCGATTAAACACGACCCTCTTCACTCATACTATAGAACCTCTGCATTGCTTGTATAATTAATGCTATCAAGCACTAATCAAGTCAGATCTACCACCCTGTGTTATCACTTTTTACTTTCTGTTTCAATCAATAATCTGAATATTTTGATTTAACTAACTACCCCTAAAAAATGTTTCTTACTATAGAATGCCAGTGTTTCGTTTCGAATTGGTAGGTACTAACTAGGTGGGGTCAGCTAACTCAGCGGGCCTTCAGCCGCGGAGTCCCCTTCTATACTGTTCCCTCTCTTCAGTCGCCCCTTAGCTCTTGAGTCGCCTCTTAAGCTGAAAACAGACTACGCTGACGTGACGTGGGATTACGCGGGATGGCGTAGTATGACGGGGGACCACGTGTGAAGACAAAATGTAAACAGAGGATTCGGACAATCACCAACAGATTGCTCTGACGTGACGTGGTAATGCGTGGGATGATGCCGTCTAGCGTATCCTACACCTTAACACGCCATCTACGCGTCAGGTCAAAGTCAAAAGATTTGGATTTTCGTCAGGAATGTGAAGACATCAGCCGGCGTCAGGTCGACTAGATAATTAAGTTATCAGTTTGTACTCACCTCAAGCAAACTGCCAGTCTGAGCTCCACTGGTATGCGCTCTTGTAACTAGTTGAGTCGAGCGTTTCTCAATTTTCGGACCAACTATGTAATTTCAACAAATGATAGAACTAATTTTTCGTCATGCGGAAATACATGACGAAACGCTCTTTGTCCTCCAACAATTCGGGCATCAAAGTTGAAAATTCTCCGTACAGGCCCCGCGTGCTGTTGATGGGATGCACCCATATCCTTGATGCTGCTGCTGCAGCACAGGCAATTGCCATCCCAGCAATTTCTTTCTCTTCCTCGTCAAGCAAGTCGAGAAGTTCTTGCATTGTCAAAGATTACACATCAACTGAGCACACCTTCCACCCTCCTTTGGGCACGATATCCAAGCATCACGTCCCCCACCCTCACGTCACGTCAGCAAAGTGTGAACCTGTGGGCCCATTTCTGACGTGGTCTGTCGCTGCCTGATCATGCGTCATCCCACGTCACGTCAGCGTAGTCTGTTTTCAGCTTTAGACCTCGAGTCGCGTAGCTGCTGTGTGTGCCCCACAATAGTCGCAGCCAGTCCTAATCAGTCTTAACCAGTTCAATATCAAATTTATAATAAAGCCTCATCAAGTACATTTATACAAACTGGTACACACTTTGTGGTAAGAAAAAAATAATAATAGAAAAAGGGCCTAGAGGCAATAACCATTCTTTGAAGTTGGATATTTGATTTGCCAGGGGATAAATTCAAGAATTTTCCTCTTGTTCTTGCTTTTCCTAGACAAGCGCCTGACTCCTTATTCCCAGACCCACCCCCAGCCTATCAGCTGCTAAGTTATAACAACTCATACCTAATTACTAATTACCTTTTTCTTGATGTCGGAGATGTCGTCAAAACCAACCCACTGGTTACCCTTGAAGGCATATGGGCCCATCGATTGATCAGATTCCCTAACCACTTGCCACTGTTTTTTCTTTAGAGAACTGCAAATCTGTAATCAGAATGTCAGCTATTAAGTAGTATGAGGAAACATAGATTACAAAGCAGGAGCTAATCAAACAAAATATTTGTAATACGTTTTGTGATTATATAAATCCAGCCAGTTTATAGCCATTTCATAATCACTGTCCTCTAAGATTTGGCGAAAACAGAAGTGTGTTTGTGTGTGTGTGTGTGTGTGTTTGGGGCAACCAATAATATTAAGGTCATGGCTGCAACCGTGTTATGGCGCGGGGCGTAGTGCCGGAAAAATGCCACGGATTTATTCGAATTGGGCATCTCGGCGGGAGTGCTCCGTGGTATCACCACTCGCGCCCTTAGGAGCTCTTACCTCAACTGGTAATTTTATAGGGGCACTTACTTTCATCCCTCTCTTCTTCCTCCTCCTGCGACTTTCTTTGTCCATAGAGCCGGCGTCGGGTAAACCTGGGCGTCTCCCCACTTCATTCTATTTATTTACTTTATTTATTTCATTTTTTTTTTTTTTCTTAAGTGAATGGTGTGCCCCTTCCGCCTTTGAGGGGAAATTTGCAACAAAAAAAAAATTGCACTGCAAGTTGATTTTTTATTTATTTATTTTTATTTTTATTTATTTATTTTTTTTTTTCTGTTCTATTTATCACTCTGGACTGAAGAGGAGAGAATTAAGTGAATAACAACATCTAAGAAAATAAATTTGTAAACAAAATTTTTTTCTTATTTATTTTTATTTTGATTTATTTGTTTATTTATTTTTGTATTAATTTTTTATTTATTTATTTATTTTATTTTTTTCATCAACTATTTCCTTTATCCAAGAGGTACTAATATTTATGTACCAAAAGTGCAGAAATATCATTACTTGCTTGAAATACTCATTTTTGTATAAAATGCTACTCACCTCATAAAATGCTTTTATTCCACCTTGTTTAGTGATTGGTCCTGCTGTGCCAGGTCCATTGGTTGGAGCTTTGAGGCCATAGTTACTGGAACTAGCTAAAGTAAAAGTTTGGCCATAAGTCGGCATCCCAAGTACCATCTTGTTGCTGGACATACCCTTCCCTAGCCACAAACTAATGGAACTTTCCTAAAAAGAAAGTTTTTTTGATTAGGTTTTTTGACCTGTGAAATATTATGCAAGAAAACCCCGTTTCAATCCCATTGCTAACCCAAGCGTATAAATACAGGGTTAAAAAGATAAACGACTTACGACGTTGAAATTAGGGTTCTCGTCTCCATCGTGGTGCCGCAATGGAGCGATATGGCCTGTCTTTCCGTCCCAATTGCCGTGGAAGTCATAAGCCATCAAATTAACCCAGTCAAGGTGTTCATTAAGCGTAGCTACATCATAAGCTGCACAAACCAACCAGCATATAAATTTCGTTCTGTTCATGGAAAACAGTTGAATACAACATGGGGACCAACATAGACACGCTCGAATCAATAAAACTTATTGATCATCTACCTACACTTAGCAAAATGAGGATGTCAAACCCATGGACAAGAGAAAGAGAGGGAAAGAGACTGATTTTTCCCATAGGTAAAGGTTTTTCGGCTTGTCGTCTGATAACTAAATTCCGATAGTGTAGAAGAAAATGACAAACAATACTTCCTTGGTTTCCTAACTTAACTAATGGCAAGAAGTAGGTACAAACCTAGTGTAGTTAAAAAACAAGGTTGACTTTCGTGGTTCATATGGCTAGAAGTTGTCTGTTCACGATCTCACTTTGGTATAAATACCTTGGTATTTATGAACCTCACCTACATTTATAAATTCGTGTTATTTTATTATCATTTCTTCTTATTATGTAATCAAACTGTTTGGGTAGTACCCGATGGGCTATTTCTCCAGTTATATTTTATTCCATTAACTGAAGAAATTCGAGAGCTATCCACAAAGGTGCAATATGGAAGGTATCGGTTAATCGGAAGTGGTTGAAACAAGTCAAAGCTTAATGACGTCATTGGGAAACGACTTCATCCCTGCGTTGTAGTTGTAAACTCAATTTCTTTATCAATATTGGAGTTTAGAGCTAAAATTCGCAATCTAGAGTTTTCAAGAATGCCCGATCAGATTTTTATATCAAAAATGAGGGATATTCAGGATACATTCCGATATCGAATTCATTGAAAAGTGATTGTGAGAACGACAAACATATTTTATTGATGAGGCGGGTTAGCTAAACAGCCGAAACTTGACTTTTGAAGGCTTAAGCCCCTGGTAAATTGAATCGTCGTAAAAGACGACACGCTTGTGCATTGGAACCACAGGACCGTGATTAGGATGGTACCTACTTTCATAAATAGTCACTAATTATGAACATGATGTTATTGTTTCAACATAAATACTATACATGGGAACACTAGCATGTACCTAGTGAGTTTTATCAAATCTTCCTGCATTTTGAATGAAATAACAATCCTTGTTTTGTTCAAAACCAATATAGCCAATCTTATCTCAATCCATACTTTCAAATAGCACGTTCAATACTTTCAATCCTGTCAATGATGATGAATGCGCCACTGCGGCCTACTCTGGCGCAAATTGGTGGTCCGAACCTTTAAAATGGTTGTCCTTACGCTCAGACTCCCTCATATCTTCAAAGCAGCATCAGGTTCTTCGCATCTACCATATTGGCGAAGAAGGATACTCTGAATAAACAGTTCCTTTCATGTAGGTAGCAGGTCATGCCCTTCCCTCTTTGTAATCAGTATTTTGTCTTACATCGTTCATTCAGTGAATCAGTTTACTACCGTATCACTAAGTTGATAAATCTTATGTTTAACACATGTAACTTATGTTGTATCGTCATTTCCGCTACCCTATGTCACAACAATACCCGATTATCCATTACCATCATGATACGTAACTTTTTGGGTAAATTGAACCGTTGGCTTAGTAATAAGAGGAGGAAGTGGCGAAGGACGTACTAAATACTGGCGTAATCCTCAAATTCAGGATGGATTGCTTGAACAAAGACAAAGATGGTTATACAAATATTCCATATCAATGCCCAAATTCTGAAATTATGGATGACAAGAGTTTTAAGTTGTTATGCGAATTGAAGATTCACTTCCCAGGGGCAACCAGTGACCAAACGGTTTGATTAAAAACAAATCTCACCATTAACCTCAAACGACCTTAAAACAAAATTTCTGTGACGATTTGCATTTTTATAATGCTGTAGCTAAAAGACAACATTACATAACTTGCAAATAACTTAGAATGATATTTTACGAAAAAAGTAAAGTGTAAGAAGAGATCGCATGATGTTTCAGTTAGAATTCAGTTATTATTTTCATAAATCTAGGACAGTTTCGGTCTACATAATAGACATCAGGGAGATAATTTGCCCACATATATTAAGGCCAAGAATAGAGTCTACTTACCTACGTTTACAACATCCGGGTTGACTGACACGGCTGCTGACAAATGCCAATTGCGAGGTTTGAAAGCTGCTTTCAGTTCACGAACTAAAGCAGCATAACCTTCTCTGTCAGAGTCTGGTCCATTGCATGCATTCTGAAAAAAGTCCATTTGTGAAAAATAAATTCACCGCTGTTTTCTCTTCAGTTATACCATAAGTATTTTGTTGGAAGGACTTTTCCCATACCTGCCAGCATTTTGGAAACTCCCAGTCCAGATCCAAACCAGTGAATCCATATTTCTCAATGAACCCCGTGACGTGCTGGACAAAATGCTTTCGCGCAGAAGGATTGTTGACCATTCTACTGTATTTGTCTCCTGCGGAGTCAGTCCAACCCCCGATTCCCATTGATGCTACAACTCCTTTCGCGGATAGACCAGAGATCTTCATGTAGAATTCTATAGAAAACAATAGTTAGGAACGAAGTACCTAAATAGTAAGTCACATAATAATTGGGGTCCTCACGGGACACGTAAGAGAACCCTGTTTCGACACCCTCCCCGCTATGTGAATGTGGTGGAGGAGAAGACACAGCTGATCACTTTCTATGCAACTGCGACATATTATGGAAATCTAGGCAAGAAGTTCTGGGTCATCATATTTCCCAAAGGTCTCAATTAGAGACCTGGACAGAAAAAATTTAAAAAGATTTGTTGAACTGAACAAAAAATTTAGAGATATGGAGCAACCGTAAAATCCCAATTCAACGAGAGGCCCGTTGCTAGGAAATATATAAGCCACCAGGACTGAGATTTCTTTCTATGGAAGCTCTACACAGCCAGTCAGGACCTGTATAGTGCATAACATTGCCTATATATAGGGGTATTCATGGTCCATTTCAAAAATCGAATTCATTGAAAAGTGATGGTTTCAAGAGGCCTAAAATTGCCAAAAACGAAATGCTAACTATAGCTCCTTTGCGGGAATCGGTGAAAGCCAAATCAGTGCTGGGTTACCTCCTAACAACGATAATGCGTTGTAAATGATAAAATTATTTTTACAACATTAAACGTAAAACTCAACTACATCCATAAACTTAAAACTTAAGAATTTCAACAATTTTATTGACGTGTCAGCAGATCTGAATAACGAGAATGACTATCATGATTTATTGATAAGGATGTTTCACTAAGCAGAAGGTAGGATCGAAGCTACTTTTCGATGATTCGACCTCGAAACTTGACTTTCGAAGGCTTCAGCCCATCGTAAATCGAATCTTTGTGAATGAACCCACGCATGTGCATTGGAATCCATCGAAACTCAAGCTTCGATTATTCGACGTCGAAACTGCTGGACCATGAACACCACTTATGTATAATAACCATCTTCCATCCATCCATCATCCAAATAAAACATATTTCAACTTTTTCAAAACCGAAGGTAGGAAGCTTTGTATTCGGGGGGGTGAGGTTAACAATTTTTCCATATTCTGAAATCTTTCTGAACGATTCAGGTTTCGTGTCCGGGATCAATCCTTGTCCCGGGCCAAACCATTCTAAGCTGCTGTCTGATTTCATTCAATAATCCACAAATTGTGTACATTAACCGCTAGACATTCCCTGTAGCTTTCATCACCCTTAACTTAGTAGGTATGAGTGTCTGCACATGATCGACAGTGAATATCTGAATCACCTACTTTCACAATTAAACTGCCCCAATTCACATGAAAGTCAATTGTGTGATTAATAATTTGTGGTATTAAGTAATACTAAAAATTAATAATCACACAGGTGTTTTATTAAACCTCGCAGTTTAATTTTTAATACCTCTCTAATGTGCTTGGCAAACTCATTTTCTGTATAAGAGAAACTTACTGTTATCGATGTCTGCCCACGAATCAAAAACTTTGATTTCCAACTTGTCATCGTCTAATACGGCAAACGCATAAATAACGTGGGTGCACAGATTCGGGTCAAGGTCTTCAGGGAGAAATTTACCCGCCCCCTGCCGGTACCAAGCCCAATTCGTGAAGTAGCACACAACTTTGAATTGCTTGGCTGCAATCAAACAAAGTAAATAAGCCAGCAAGGTAATAAATGTACTCAAATTTCGGTTAATTAACTGCTAAAAATGACAACAAGAAACTAGGTAGTTAATAAAAATGTAACTAGATACCTTTTTTTATTGTAGATTATTTTTAAAAAGTTAGTTAGTCATTGTTCCGATTCCAGTCAGTTAGTCAGTTCTTTAGGGTTTATATTGGTATCGTCGAAAGGGCCGATTTTGGAGAAACTTGTTGAAGAGGGTACCAACCTACTGAGAGGTAGAGACTAAATTACTGAAAAGAGTTAAAGCAAGGTGAGTGAGACAAACCCTTCTCAGTAATATCCAAACCACAGTCTACAATCAACACCGACCACTGACACACAGAGCGAACCTACCGACTGCATCCTGGATTAGGTACTGAGGCACGTTTTTTGGTGTGGGTTCAAAGACTTGAGAGAAATGCATTGCTGAAAGTTCAACTATGTTTTGAGGCTCTTAAACAAGAATATTGTTCACCACATGCAGCTAGGATACCTATCATTACCACCTTCTCGATACCTTGTTAAAATTGTCCTGAAAGAACTTGATGTCGTGGGAAATAGAAGCTTGAACCTTGGAGAAGATATATGTATTCCTCCGACCTGGCTCCACATTGGCTCCAGAGGTCTGAGAACACACCAACCCACCCGAGACCTTCCAGTGACCAGGAGCAAATCTTCTGGTGTGTGAGAGACACCAAATTACTATCAAACTACTTGGGGAAGGAACCTGAAAAGTTTGTGATCTTTGAGACAAGTAAGACGTGTGATATTTGACCCAAGTTTAAAAATTTAGGACCACTAGATTGGGAAAAACCCTCTGAAACCAGCGTAGGGCACACATCTACACATCTTGAAGCCAAAAACCAACAAACTTTGAGGAGGGGTTACACTTTTTTTCTTAGATGATTGGAAAGGTTCGTCATTGAAACGAATGAACCGAAAATGTTAGGGGGGAGGGGGGGGGGATCTTGAAAATCTTAAAAGGTGGAGGTAAAATACAGGGTATCTCATGAAAACAGGAAAACTCCGAAAAACTTCATCCACGTATTTTGCAACTAATATCCGATCAAAAGTTCCTTCTAGAGATTTTTTTTAACGCTTTGTTTTCGAGTTATCAATTCTAAGAATTTTTCGTGTTTACAATCTTAAGTTACTAAAACGGCCATAACTACCTTGATTTTTAGAGTACCTACTAAACAAAAAATTGAGGATTCATAGGAAAGAGCGTTTAATTTCCTTTCGGATAAGCTCCTAATGCGCTAGATTATGCAGGTAACATAATCTACATGAATCTACCCAAAAGACGGAAAATTTGAATTTGAAATGAGAAAAAGGAATATGTTTTCAATCAACCATAATATAGGTACATAGCTATTAATTTTACGATTAATAGGCATCAAAGTTATACGAATGTTACTGAAAAGTCCTCAGCTAAATTATTTCTGAGGAGAAAACATAGCTGACCTTCAGGGGCTTGTCTTTTAAACCGTCTGTCAGAGTACGGTAACGTGTTTTTTTATTAACTGTCCATCCCTGAAATGGAAATAAGGAAAATACTGTTAGCTGAGCAATCTCCGAATTAGCTTCTCTGTGGTTGTTCCAACCTACACTGCTGTGAAAAATTAAAAGATCACTGTCGAAAAATCGCAGTTTCGGATTTGTGGTGGCCAGATCGTAAAATACTATTTTGTAAAAATAGTATTTTGAAGGAAATGCTCAGATTTCATTGGGGGGGGGGGGGGGGGGGGGGGGTTGTCACGACGCAAACTGCGTCGTTAAAATTTTGGGGGGGGGGGGGTTAAAAAAATGAGTATTTTTTAAATTTTTTTATGAACAAGTAATAAGATTTATAGGTACTAACAATTTGCTAGCGTCAGCTGTTTTCAATTCGAATTACTTTATTGGATAATATGTTGTAGAAACAGGTATTGTGCGCATGCGTTGTGAGTGCCATAATGACAGCGGTAATGTCTTTGACACTGCCGCGCCGCACTGGGTGTGCGTGGTGAGAGTGGTGACTAGTCTGCAATGGGAGATGCTTGGCTGTCAAACTTGTTGGTTCTTTCTGCAGAGAAAGATGTGATAGAGTCTATATCTAATGAGGAAATAATTGATGCATTTTCTTTATCATCATCACAAAGAAAAAAACTGCTCTGTCGATTGTAGGCAAACCTAATAAGGCATATAACTAATAACGTTAAATATAATATACTTTGGCTTGTTTAGCTATAGTAGCCTAAATGGTGTATTTTGAGCAATGTATATAGTTACTGTAGATAATTTAAATTCTACATATAATTATTGTACTTTTTTTACAGTCAATTAAAAATTAATTACTTACATTTGTAAAACAAGAAATACAACATTCTTTATCACATCAGTGTATCTTTTACATTAGGTACCTATTTAATAAATATTTTAGATTTTAGTTGGGGGGGGGGGGGGGGTCGGGAGTTGGGGGGGGGGGGGGGGGGGGCTCGAGTCGTTGCGCTTGGGGGGGGGGGGGGGGGGCACCCCTGGATAATCCCTTGATTCTTTTGAGGTGTGTAATACAATAATTTACGAAAATTTGTGCATAGATCATGCTGCATCTCTGGAACTTTTATTGCAGCATGATTCTTTGCAACGATTTTGGAATGTTTTGGCTATATACATAGGAAAAAGCTGCTCCAGGAACCATTGCAAAATTCGTTAAATTGGATTTCCATGGAGACGTTTTGGGGAAATATAAATATTTTTTTTTTTTCAGTCGTTGCAATAGCTTTTTCCCTTAGAAAGTTCACTAAAAGATGCTGCAAATTATTAGATAAAGGTTACATTACCTGAGCTAAAAGATAAGTATCTTGACAGAGATGTAGGCGCCCACCAACTGAAAATTAATGTTATAAAAATAAGACACATACCTATCTACATTTCACTAGTCCATCTATCTTCGAGTAGGTATAACAAAAGTTTGTCATTCGATTGGATAAATTGAGAATTTCAAAAATACATATAATGCATTAACAATAATGTTTGTCTTCTACTAATGTGAGACAGCAAATTAGGGGGGAGAGAGAAAGAGTGATACCTAGGTTTGTTCGCTGAGACCATCAAACCAGTTTGCAACCCACTTGAGGTGATCGCTGAGTTCCTGACTATTAGAGTGCGCACAACCCCCCCCCCCCCCCCCCCCCCCCCCCATCTCGGTCTTGGTCCGTTCGCAGAGGTTTCCAACCGGTTGCGGATCTTCAAATTGATCAGAGCTTTTTCCCGCCGACCACTTTCTGATTGTTTGCCATTCCAAACTCACAGCAGCCAATGAAATCATTCGAATTTTAGCATTTGTTATCGCCGCTGTCCGTCGCGTATTTCTCAAACATTCATAAAATGTATGAACAACTTTTTGATTCTGACTCATCTCGAGGGGTTTCTCCTTTACCAATGTTTTTGTCAACGAAGACGAAATGGAGGTGTGCCTGAAGCAAAAGGTGCAGAATTATTCAAGTGAAGTTGTACGGAATTATGACGATGAAACGTTCCTGAGCCACTTTCGAGTGAGCCAGAAAATTGTGGAAGGGTTGGTGTCGAGGTACAAAACTTTGAAAGCATTTACATACCAAGTAAGTAAATAAACCTACCAAGACGTGAAGATTTTAGAAATGGGGACCTACCTAGGGGACAAAAAGCTATAGGAGGGTGAAGGATAGATATTCCATGGTACAAAACTTAGAGGATTGGTTCTATTGATAATTCCCAACAGTTTCTGTGTAAGATTACAATATTTTTTTTAAACTATGTTCTTAAAGGTGCCTTTGATTAGTAGGTACCAACAAGTTGAATACAATAGTAAGTACAAATTATAACAGTAAATTTTAAACACCTAAAGAATGAATGGGAGCACAAGGCAGAAAGGGCGGAAAATGAAGTATGGAAAGCGCCAAAGCGGTGGTTTGTTGTTTTTGCACAGACTCCAATCCCCAACCGGTTTGAAATCAATTTGAAAGTTGGCTGAAGTCGCGCATGCGCACTTGAGCAGTCTCCAATCAGTTTGAAATGATTTGCAAGTCACTGCCAATCGCCTCAGCGAACAAACCTCTAGATGAACTTGGAGAATCACAAGTGAGACAGGCCAGGGGGGGACAGCTCATCCCCCCCCCTTCACCTGCTGCGCCGATGCTTTCCTCCCTTCGGAATCATCCGATTTGAATTCTAACAAAACCGTTGTGCTCACTAGGAACCAATGATTTACGCTATATTCTAACAATTTGGAAATTATTTTTGAAATTTCAAGATTTTGAAGAAAAAAGTTGAATTTTTGATTTACAAATTAAAATCGAAGTGTAGCGCCTTTTGGACCAAAGTAATAAATTCATTCTCCTTAACGCATCAAAATCGGTTGCACTGGCGAAGAGAAAAACGAAATTTCGTTTGAGTTCATTTTGAAGCACAACGTGGTGACCGTTTTTGGAATTATGATTGGCCTTGAGGGTTTTCGTGACAGCTGTACTCCTAGCAACCAACTTTCACGCCTCCAGCTCAACCCTCAAAACCCCAATGAAAATCAAAAGTTCCAGTCAGGCAGCATGATCTTAAGAGCAAATTTAAGTAAATTATCTTATCGTATAATGTTAAATTGTTTTGAAAGTTGAGCTTTTTGAGCGCAAGGAAATTGTTGACTATTAATTTTATGGCAAAAACTATTCTAATTAATAATTTGCTATTCAAAAAAAGATTTAACATTTTTAGCTTATTTGAAGTTTTTATCGATTTTTTAGCAAATTATAATGAATATTAACGAATATAATAATGAACATTAATGAATATTAATATTATTTTTAGCAGTTTTTAACCATTTTTAGCACATTTTTTGAAATTTGACCAATATGTGCTAAAGAAGTGCTGGCCAACGAGCTCATCCTTTCGTCTGGAAAACTTGATTTTTTGGCGCAAGAACGGAAATTTTATCTCAATCCCAATGAAAGTTATCGCCTCGAATGACACATATATTCATATAAATAAATAAAATTGAGGTAGATAATGACCAGGCTAGTCGATGTTTTTTAAAAAGGTTTTTAATTGTTCTGCGACGTTTCGGCCCTGGAGAAGGACCCTATTCATGCAGATGAACAAACAATATTGTTTTTCATTAGCAGATACTAATGTGGTAGGTACATATCAAGTTTTTTGTTTATAAACTACGATAGTAGTTGAATAAACGTAGTTTATAATCAAAAAACTGTGATATGTACCTACCACATTAGTATCTACTAATGAAGAACAATATTGTTTGTTCATCTGCATGAATAGGGTCCTGCTCCAGGACCGAAACGTCGCAGAACAATTAAAAACCTTTTAAAAAACATCGACATGCCTGGTCATTATCTACCTCAACTGTACAATTACAAGTAGTCACACCCAATATATATATATAAATAAATACATATATATACACATGAAAAAGTGTTAAACTCTAGGATTCGTTTCGGAATGCCTCAAAACGGATTTCAATAAATCAGAACTTTTTATTTAAAAATTTTTCGAGCCATTGCAATATCTTCATTTTGTACGAAAATTCGCTAAAAAACCAGTGATCCCTTAATTTTGAACACGGTTTTTTCAAAAATCGCTTACTTTTTTCAGTAAATTTTGGATGTAAACCCTAAAATAATGAACCATTTTTGAAGATTTTGTTTTTTAAATTTCCAGCATGAACTCAGCTTTTTAATGACCTAAACAATTTTTGTAAACCCCTGGAAGAGACAGATTGGGCGACCAATTTTGTTTGAAGAGCGTCATTTACCGCACGTTTACCGAAAAGTGAGAATTTGTCACAGTGGACAGGTATTTTACGATCTGGCCATCACGAATCTGAAACTGAATTTTTTTCGGCAATGATTCCTTAATTTTCACAGCAGTTTAGTAATGCTTACTCCCCTCAATCTCACCTCAACCCTCTCCTACTATCACCTTTTCCCACATCTCTGCTTTGCACGGTTAACCATAAGTGATTTATATATACTCTTTCCAGTGAGAAAAAAAGAGTCCCGAAAGTGGGGTGACTTGGAAACGTGGGGTGACTTGGATCAGTTGGGCGAAATTTTGTTGTTGGTGTGTTGGCAGTCCTGAATTAATATTTATCAGCTGTTTGAGGTCGGGTTCTCTTTGTCTGTTTCTTGGCTATTGTGTGGCATGATGTTGGGCTCATAAAAGTAGGTATTTCTAGGATTTTTTAAATTATGAATGTTGAATCGTAATATCCCCACTTTTGAAGTACAACAAACGTAGGTTCGTTTGTTACTAAATGTCAGTCCGAGGGTGACGAAACTCTCAGGGCAGATTAGTGTGGATACATACTTTCAAAAGCCGAAGCCATCACCCCCCGTTCGTGCATGGTTGTTTTTTCATAATTTTGTAAACAAAAAACTCCATATGTCGGGGTGACTTGGAAACCCCGATCCAAGTTACCCCAACATTTTGATTCATTATTTTTCAGCCAAATAGTGCATTTTGTGTAGTCGTAGGTTACTAATTGGTTAAAAAAAAAAA
Organism: Adelphocoris suturalis; assembly: GCA_030762985.1. Taxonomy (NCBI): domain Eukaryota; kingdom Metazoa; phylum Arthropoda; class Insecta; order Hemiptera; family Miridae; genus Adelphocoris; species Adelphocoris suturalis. The sequence continues at coordinate 31,309,023 of CM061048.1, forward strand.
AAAAATGTTTTCAGGCATTATGAGGACATACAAAAAGAAATTGGGGGGGGGGGGGGGGGGAGTACATGTATTATGACCAAGCAACACTTCAAAAGGCAGTTCCTGATTTAAAAAAAAAAAAAAAAAAAAAAAAAAAACAAGAACATGAAGCTAAGACATGAAAGTATATTGTATGGGATAGCTGTATCCACATTATCACGCAAAGAGCGTAATTTGAACCCCAAAAAACATGGGGGGCCAATGTATTTTATCAATAAAAGAAGAGAATTACATCTGCAAAAATTTGGATATCGCATATGACTGGGGTTTTCCATTAACATCTATGCACGTCAGAGGGGTTGTGCAGTAATATTTGAATGTGAAAGGTGTTGAAGTACGTGAATTTAAAGAAGCCTGAATTTTTTTTATCCAGCTTCTGTGATAATTGATGGTTTTTGTGATTTTATAATAAAATACTTTTTTTTAATGGAATTTCTGTTACAACCTTTTTAAAAAATCATAACAGAGTTCCAAGACGCCCCTGGAGTGTGTACAAATTAAAACTGAGGCGTTTGGAATGGGGTATCCAAGTCACCCCACCAGGCCCGGAACTAGGGGGGGGGGGGGGCACTTAAAAAAAAAATTAAAAATACAAAAAGTGCAAATGAAACAATTTCAAAAGGTGGGTTCTGTAGAAGAAGTAGTGTGTAACATGTTTCAAAACAAAAGTTATCACTTTATTGTTGATTTTTGGCATGTTTACAAATTGTTGAAGGGGGCAGCTGTACCAAGTCGGCAGAATTTGGGGTACGGCAGAATCATGGGGAGCATGAAAAAGTAAAAGGAATAAATAAAAGACAAAAGTAAAATGTAAAAACGGTACCGTAAACCGGGGTGAAGGCGATATACTGGGGGGAAGGCGATCATTTTGATTTTGCCCACTAATTACCCCAGTGCTCCTCGCGGGTGATCGCTGATGGCTCCATGGAATGTGCAGTCCATATCCACTATTGTCTATCAACACGATGATGAAGTTTTTAGCGCGTTTTTTAACCTTATTAATGCCTTATCAGCCAGTTTTGTGAATCACGTTTTCGTGGCAAAATTATTCATAACCGAAAAACCTCTGTGGTTGATAGTTTAAGAGTTCAACTTCTGCAATTGTTTTTAAATATTTTCGTTCTTTGAAGGTAAGAGAAGAGAAAACCGTTGCTAACATAATTTTTGGAGTAACTGTGTTGTCTATGCAGTACCAAATGAGTGTTTTTTCATTTTACAGGGGTGAAGGCGATCATGCCTCAAAATACATTTTAAATTCCTAGATGATGTTCTAGTTAACTCAAAGCATGGTAATATATTCTATATTACCATAGAGTACTATTTCTATTCATAGCCTCAGGGCCAAGCCCATAGATTACTGTATACCAATTTTTTTTTTAACACTCCTGTTTTTCCTTCTCTTAACTTATTCTAGTTTGCTGAGTTTGATTATCTCTGAAAATGTTTTGCTAATAATACCACTTATTTTCAAAGTCTTCCTAGCTAATGGATGTATTCATATCTTGCAATAACTAGGAAAGACTGATAATATTGACTAATAAGTGAAATTCTAGTTTCAATCATTGAAGTTCCTGTATTCTAAGGTGTTACCATGACAGGTAATGGTACCTACTTACCAATCTATTCCTACCTATGATTACTAGTTATTATCTTTACATGGAATGTTTTAAATAAATTTGATATTAAAGTTTAAATAAATGAAATCTATTTTCAACCATTCTGAAACTGATGTCTCGTGATGTTGAGTCTTATTCATTTATCTTCCTACTAAATAATCTGCTTTAATCCTCCAAACCAATTTTCCTGCCCTTGGATGTTTATTAAATATTTTTTTAAAAGTTTAATTCTGATCGCCTTCAACTTTCAAGAAAGGTGAAGGCGATTTCAAGTGTGAAAACATGAGTGATCGCCTTCACCCCTACCCATGGGGTGAAGCCGATCAGTGTTTAAATTAATTTAAAAAAATGGTAAATAACATGATCAATTTAATGTAATTATGTCATTGCAATTTTGAAATGTGAAGGAATATATATTATTTTTTGCAGAATTTTTGTATCCATTTAATAGGGAGAAATAATAGAAAAACTTGAAATTTTGATCGCCTTCACCCCGGTTTACGGCACTTAAATTCTGATCGTTGAGGCTAACCATGTCCTGAATAAAACTGAGGGGACAGCCGTGTGACGAGATCGCAAAGACAATTTCAGAACACGCAGCTGAGCTCGAAAAGTTGGTCAATTATGGACATTTTTCACCTAAAAATCGATTTTGTATCTTATTATGTATCTTAGAGATCTGGGAGGGGTCGCAATCGACTCAGCGCTGATAAATACTTTGACACCCCGCATGCCCTTTTGTCAAAAAGCCGATCTTTTAGCACTTTTTGGGCCATTAAATTGTAAATTTGAGCCTGAAATTTCGGAGCGATCGGGCTGGCCAACGACAGCCCAAACACCTGTCTTTTGCCAAGATGGATTTTTCTGCGTAGGAACGAATTTTTTACGCCGGGAGTTATCGTCTGACAAATACACCCTATAAATAAATATGTACCGTTAAAATCTAGGATTGTGTTCTTTGATGTATGATACGGATTTGTAGGGGGTCCCCGACCCTTCCTACCCACTTTTAAAATTTCGAAGCTATCTAAATAACTCATTTTTTCTTTGAAAATTCGCTAAAAAAGACAATTTACAGGGTATCCCACTTTTTTCCCCAAAGGATAATGAGAGATATCTCACTTTATGAATGTAATTGTGGCACCAGACGCAAAGCAAACTTCTATGCTAGGAATCCCTTTCTTAAATCTTAGTATTTCAGATTTTTTTTTTTTTTTTTTTTTTTTTTTCTTCAAATATCCGGATTCTGGGTTTTTTTTCAACTATGTGGCCTTTTGGGGATAAAAAAAGCATCTAGAAAGGTATTAAGTTTGGAATTTCAGTGTTGGATCGGATTAATATCATATTTTTCTGGGGGTGTTGCCTTTTCCGTTGACGGTAGTACTTTTTGAGGGTTGAGATAGTTTCACAGTAGGCTTCTCAAATTTTTAAAAATGTTTTATTGCTTAGCGCTTTCGCCATTATCGGCCTCGTCAGAGTTTATATTTAGTGGTTCGGTACTTCATTTTTTGCCTGTTTTGGGGCCTTTTCAACATCCCAAAAGGTACCTTTGAGATTGGAATGTTTCGTCGTATTTGTTAATATGAAACTGTGAAAATCTGGTGGTTTTATCACTCATTGTCTTGTGACTGTGTCCTTATATGCTTAAGGGTGTCAATATTGTCAATTTGAATTTAAATTGAGAAAGAGAAAGTAGGACGGGAAATTTCACAATTAACATTGATAAAAGAATATGGCGAAGGATAGAAGAATATTGACGAGGCCGATAATGGCGAAAGCGCTAAGCAATAAAACATTTTAAAAAATTTGAGAAGCCTACTGTAAAACTATCTCAACCCTCAAAAAGTACTACCGATTAATATCATCTGAACTAAGCAGGTAGGTACCTACGTAAAACAAAAAATTTAGAATGTTCTCAGTATAGCTAACTAGCTAACACTAACCTTGACATCCATTCGGCAGATACAGCCACCAGAAATAGTGGATACAACCTCATCACCCTGGAAAAACTGACAAGAAAAATGTGCATTAATTATTCAGTTCAGAGACAAGAATTTAAAAAAAAAGCCAAAATAAAAATGTTACTGGAGCAATCCAAAATTTGGGTCCTTCCTTTTATGAACACTTGAAAATAGATTAGGTTTTAAATCAAGTCTTTTACAATGTAATTATCTACCATTTACGACACGAGGGAAAAAAATTTAACTGACATCGTAAAACGGCATTAAATTTAATTTAGCATCCAATTACAACTAGGCACATGAAACGAACCCGATATCAATTTAATACCTCATAGAAATCATTCACGATTTCTCCCAACAAATACTTATTTCAATAGTAAACCCGAGTCTAATGATTTATTTATATATTTTTTTTTTTTTTTTTTTTTTAATGAGAACTCAAAACATAATGCTCGCGCACTTTTGCGAACGTGGGCGTTTCAAACCACATTTCTCATTTCACATGATAGCCCCTAATTTTTATTACAGAATCGGATTCTACGTAAAATTGCATGCATAAATAAGCTAACACTTGATTTTTTTAGTTCGCCAAATCGTGCGAAGATTTCACGTAGAATACGAATATAAAATTATAAATAGAGGGGAGGGGGGGGGGGGAATTAGTGTGAAAGTGTGAATTGCACCCTTGCGCACAAGTCCTTGATTTTTTTTTCAAGTCCTCATAAAAAAAATCATTATACCCACTCTTATGTTTATGATTTTCGAAATATGTATCATGTCTGTTTGGTAAAAATCTCGGTGGTTCCTATAAGGTACAGAAATCTCCAAAAGGTACCTGTGAATTATTTTTCCCACCTTTTGTGTTAGCTTCCATAACTCCATCACTCTCAAATACCTACCCAATTATACTAACACATTTCTCTTAACACTTGTGTTATCAATAAATATTCTCTGACGAGCAATTCACACTGAGAGAATTAGTTTACCTGAATAAAATAGGATATTTAATCTAAATAAGAAAGGATATATAGCATTCGCACTTTGAATTGAACCTTTCGCGAATTGAATTAAACTTTCCGCAAATTGAATTAGTCTTTCCGCAAAATGAATTAGACTTTTCGCACTTTGAATTAAACTTTTCGCAAATTGAATTAAACTTTCCGCAAATTGAATTAGACCTTGGGCAAATCTATTGTTTTAGTCAACAAAAAAATTTCAATTTCAACAAAATGTGTAATTGTAAGCACAAATCATGCAAGTGATGACACGAACACGAAAACTGTAGATTTAAACATCCTCCAGCACCTTATGAGGTTAATCCGGAAGTAAGTAAACTATTCATTTATTAATAACAAAACTGCTCTTGCAAGTTATCCTTCTACAGTTGCTATTTTAATTTAGGTATAGGCAAAAATAATTCTAAAGGCAAAATTTAATGGATAGGTCATCCAAGAGCAGCTGTTGGGAGCAGTCGAAACATATCCGTCACGTAATTTGCACAAATGCTGAGCCGTTGTTAAATGAAGAACTTTGGTAACTACCAAGCAACAGGGAGGGATCAGAGTTCCTTTCTTAATGTTATTGATCTTTTCACGTATGTAGATCTAATTCAATTTGCGGAAAGTCTAATTCAACTCGCGAAAGGTTTAATTCAAAGTGCGAATGCTATATAAAGAAAGATACTTTGATACTAATTTAATATGCAGGTTTTTTGGTAGTACATAACCTTCCTACCTACCAAATAAATGGTGGTCACATTGATAGTGTAATTGGTCACTTAATAAGTTTGCACTCAAGTGTTACAAACATTTGTAAGTATTACAAACTTGTAGAATTACATTCGTATTCGAATTCATAAAAAAAATAATAATAATAAAAATAAATAATAATAAATGAGTAACATCTTGCGCCTATAGGAAAAGTGATCATCGTAGAATACGTTTTTTACATTTTCTACGTAAATATTTGCTATTCATAGGCGGAATAGCAAAGAAATTAGCTCCGGATCACACTCAGCTCATTTGAGGGGCTCAATACGTTTCTAGATGTCCCGAGGGTTCTCCATTTCAAATTTTAGCTCATAGGTTGGATAATTAAGAAATTAGCTCCATTGAAGAAAAGTTCCAGTCATGCAGCATGATCGTATGAGCGAATTTTCTTAAATTATTATCTATCGTATTATGTTAAAATGTATTTAATGAAATTTGAGCAATTTCAGTAATTGTTAAAAACCAAAAGCCAAAAAAACTACTTGTACTAAATAAAATTCAGAATCATTTTGGTTTTTTATGTATTTTCGCAGTTTTTACAGACTTTTCAGCAAATGTTATTGAAATATAAGTACATTTTTTCGGCACAAGTTTCTAGCCATTACTAGTGAGTTTTTCAGTACCTACATTTTTGAAATTTGACCAATTTCATGGGTTCAAAAATTGTTGGCCAACGAACTCATCTGTTTAGCAACTTAGATTTTTCGGCGCAAGAACGGGATTTTTATCTTACGAAGAGTTATCGTCTGGAATGACACACACACACACACGCACACACACACACATACTGATATATACAGATATATATATATATATATATATAACTCGGCCCTTCGGGCCTCGCAAGGGGCTCCGCCCCTTGACCCCGCCAGGGGGGCTTCGCCCCCCTGGAACCCCCGGATCTTTTCTCTTTTGTACTTCGTAGAAAACGAGGATAATTTGCTATGCAATTCTTAGCCTGAAAACACTAAAAAAATTAAATAATTAGTCTCTCGAGAAAAAAAAAAAAAAAAAAAAAAAATTCAGTCCTGGCTGGGATTCGAACCCACGACCTTCGTCTCACGAGAAAAAAAAAAAAAATTTTTTTCAGGCCTGGCCGGGATTCGAACCCACGACCTCTCGCTTCCCATCTCGGGACAAAAAACGTTACACAAAAAAAGTGGACATTTTAAAAAAATTATTGGGGGTCGGCCTAAGAATTGCATAGCAATTAATATATATATATATATATATATATATATTGTCCCGAGATGGGAAGCGAGAGGTCGTGGGTTCAAATCCCGGCCAGGCCTGAAAAAAAAATTTTTTTTTTCTCGTGAGACGAAGGTTGTGGGTTCGAATCCCGGCCAGGCCTGAAATTTTTTTTTTTTTTTTTTTCTCGTGAGACGAATTGCATAGCAAATTATCCTCGTTTTCTACACAGTAGAAAAGAGAAAAGATCCGGCGAGGCGCGAAGCGCCGAGTATAGAGTAGGGGGGTCCAGGGGGGCGAAGCCCCCCTGGCGGGGTCAAGGGGCGGAGCCCCTTGCGAGGCCCGAGTTATCTAATATATAAAATTCTCGTGTCACAGTTTTTGTTGCCATACTCCTCCGAAACGGCTTGACCGATTTTGATGAAATTTTTTGTGCTTATCCGGTATCTATGAGAATCGGCCAACATCTATTTTTCATCCCCCTAAATGTTAGGGGTAGTCCACCCCTAATTTTTTTTTTTTTTTTTTTTTTTTTTTTTTTATAAAATAAAAAAAGTAGTTTTATAAGATTTAATTTGTTTGTAAGAATTTCCAACAGAAAAAAACGTCTGCCAAGTTGGGTGGGCAGTATAACTTCCTCAGGCGAGCGAAGCGAGCAGCATCCCCTTCAGACTTTAAACCTACCCTTAGGGACCTACCGTTTGCGAGCGAAGCGAGCAACATCCCCTACATGTTTAAAATTGTAATACAACGCATCTACACAGCCACATCTTGCGAGCGAAGCGAGCAACATTTCCTACATGCCACACTTTGCGAGCGAAGCGAGCAACAGTCCCAACACTCCACACTTTGCGAGCGAAGCGAGCAATTTAATGGGGGGTCCGGGGGGCTTGCCCTCCGGCTGGACGTGGAGGCAAGCGAAGCGAGCCGGAGCGGCTAGTATATATATAATGCGCAAACTTCAGGAATAGTTTCAGAATGCCTCAAAACAGATTTCAATAAAGAACATTTTCAAAAATTTTGATTTAAAATTTTCCGGGCCATTGCAATTGCTTCATTTTCTACAAAAATTTGCTAAAAACAACGATATTCAACATTAAATGATAATTTTCTTGCCTATTCAGCAAAGCAAAATTGACTAGGTATAGTGTTGGAAAGCGAATCAAATGCAGCAGTTTTTCTGAAAGATAACCGTCTCTAAGATTAATGTTGAGAGAGTGACAAATTTTTAAACATTTTTAAAATTCCCGATTCCTAAAAGAAGTAACGTGCGTGTTTTTTACTAAATGAGTCTCAATGATGTTAAATAAATATGAAAATCGTCGTGTGGAAATCGTTTAAAGACAATTTAACGCCGATTCCGAAAATGAGGTCAAAAGTTGGGAAATATTGATTCAAAACGAAGAAATGTGGGTTTTATGCCCAAAAAAACGTGGTTTTCTCGAGAAAAAAAAACTTTATAAAATCATTAAGCTGATTGAGCTGATAAAACGGATTAAGCTAGGACGGTGTGATTGCCCGATATTTTTTTTTTCTTCACACTACGTCACGGAAACCCCGTATATAACCCTGACGTCCCTGACTATATTATGTTCCATCGTCACACTCACCTTTAAGAACACTTGGGTGGAAAAACTTTGAATGACGACATTGAGAAAGGAGAAATAAAACGCAGTAGTAGGTTGGTACTTCAAACATAGAGATTATCACGTAGCCGTAAAGACTCTAGGATATAGAGACGCTTAATGTGAGAAGCATAGAGTAATCAATCGTACTACAAGTTCCCGTAAAATTTGATTGAAATATACGCATTTTTTATTTTATTAAAATTTTGAAACCTTACCTACTTCTTACAACCCTGCTACCGTAGCTTCTGGAAAGAAATTGTAAATTGAATGTCTAAAACAACTAGGAATACCTACCTACTATAATTAACTAATTTTTAACAACTAACCTTCCACTAAAAGCCCGTATATTTTACGAGTTTCCCGATTACAGAAGCGTCTAAACAAGCAGGTAGGTATACCTGCTAACGTACTCAGAAAAATAACCTTCAACTGGAAAATTGTATTTTTCTGATTCACTTACCACTGTTGCGTCCTATGGATTCAAATTCGGCAAAACGAGTTAGGTACACACCTACTAGTATCTCTCTGATTTATGTATCTTCCAACTAGACCTATTTTTTGTATATTCTTCCAATAAATGTGTCATAAGCTCACTCAAGTGAAACGTTGAAATCCACGAATCACTCCTTTTAATGAAATAGGTATTGATTAGATGGCCGTCCAGTTGAGTAAACTTTATAACTCGGTAATTTAGACGCATGTTTCTTACGCATCTCAAAATCAGAAGAATTAAGCCAGAATCAATAGGTAGGTAATAAACTAACTCACAATAATTGTCAGTGTCAATTATTATTGATGATGATAACTGATTCAAATTAATAATAAATCACGAGAGAAAATAAACTCTTTTAAATAAATCGGACGAATGAAAGATCTTGAGAAACGTAGTTTCGAGAAATTTAGGTTTGTGCATGCACTCACTCTACTTTTGATCCGACGACGATTAAATTTATAACGGACCATCTAGAATCTAAACCGCGTCATCCCTGAAATATCCCCCCCCCCCCCCCCCCCCCCCTTCACCCAGTTTGACCGAAATCGGACCCATAGCTCATGAGAAATCAACGGTAAACGAAATTTTCGTTTGCGCATGTGCAAAGGCTGCTATTGATCCGAAAGCAATGCAATTTATAGGAGACCATCTATGAGCTAACCCTCACACTCTATGAAAATGATATCAAAATTGGTAAATTTGTCTCGGAATTTCGCCACCATCAACAAATTTTTTGACATTTCATGTCTTTGCTATGGTACATAAACTAAAAAAACGTCACGGAAAATTGCTCACGAAAATATTTTGATGATTTCCACTTACAACCGAGTCGTTGCTAGGGAAATGGTACTTCGTCGGTTTTCATCCCACAAAATTCGTTGACCATTCGTTCGAAAGCTCTCGATTTATCCAACCATATTATGTTAACTACTGCGAAATGCGTGGGCAACAAGCTGAGTTATGAGCAAGGTTATTTGAATAATTGTGTACACTCAGGTGATCATTCTCAATAATTGATATTGTGAACATGATTGCCACCGCTTGTTAATTTCTGATGATTTCATTGAGCTGGTGTTTCGATGATTTGATTCATAGCAGGTGATCCAAATATTGCGAGAACGGTTTGATTTGTGAAGTGGTGGATAAATCATTTTAATAGGTAATTTCTATTCTTTACACTCTAGGAAGCTGTAATTTCGTATGTAGCCTCTTTAGGACATTTACTTGACGATGCCTAGGGTCCGGGTCAGCTGAGTGGCTCTTAGAGCTTGCATACGAGTCTGCAACACATACTTGTCTTCAACTAAAGACATAGAATGTCCCAATGTGTTGCAGACTCGTATGCAAGCGTTTCTTTGTCAATGGCTGATTTCTATGATCTTATAGAATTTTAATTACTATATATATATATATATATATATTTATATATATATATATATATATATATATATATATATATATATATATGTTATAGTACCAAAACCGCTGATCTATCTTTATTTCTGCTGAATCAGCCCACCGAGGCTATATAAGCTTGATTCCCCCACCGTTCGAGTCAGTCTCGTTGCTCCGCTCGTACGCTACGTATCTCCGTTCCGTTTTCCTTAGTTAAACTTGTGTTCCGTCGGTTCCAAATAAAGAAAGTGCTTTTTAAAAACTCTTTTCTCTCGGCACCCGACGTAACTGGTGCAGTCGCTGTAGGACACACCGATTCTCGGATTTTCTCGGACTATTCGGAAATCTCTGTTTCAACAGTTAAGGTGTGTCGAAGAACCCCGCGCTCAACAGAACCGGAGTGCACACGGATACGGCAGACTTCTACGATCTACGGGATACGGACAACGGACTCCTGAAGAAGATGTTGAGACTGTAAGTAACTTCAATTCTACAATTTTTCAACGATTCAGCTCACATCTCTTCAGTTAGGTTAAACATCGACTGGATACCGTCGTGTTGAGGTAAATACAAAGGAATATTGTATTTCCTCCTCCCCAGCGATCAAAGTAGATTTAAAAGACCGCACCCTGGTCTTAGGTTAAACATCGACTGGATACCGTCGTGTTGAGGTAAATACAAAGGAATATTGTATTTCCTCCTCCCCAGCGATCAACGTAGATTTAAAAGACCGCACCCTGGTCTCTCCAAGTTAAAGGCCGTACCCTGGTCATTTACAAGAATTATTCTTAAGGACCGCACCCTGGTCTCATCAATTTAAAATATTCAAAGACCGTACCCTGGTCAAATAAATAATTTTTAGAGACCGTACCCTGGTCAAATAAATAATTTTCAAAGACCGTACCCTGGTCAAATAAATAATTTTTAAAGACCGTACCCTGGTCAAATAAATAAATTTTAAGGACCGCACCCTGGTCAAATAAATCAACTTTAAGGACCGTACCCTGGTTCCAAATATAATTATTATAAACCGTCAGAGTACCTACTGAATACTCGTACTCTAAGAGCTTCATTAATCAACTTTAATCGAAATTCTAAAAAATTCCTAAGGTCAAGGAACCAAAACCCCTAGCCAGCTTTTGGGATTGGAGTAGTTTACGCAGACTCCACAGAAGCATGGACCTAGGCGATATCCCACTTCCACCTGGACCAGCACCTCCAGTTAATGCAGCTGCTCTACTGCAAAGAGCATTAAACCCGATTCCTGAGGAACCTCCAAGAATTCCGTTCCAACCAGATCCGATTCCGGTAGCACCTCTACCTGAACCTCAACAGCCGCCCCAGCAGCCTCCAGAATTCCGTAGGGAATATAATAGGTTAATTCCCGAATTTAACGGAGAACCATTAATACTAGCAAAATTCCTAAAACAATGTGATAAGATATATTTAAGGTTTTATAATCATGTTGATAGAGATGATTTCCAGAACGATGTGATCCTAGGTGTGATTACGTCTAAACTAGGGTCATCAGTAGCCGAAAAAATCTATGTCAACACTATAGATACATACCCAGAACTTAGGAAGGCATTAATTCAAACTTATAGCGATAAGCGTGATACTTACACTTTACTTTCAGAATTAAGCGCAATGAAACAATCCCCGCATGAAGATTGTTTCAATTTTCATGACCGTATATGTCTAATTCTTAATTCACAGGTGGCGTATCTCCAACTGAATATGCGTGAGCATGCTCCGATTTTATCGGAATACATGCGAAATTACGCTCTAAGGGTATTCGTGCACGGTATTTCCGAACCGTTAGGAAGCCTACTTAGAACCAAAAATCCAACCAACTTGGGCATGGCTCTATCCATGCTAACTAATGATTTCAATTTAAAACCCAAAGATAAATCTTCCTCCTTCAGACCCACTCAACAAAGCTCGCCACCAGCACGGGCGACGAACGGTAATCAGCCAGGTGCTGCATCAGCAAACCGGATGATGCCAAGGCCGCATTCCGTGCCGCAGACCCCGACTAATTATCAATTCCAGCCGAGGTCTCCCCAACAATATGCTCCGCGCTTCACGCCAAAGTATAATACAACTCAAAACGTTCAACAGCCTACACAAAATCAGCCCGGTTTGAATAGAAATCCGAATTCAAAATTCCAAAATTCAACTAAACCTAATTATCCGCAAAATCAAGCGAAAAATCCAAATTTTTCCCAAAATCGATCGAGTATGAACAAAAGTGTCGTACCGATGTCCATTTCGACCAAAAACACCAATCTCAACATGATTGAGAATCCTGAGCCACCAGAAAACATTCAAGGACCATTTTTTGATAATCAGAACGCCCAATATTGTGATTCAACTCTCATGAATACGGATGTTCAATATGAACATCAATACAACGATCCAGAGATGGATCAGATGAGTTATGAATTCGGGAATATGCTCTCGGAAAATTCCAATGGAAACACGGGTTACCAAACCGATCCTTTTTTAGAGGAAATGAGCCTCACGAAATTATCGAACTCTTAAACTTTCCAAATCCTCAAGGTAAACTTCCGTATATAATAATGCCAAAAACAAATCTTAAAATATTAATAGATACAGGTGCAACTAGGAGTTTCATTAATCCCGAAATTGCCTATAAATATTTCCCTTCAAAAATTCAACCAGACTCAGGATTAGTAAGAACGGCGCATGGCATATCACAGTTCAACCGAAGTGCGCTAGTACCTTGTGGAGAATTATTCAATTCATATGGACTGAACCTTCCGTTCATCATGTTTAAATTTCATGACGAATTTAACATGCTTATCGGAACTGACCTCTTGCTATTCCTGGAAGCCGATGTAAAATGCAGAAAAAGAATACTTAAAACCCCCAACATAACCCTGGAATTGTTTTTCACAAACACTAACGCGAGAAATTCAGATAATATTCCGGAAGTAGGATCCTATCAAATTGACGCAAGGACCATTCAACAAGTAAAAATAAAATTGAAAAACATAGAAAATGGCGAAGCCATCATTCCTAGAACAAAGGTAGGAGACATAGAAATTCCCCAATGCCTAGCTCTAGTGAATAACTCTTATGCCCATGTTCATGTTATGAATCCGACCGAAAAACCTCTAGATTTTAGGCAAAACGAACCCATCATAGGCGAACCTGTCCTTGACAACCTTTTTCTTGAAAGCGAATCCACTGATCAACCTTCGGCTCCTAATCAGTCAAAAATTAAAACTAAACCTAGGCTAGACCTAACTAAACTACGTCTAGACCATATGAATGAGGAGGAGAAACAAGAAATTCTAAAACTACTAAAAGAATATTCTGACCTGTTCCATTCTGACGATCAACCTTTAACTTTCACTAATCACGTAAAGCACCACATACGAACTTCTGACGAGATACCGATTTACACCAAACCTTACAGATACCCGAACGTGTATAAAGACGAAGTTAAAAGACAGATTAACGACATGTTAAAACAAAAAATAATAAGACCTTCAAATTCCCCTTACAATGCTCCATTATGGGTAGTACCGAAAAAGATGGATGCATCTGGACGAGCTAAATATAGACTTGTCATTGATTATAGAAAACTAAACGAACGGACGATATCAGACAAATTCCCTCTACCAAACATCACGGACTTATTAGACAAACTTGGACGATGCCAATACTTTAGTACTCTTGACTTGGCCTCTGGATTCCATCAAATGGAATTAGATGAATCGTCAATCCCGAAAACTGCTTTCTCAACGGACACAGGACATTACGAATTTCTTAGACTCCCATTCGGTTTAAAGAACGCCCCTCCATCCTTCTCTCGCCTAATGAGCGATATTCTGAGAGGACTTCAAAATGAAATATGTTTGATTTATGTCGACGACATTTTGATTTACAGTACCAGTTTACAAGAACACGTCGAACGCCTTAGGGAAGTCTTCAAAAGGCTACGAAAATCAAACTTGAAAATTCAGCTAGATAAAACGGAATTTTTGCGTAAAGAAACGGGATTTTTAGGACACGTTGTATCCGCTGAAGGAGTTAAACCAAACCCGGATAAGGTAGAGGCAATTGCAAAATTTCCTGTTCCTAAGACAAGAAAAGAAATAAAACAGTTTCTCGGACTTTTAGGCTATTATAGAAAATTCATACCCAACTTTGCTAAAATCACTAAACCTTTCACAGCCTGCTTAAAGAAAAATTCCAAAATCAACTATGATAGTCACGAATATTTGGAATGCTTTGACCACTGTAAAAACCTATTGATGAACTCACCAATTTTACAATATCCCCAATTTGACAAGGAATTTAACGTAACTACAGACGCAAGTGACGTAGCCGTGGGAGCCGTTTTGAGCCAATATAACGATCAAAAAGCGGATTTACCGATTCATTTTGCGAGTCGAACACTATGTGATTCTGAGAGAAAACTGTCAACAATAGAAAAAGAACTTTTAGCCATCGTTTATGCCCTAAAAACATTCCGCCCATATTTATATGGACGTAAATTCACATTGTTCACCGATCACCGTCCCCTTCAATGGCTTTTCAGTTTAAAGGATTGTTCATCCAAACTATTTAGATGGCGATTAAAATTAAGCGACTATGACTTCACTATTAAATATAAACCTGGATCTGCCAATCACGTAGCCGATGCACTATCTAGAATAGAACTGAACAACAGCGATAGTCCCCAACCTAGTACGTCAAATATAGATAACATTCTAAGCGACGAGGAGGCTATGCGCGAAATAATTACAGATTTCGACAATGACCCGAATGTTCGCGAAGTCGTAGACGAAATAATGGAAACCTATAGACGATCTAGGGAAGGTATCGAAAACGCTACCAATAGAGACAATCAGTCCCTCGCCGTCAACCTAGAATCGGCAGCGCCCGAACTAGATTCCGTTGATACAATACACTCCAACGCCGAAGGCAATACAGTCCTGACCATTCCAATTAAAGAAGGTATAGTCAATCATGGACTTAACCAAATATTAATAAAACTCGTTTCGAATAATCCCAAAACTCCAAAAATTACAAAACCATTCGGAACTAAAACTCGGATAAATGTGGAATTTTCAAAAACCAATTTCAAAAATAATGTAATCGATTTTGTGAAGGAATATGTACGCCCACATATAGAATACTCCTTGTATTTCTATAATGATGATAAGGGAGAAATCTATCAAGAATTCGCATCCGTGATGATGAGCGTCTTTAGAGAGTCAACTTTAAAAATGACTAAGTACACTGATCTCGTACAGGATGTCCCTAACGAAGACGAAGTGGAAAACATAATATCTGATTATCATATCGGGAAAACGAATCATAGAGGCATAACGGAAACATATGCAAAAATCAAACGCACATATTTCTGGCCGAACCAAAAAGGTACCATACAAAATTTTATCAACCGTTGCGAGACTTGTCTGGCTACAAAATACGACCGCGTGCCCATTAAACCAAAATTTAATGTAACTCCAACACCCACGCGACCTTTCGAGATAGTACACATAGATAAGTTTACCTTAGATGGTGGCAAATTCCTTACCATCCTTGATGCTTTCTCAAAGTATGCTCAAGCATATCACTTAACCAGCAATTCAAGTCTTGACGTTGTAAAAAATCTGTTGACTTACTTTACCCATCACGGTATCCCGAAAATGATAATATCCGATAATGGGGCAGAATTCGATTCGTCTCTAGTAAAAGAACTCTTGAACCTTCACAAAGTAGAAATTCATTTCATTTGTAGCCAAAATCCCAATAGTAACGGAGCAATAGAAAGGTTCCACTCAACCTTAATTGAACATATCCGACTCTTCAATAACCGATCCGAATTCTCCTGTGACTCCATGGTCACAAAAGTAAAATACGCCTTAATAGCGTATAACAATTCGATTCATTCGGTAACCGCTCTTACTCCTTTTGAAGTCGTTTATGGTCATATAGAACCAGGTAGCCCCCTCGAAGCAGATTTAGAACGAATAATGCTAAACGATTACACCTCGAAACACAAGGACCGAATAGCCAGGTTGTATTCCGAAATTCATAATCGCAGTTCCCGAACAAAAGAAAAAGCCATCAATAAAGCTAACGAAAATAGAGAGATTATTCCAGATATTCCCGAAACCATATTTGTAAAAAACAAACAATTTATGAGCAAAACAAAAAATAAATACAGTAAGGAAACTTTGGACAAATTGGATGTAGATAAGAAAACGGCAGACATCGTTCCTCGTCATCACAACACCCGAAAGAAAATTCATATTTCCAACATCAAACGACCCAGGAAGTTAGGTACTAAACAAACTCCAGAAACCTCAGAAACCTCAGATGACTCAGACATAGATTCAGATCCAGAATCCCCCCCTCACGGACCTTGGAAATCAAAACAGCATTTTGGTCCTAGGAAATAAACTATAGAATGTAATTCCGTCTTACGTCATTACAGGTTATTGCTTACAACTGCAGCCCTCTGTGCAGAGGTCAAGAACCTCAATAGAAGTGGAGGAATAATCCCAATCGACCTGGGACCTGCCAAATTAGAGGAGACAGAACATGTACTAACCCACTATTACGAACTAACTGGAATCTATACAGAAGTCGACAATTTAAATTCCAACTATTCCTCTCTCGTACGACTAACCCAAAATTCTCGCAAACTCCATGACAAACTCGACGAATATTGTTCATTCTTCAAACATGTACAAATGCTCGTTGAACAAAAAATTTCAAACATAAGACTTCACGGAGAAACCAGACAGAAACGAGGACTGATCAATGGTTTAGGAACTGTTATTAAAGCAATCACTGGAAATTTAGATAATGATGATAAAGAAAAATTCGACAACATTATTAACGATATCGATAAGCGCAATAAGAACCTTCAAACGAAGTTCTCTCAACAGTATTCCGTGGTTAATCAACTTATCACCAATTACAACAAAACCCTCCAAACCATTCAATTTAATAGCGACCAAATAAAACATAAATTTGCGGAAATAAATACTATCGTAAACTCATTTGATGGTCAAACACTTATCTACAAAGATATAATGTATCATCTTCAAACATCCATGAATCTCATCCTCAATCTGCTTTCAGAAATCGAAACATCAATCACCTTTTGTAAACAAGGCATTTTACACCCTAGTATCATAAGTACTCACGTTCTGGAAATCGAATTACAAAAGTTGTCACTAAATCTAACTGATCTGCTGACCTATGAGTCCTTAATTCGAGTACAATGTAACATTCGTAGCAACAGAATTGTGTATTTCCTCACACTACCAGTTTACAAAAATATTGATTATCATTTGTACTATTTATATTCCACACCTTAGCATGTCAACTAAGAGTACACTACAGTAATACCTAAATTTAAATATCTATTGAAGAATGGTAATGAGATCCTTCCACTATCCGATCGTTGTATTTTTAATGAGCAATTTTATTGCAATGTGGAATTGTTATCACAAGCAAATGCTTTTTGTGAACGTAACATCCTGTCGAATGGCTCCACGAGTACTTGTCAATTTACGAAAATATCAATTGCAACAAATTACATATCTATCGTCCCCGAAACCAACCAATTATTGGTAGTTTTTCCTCAAGAGGACCAACTACAGATTAAAAGTTCAGATAAATCGGAAACACTCACCCTACAAGGTATCCATCTCGTCAACCCCAACTCTGACTCAGTTTATTATCACGACAAATTAATGTCATCAAAACTTACCAGTACGGGGAGTCCCACTTTGTTAAGCATATCTACCCCGAAATTTGATTCCCTTAACTTCACTCACATGTCTATGCGTTTTGACGACATCAACCTCAAAAACTTAGACAACTTTCATTTAAACTTAAACCCTTTTGACAACGACCAAGATGGTCTTAATTGGTACCCCTCCATATTGCCTAGCATATGGACTATAATACTCTACGTATTAATATTGTCACTGTTCGGGTACACAATCATAAATTATAGACAGAAATGTGGGAGAGCCAAAATAACAAATCAACCTGCATAAATCCCCTTGACCTAATATTATAATTTATGTAAATTTTTTGTAATCTCATTTTTTTTGTAATCTCTTTCTATGTAATTTTTTTTGTGTTTTTAAAATATGTTTTATGTGTTTTATGATGTTTAATGATTGTATGATTGATGACTATGATGTTTTATGATTCTTTATTTTATGATTTTTATAATGTTTTATGATGTTTCTTGTAAATGTTTTTATGATGTTTTTATAATGTGTTTTTATAATGTGTGTTTATAATTGTAACTCAAACTCATCGATTGTAAAAAATTTTTTAAATTTTTTTTGTAAAATCTTTTAAAAATTTTTTTTTGTAAAATAATTGTAACTCAAACTCATCGATTGTAAAAATTTTTTTTTTAACAAAACAAGGAACACGGAGCGAGTTAACTTAACGAAACCAATAAACTTGAATCCCTAACACTTCAATTTAAAACTTATGAACTTAAAATTTCACTTCAACTCAACTTTAAAATTTCATTAAACTCATCATTTCCAATTTGAGAAAACTTCGCGAAAAATTTTCTCTGCAGTTTTCCACTTGGGGAGGGAGGTGTTATAGTACCAAAACCGCTGATCTATCTTTATTTCTGCTGAATCAGCCCACCGAGGCTATATAAGCTTGATTCCCCCACCGTTCGAGTCAGTCTCGTTGCTCCGCTCGTACGCTACGTATCTCCGTTCCGTTTTCCTTAGTTAAACTTGTGTTCCGTCGGTTCCAAATAAAGAAAGTGCTTTTTAAAAACTCTTTTCTCTCGGCACCCGACGTAACTTATATATATATATATATATATATATATATATATATATATATATATATATATATATATATATATATATATTTTTTACTAGGAGCTAACTCGCTCAACCCCTGAGAATTTCGTCAAAATTGGACTAAAACTTAGTAGGTATATTTTTAGGAGTGACAAGTATTTTATCACAGACATATAACCGAAATTGATCAGCAAGTCCTGAAACGCAAAGAGCAAGTAGACATTTTGGCGGGCAAAAAGGTTTTAGACTTCTTGCACGAACACAGTTTCCCAACCTTACTCATAGTTATTCATCATTATTGATTTTGACAAATAATGAGCTTATAATTCGTCCAAGGTGTTTTATCTTGTCTTGTCCTTCTATTTAGTCTGTGGAGTCAGACGACAGTAGAACTTCTTTTAATTGGACAGATATGAATCAAGGCCCTGGCCGATTAGTCTGAGGTTTTCAAGAAAAATCTAGGTCACAACCTATTTATGTTCCTGGGGAATTGATTTGGTTGTTACGTACCTATTAATAATTGAGACTTACTAGGGTGGGTTGGAGTTGTCTCCTCTCTTGTTCCCATGCCAGTAAATTGACACTGTTACTGGAGGGTCAGGTGTCACACACTAGCATGGGAGAATTGGGCACACAAACAGTGAACCAATTCTACCAAAACCCTCTTCTCCCATGCATCCTAAGTACCTACCTAAAATACCACTACGAAAAAATAAACACACACAAAAAATAAACATTGTAATCATATGCCTATATTGTTCACTAATATGCAAAATCCGTGTATATTTTATGAATGAAAAACTAATTATGTATTTAACTTCATCCTCCTCCATTCCGAATTTTCAAGGCATTCCCTCACACGAAATACTGAACAACATTCCAAACAGAGCCCACTTACCAACTTATTTGTAAAAAAAAAAAAGTTTTGCAGAAAACCGGTACCGTGGATTAGGTTGTATGAGGTGGGTAAAAGACACAAATAATAATAATAAAACCGCACTGCACGTATGTAATTAGGGTAGTATATTGATCACACAGTAGGTATTTACTGAGGTATCTATTACCTCAAGCAATAGATTCATCAAAATGTTGCACAATATTTTGTGGTGATCTTGAAACACATTTTGGGTGACATCATTTTGCGCAGTTATCCACAGACGGAGCAGGTCCACCGTTCAGAGTACTGCTGAGTGCAGTCAGCAGAGGGTAACGGCCACATCCACACGTATTTCTG
Organism: Adelphocoris suturalis; assembly: GCA_030762985.1. Lineage (NCBI taxonomy): Eukaryota > Metazoa > Arthropoda > Insecta > Hemiptera > Miridae > Adelphocoris > Adelphocoris suturalis. Next base: position 31,329,195 of record CM061048.1, read on the forward strand.
AAGTCATCGAAATCTGGAGTCCAAATCATACCACCACCAAGTCCCTTGGATTTGATGAGCTCACTCTGAAGAATAATATGCATAACGTTATTATTATGAGATGTTGAGATTATTTTTCAAGCGATGATACATTCCTCTATCAGAGATTACACTTGAGTCTGCTAACTACAGCATTATTTGTGATTCGCATTGATAGTGATAACTACTGCTGATTGTGGCAGTTTGTTGCGCCCAACTTTGGATCAATGAGAAAGGGAACTCCTCATTGTTGCATTAATGCAAGCTAACCCCACGTATTGATGATTATTCTTCTATTTTATCTATTCATTTAAGAAACATTTTGAGGCAAATCGATACCTTGGCAGCATACTAACTTATGGTTGAAGAAGAATAAGTGACTACAAAGGACCCTTCCCACACCGAGTCACTATCTTTAAAACACTCGAAATCTTCTCAAATGTCTCCAAATTGCTCCTACTTACAATCCCTGCCGCTTTTAGCTCTATCATAATGTGTTATAACTTTTGAATTTTTGTTTGAATCAACGTTTTTCTCTCTTAGTGACGATTTAGACGCCTACCTACTTTTTTTATTCATTCTGTATTGGTACATCCATAACAGTGAATTTTTCTTTCGAAATTTTAGTAGAGACAAACAAACAAGCACGAATGCACTACAAGCACCGAATAGAACAAAACGCAAGAGTACTTAAAGCAGCTTGTAGCTTGTGAACTCGGGATTGGGACTTGTGAATACGAGAGATGCATGAATGCTTGGACGGGAAATACCATGTAGCCAGCTTGGAGGTCTACTGTGACCTCATAAGTTCCTAGTAGACACATTTTGAAACCAAGTTAACAAAATATATTCCTACAAACGGAACCTTTTTACCACCATAAATCAAAAGAACATGAGAACAAATTTTGCCAAACTTCGAACAAAAATTACCTCCACAACCACCTTATAGTTCCACCACAAATAGATGATGGTACGTTCCTTTAGCAACTAGGTATAAGATTTGGGCTCATGACATAGATAGTTACTTCAAAACGAATTGGATCAAGTTAATAACAAGGAATTCGCTCAACTAGGGTATATTTCTCTGGGAGAGTCCCATCTATCCTCGCAACGATTCGGAAAGTACCAATGGGTTTAATACTAAGTACCTTCTTTTGATATCACAAACGTTTTCACAACTACACTATAAGTTCACACTTGAAGGCATAGAGTGATACCTATACTCTTTGCTTCAGTTAATTTCTTAATAATAATTTAAATGTTAAATTTAAAAACACAAAATTACAAAGACAAATATTCGGGTTCCACTTCAGCTCAAAAATCAGCACATAACAAACCACCAGCAGTATCAAACGCCGTAACAGTAGTATTCTTGGAGCTTTATACCCCTGATGAAGCCAACAGGTCAAAACGGGTGGTTGGCCATTTGCTAAATGGTTCACATATTCCTATTCTACAGAAAAGGGCTGATTCATCATTCCTAGATTCACAACCAGCCTATCAATTATGTCAAAGGGATAGATTAAGTGAACAGAAACACCAACCATCAACAATATCATCCAAGTACCTATCAACCAAGCAATTACATTTTTTTTATAAGTTTTAAATAAAATTAAAAACATAGGCCACGATAAGTAATTTCTAATTACCTTTTTCTTTATGTCGGAAATATCGTCAAAACCAACCCACTGGTTACCATTGAAGGCATATGGGCCCATTGAGTGATCTGCTTCTCTCTTCACATGCCAATGCTGTTTCTTCACAGCTTCACATATCTGCAATCAGAATGCCAGTCAGTAGTAGTTTTAAAATTATATCGTTCCGGTACTTAATAATTCAAAAGTACACTGAACAAAAAATATTTACATTTTAAAAATATATTTCGTATTTATATAGACCCCTTAGTGGTAAATCCTCATCATCGAGGTGAAAGATGGGAGTTCTCGTTACCAGCTGAATTGGCTTTTTCCTTCAAGAGAAGGACAGTCACTCAGTTGAATGGACTACAGGGGAAGGAGTACCTATCCTTCGATATTGCTTAGTTCTCTGCATTACCATCTGTTAATGATGATGACTTGATGAATAAGCGTTCTAATGTTTCTTAGTTCGTATAGATTTAGGACACCTAATTCAATTGACGGTGATATCGAGATTTTCAATAACAAATTCTGAAAAGTTACACGAAAATAAATGGATAAAATATAATTTTTGGAAATTTGATAGCATGTTTTATCTTCTTGCTTGGTTTCTCAGGGAGATGTGAAAGAGAATTACGAACATATTACTTTACAATATTTTTCTCATCCAATTTTCTTCCCTTCCCCTCATAAAAATTCATTGACAGACTGTTAAGAGTTTAAAAGTTCCAGTCATGCAGCATGATCGTATGAGCGAATTTTCGTAAGTTGTTAAAGCGTAAAATGTTACATTGTTTTGACATTTAAGCACTTTGAGAGCAAAGAAATTTTTAGCAACAAATTTTATGCCTAGCACTTCTTAAATAATATTTCACAAGTAAAAAAAATCTGCATTTTTTTAAAGCTTTTTTTTTAGTTTTTATGAATTTTTAGCAAATATTAATGAAATTTAGGTAGGGTAAAAGGTGTGGGTTTTTATTTATTTTTTTAACACGTTTCCTATCATAAAATCCTTGAAAACTTTACTTTTTTAATCTCAGGTAGTTGGGTGATAACTTGGGAACTCACTTTAACTTGATCACTTTACCATCAATATGGTGGAATTTTTTCTAAAACTCAAAATTTGGCCCAAGGTACAATCATCGATGTACCTCGGGTCAATGATGACTGTACCTAGGGTCGGTGGTTGTACTTTGGGTCATTCACATGATTCTTCATAAAGTGAAGTCAATAATGATAACATTTTCATGTTTAAAAGATCATACAGTAGAGAAATATGAATTTGATATCACTAGTAATCACATTATAACAATCTCATTGACAAATAAAATAAAATGAATAAAAACTAAAATTAAAAAAAAAATATATATATATATTTTAAATAATAATAATAATTTAAATTGTCACAACTCTGAATTTTAAGGTGATATATTTAGTAAATTTTTATTTTAACTTATATTCCTTAAAATGATTGTAAGTTGGAATGTAAAATTTTACCGCTTACAAGGACAACAAATCATAGAATGAATGTCTTTTGGCTTCTCAATTCATATTTGAGAAAACGTTTGAAACGTTCACTTGACGAAATTTTTGAACACATGAAAGAAGGATTTTATTTCGCCTTGCTATACGTTCTAAATCTACTAAACGACGCGTATTGTTTAGTCAACTATTATTCAATGGGAAATCATTAGGAAAATCCCGGTAAATAGTGAAAACTCAGTCGGTTTCCCACCTACAAAAATCGTAATACACTCGTTGGGAAGCTCTCAATTTATCTGAAACGTCACTGCATCTCACACTGCCGATTTCTCCCTCTCCTTGCTATTCAACCTATGAAGATAGAATTTTGTAGGCATGAAACATGATCCGTTAATTCATTTATAATTATTTATTTATTTTCTTAATATCTGAATCAGACATTTGGATCAAGTCTTATTCCTTTTGCCAAAATATTGGAAAATCATAGAAAGAAAACTACTTGTCGTAGAAAGTTTATGTTCGTGTCTATTTTTGACATTTTGCGTCTTTACTTTGGCACATGGACTCGAAAAGCGCTGCGTTATAAAAAAAAGCGTTACGGTTTATTTCTAATAATTTTCACGTACAACCAAGCCGTTTCTGGGGAAATTTAACTTCTTAAGGTTTCAACGAACAAAAATCGTTCACCTTTCGTTGGAAAGCTCTCGATTTATCACCTATTTCTTTCGTACTCGGAAAGTCGGAGTTTTTCACACGTGTTTTATTTAAATATTTCATTTAACTCCCTGAAGGTTTCTTTCTATATTTCCCATCACCAATAATATTGCTTTGCCACCGATTCCCTCCACCCCATCTACAATACATCCTACTCCACAATACCATTTTCCTCAACCTGTGATGAATTAAAAAAATTCTGTTCTCTAATTTTTAGCTGCTGAATTTCATCACTGAGGCAGCAGAAATATTTTTACCTACTTTCTATAATTTGTTGTTGTGTCTGCTTCTCACCTCGTAAAATGCAAGCATTCCACCTTGATGAGTGATTGGTCCTGCTTGGCCAGGTCCGTTAGCTGGAGCATTGAGACCATTGTTACTGGGATTGGCTAAAGTGAAAGACTGGCCATACATCGGCATCCCCATCACCAGCTTTTCCTTTGCCAGACCTTTCTTCAGCCAGTAATTAATTGAATAGTCCTGAAAAGAAGGGATTTTCATCAAGTATGAAATGGTGTGTAAAAACTTTTTTCAAGTTCACTATTTTGTACACCAGCCCTACAGAAATGGAAAGAAAAGTGACTTACGACATTGAAATTAGGGTTGGAATCTCCATTATGATGGTATAACGGAGCTACATGTCCAGTCTTTCTGTCCCAAGAGCCATGGTAGTCATAAGCCATCAGATTAACCCAATCAAGGTGTTGACTAAGCTTAGGTACATCATAAGCTGCACAAACCAATTAGCAAAAATGAATCATTTAGTTCATAGAAAACTGCGCTAGTCCAAAATTGGATATTACCCCTCAGAATTCGGCCTTGATTAGGTCTTCACACCTAGAGGCGTGTAAAGATATTTAAAAGGAAAAAAGAGACCACATCCGAAGAAGTTATAGATAGAATTTACATATTGACAAACGTATTTTTCCCAAAACCCAGGACAATTTGGACTATAGAAAATACTCTGGTACTCTGGGAAGCTAATTTCCTAACAGGCATGTAGCACAAAAGTAAAGTCTACTTACCTACGTCTATAATAGCTGAGTTGGGAGAAACTGCTGCTGACAGATGCCAGTTGTGAGGTTTGAAAGCTGCTTTCAGTTCAGCGACCAAAGCTGCAAAAGCTTCTTTGTCAGAGGCTGGTCCACGAGAACATGTATTCTATGAAATCCACACGAGAAAAAAGAAAATTACCATATTTATGTCAAAACGGAAGTAAGTGAAAAAAAGTTGACTATTTCCATTGAAAAATAACCACTGTTACTTCTCTCCATTGTACCATGTATATTCTTGGAAGGATTGATGATCAAAAGACTTACGTACCTAATAGGCTGTGAAAATAAGTCATCGCATACCTGCCAGCATTTGGGATACTCCCAGTCGAGATCCAAACCGGTGAATCCGTATTTCCCAATGAACTGCGTGACTTGTTGGACAAAATGCTTACGCTTAGAAGGATCGTTGACCATCCTACTGTATTTATCACCTGCAGAGTCAGTCCATCCACCAATTCCGAGAGACGTTAGAACTCCTTTCTTGGACAGAGCAGCTATCTTCTGATAGAATTCTAAAAAATACAACATTATATAGTAGATATATAATGTTTTTCTGCTACTTACTGGTTCGGGAATTTTTCGGCGTGCACTCTTCGGAAAAATTTCCTCGAACTGTAAGCTTTTGAACGGTGTTGTCAATTTCACTTTTACTTTGCTAATTGGGGGAGAAAAGTATGTTCGTATGTTGAAAAACATGGTTTTTTTCCTATGAAATCGAGGGTAGTGAAAAATGGCTCCCTATGCAAATGCGAGTTTGGGGCCGGTTTCTACGTATAGTTTCACGCTGATTCGAATGGTAACGCTTGCAAATCTCCTCAACTCCGTTATAACTGAGTTTTACACTTTAACTAAAGTTTTACCCTTCAAAACACATGAAATTGAGCAAAAAAATAATAATAAACTAACAATTCGTGAGTTAAAGTGTAAAACTCCGATATAACGGAGTTGGGGAGATTCGCAAGTGTTACCGTTTGATTCAGCGTGAAAAAATACATAGAAACCGGCTCCAAACTCGCATTTTCATGGCGAGTAATTTTTCACTAAAACCTTTGATTTCGTCTAAAAAAAACCTATTTTTTTCAACATACGAACATACTTCTCTCCCCCAATTAGGAAAGTAAAAGTAAAATTGACTATACCGTTCAAAAGCAGTTTGAGAAAGTTTTTTACGAAGAGTGCACGTCGAAGAAAAAACGTCGATTTTAAATATTTTTTTAATTTTGTACTTTGGCTTTTTTTTTACCAATCAAAACTGACTAAAACAACTTCACTTTATATCAGGGTAAAAGGAAATTCAACGGTCTTTCCAAAAGTGCTCTTAGTTTTGAGTTTACTGTGATTCTAGGGGGAGTTATGCCGTTTAAATGTCATAAGGTACACAACACAAAAAATCTTGAAAATTTAATAACTTGAAAACAAAGCGTTTAAAAAGAAATCTCTACGGACAACTTTCGATCAGAAATAAGCTCAGTAAAATCGATTCCTTGAGTTTGTCCCATAATTTCAGTAGACACCCTGTATATATACCTATTTTGTAAAACAATTTTCTGAATAAATTCTTTGTAATTCTAAATTTCACCACGGTCGATTAGTGTAGTTAAAGGGTAGGTAATACGATAAATAATGTCGTAATAATAATTTCATCTACACTACACCCACTTTCTAAGATCTTATCAACATATTTGGCGAAAGAACTTTCTGATAAAGATGAACTTACTGTTATCGATGTCTGCCCACGTGTCAAAAGCTTTGATTTCCAGCTTTTCAGGGTCCAATACGGCAAACGCATAAATAACGTGGGTGCACAGATTCGTGTCAAGGTCTTCAGGGAGGAATTTCCCAGCCCCTTTTCGGTACCAAGCCCAATTCGTGAAGTAGCACACAACTTTGAACCTCTTATTCCCTACTGTAAATTAAAATAAATAAGTTAGCTGGATAATTTACAAACCGACGACAGAGAAGGTTTCCATACAAAAGAACGCTGTCCCACATCCACATACTCGTACATGGTAAAATTTGAACATTACTGACTAATGGAAACTACGTAGCTAACTAATTAAGTACCTAGGGACCAACCATATTAAAACATTATACAGTGAAACTTGGATAATTCGAACCTCAAGGGACCAGTCAAGAACTTCGAATTAACCAAAAATTCGAAATAAAGAAGTTTTTAATAAATTATAATAAATTATGTTTTAACAATATACAGTACGAAGTAAAGTACATACAGTAACATTGAATACTGTATTGACCAACAGAATATTGAACAATAAATATAAAAACACCTATAAAAAACAATCTATTGTTTTTCAAAAAAGGATGATATTTTGGCCTGTTTCCTTGAATTAAGTCTCTCGGCCATTATAAAAGATTCCAACGCATTCAAAGAGTTGAAGTATGAATCACTTACATTCACAGTGCACACTTGTGTCATACACCCAGTGCTAGCTTTGAAATGTTGCTTTCCCAATTCTTTGGCGAATTGCTCAGCCTTGGCCCGGTCCTGCTTTGGGACGGTCGGCTGGCGGGAGGGGAAGGGGAGTTATCAGACTGTACGATGGCACTGACTTGCATGCATTTGGTCTAACGCAAACCTTTTGCCAAATATCGTTCCTAAAACGTATTTCCCGATAAATTTACAATTATTTTGAGTCGCAGCTTAAAGTTTATACCTTAATTAGCACGCCGAAAATTCGAATTATCCAAAACAAAATTCGAATTATAAACGATTTTTTAGCATTGTTTAAATACAAAATGCTAGGGACCAAGAGAAATATTCGAACTAGTGAAGCTTGAATTATCCAGGTCCCACTGTATTGTAGCAAAATATAAAACGTAACAATTTGCATATGTGCACCGTATTGGACTTCAGGGCTCCCCGAGCTGTGACAATTGTGGAATTAAAGAAGAGACGACAGAGCACATATTTATGGAGTGTCCAGTTCACCACCAACCTAGGCAACGCATGCTCGACTCCATTTCTCGTCGCTTGGTTACTCCCCTACACTTTGCCCAACTTGTACACAAAGAACTATGTGTATTCATTAACAAAATTAATGTAAAAATTTAAGTTGTATAAAGAAGTTGATTTTATTATTTAAAAAAAGGATGTTAATCAAAAATGTAGTACATATGTATTTTTTCATTTTTTGTAATTTAATTTATATGCAATAAAATGCTTCATGGCTATGGCGAAAGCTAATGCCAAATGAATAAAATAAATAAATAAATAAAACGTAATAAAATCTTTAAATTTTACAGATCTAAATTTCTCATATTCAATAATACCTACTGGCCGTTGATTCCTTGGTAAGTTATACCTACATATCCGTTGAAATGTTTTCATTGAGGAAAATGGGTATCAACTACCAATGAATTTCCATGAAAAATTGAGCTTTTATACAAAATGCTATAATATACGAAATTTAAAAAAATAATTTAAAACAAAATAAAATACAATTTTTAAAGCAGAGAACCGTTTTGGAATATTCTGCAACTATTCCCGGCTCGTTTCATAACAAGAACATGTTTCATGATGCATACTGTTCAAACCCACCTTTGAACACAGCTTTAATTAACAAGGAGTTCAATCCACTCCTTCTTTTCAACCCCTAATCTTCTGTCCTACCTTTGCCTGTTGGTTTTCCCAAATCTTTCCAATACGGTGAGAACATGCACCTACTCGTAGTCCCAAACTTTAACTGTCGACCTGTCATTAGTAAAGTCCCTCTTGGGAATGTATAGACCGTTAAGTCCTTCAGCATTAGCCCAGTTAGCTGGGGGTCTTTCCCTCCATTGTCCACATACCAAATGGAGATAAGTGCAGTTATATTCCCCTACCTCGTTCCCTTTGTAATACATTGCGTATTTCTATTGGATCCCCACCTTGTCAACCTGACCCCCACTAGTTTCTTGGTGTCTTTTGGATTTTACGGGTCTTGAGGTGAAATGTGTGTTCAGTGACTTCCTATTCATTTTACCAAACAGAACAACTTATCCGTGATTTGTACACTTGCTCTTGAAGTAACAACCCTTCAGGTTCATATGTACATATACCAAATTCTAACCATTTATTTTGCTTTACCAGTGCGTATGTTGTATATATTATTTGTTAACTGAAAATATATCAAATCTCGGCTACACTTCGTGGGTGCATTAATGTAATAAGCTACCCGATTCCCCGGGCAAGAACACATATTCAATAGACCATAGATATATTATACATATTCACACACCATATACATATAGCACTCGAAGGGCACCAATTATGTGTAAAAACAGTAGAGTAAAACTTACGGTAGAGTAAAACTTAAAAACAGTAGAGTAAAAGTTAAAAAACAGAGTAAAAATTACGGACAAATTTTAAAGTTATTTCATAGAATGTAATTTAGAAAAGTTTTGCTTGATATACAGCAGTACAAATTTTAGTGCGCAAAAATTTACTCAAAATTTTGATAAAAAAGTTCCGAAAACGCTAAAAATAGGAATATGGCTTTAATTCTAAAAGAAAGTTTTTATTGAAGACGATTATTTAGAAAGCAATTGGCATCAATGTGAGCGTTAAAATTGGTTTTGCATCAAAATAAGATCAACATCCTTTAAATTGGTTATTCTTGCTAAACATAATTTATTATTGATTCGGTTGGTTTGAATGAAATACAGTGTATTGCTGCTACTGGGCTACATTATAAAAATATTTTTGGTGGAAATAGTCAGGATTTTATTAAAAATATATAAATTAAAAAAGGAATAAAATTCATATCAACCATAAAATAACTATTTTACTATTACAACAAACAGACCTTCATTTTCTGAGGACATATTTTCTGATCCCAGTTCATCCAAAAACAACTGTGTATTCCTGTAAAAAATAACAAACGTGCAGTTTGAATTGATAAATGATAGGCTTCCCCCGACTTTTTCCCCAGAACATGAGTAGAGAAGGTGAAATTCGACGTCCCACATTTTCGTTGTGTGACACCTAATTTTAAAGATCGTTTTAATGCTAAGCAAGATGCTGAAGCCTAGTAAAGCAATCTAATCTCGATTTTAGAAAAAAAAGATACATTAAAAAATATATTGTCGTGGCGAGCTAATTTGATGGGTCAAGTTTAGTGGTGGATGCATGAATATATTAAGAAATTAGTTCAGATTCCTTGTTTATGTTTGAATTAATAGTGATGGCACCATTGAAGTATAGATTGTTCTAGAAACACCTAAAACCTTTTATAAAAGATAAGAAATTAGTTCAGATTCCTTGTTTATGTTTGAATTAATAGTGATGGCACCATTGAAGTATAGATTGTTCTAGAAACACCTAAAACCTTTTATAAAAGATTGAACAATGAAACCTCCCTTATTTCGGACGTAATTCCGTTGATTTATCACTAACCAACCTCAAAGAAATTAGTTCAGATTCCTTGTTTATGTTTGAATTAATAGTGATGGCACCATTGAAGTATAGATTGTTCTAGAAACACCTAAAACCTTTTATAAAAGATTGAACAATGAAACCTCCCTTATTTCGGACGTAATTCCGTTGATTTATCACTAACCAACCTCAACATTATGTAAGTAAAGAACGAGTAGATCCCCCAGTATGACACCCACCGTACCTATTACTTTTCAGTAGGGTTCGGAAACATATACAAATAAAATGGCCCACATATGCATTGAGAAGTGCCTATGTATGCAAATCGGCCTAAATTTGCCAAAAATATGCAAACCCCCTTCCAAAGTTAAAAAATTATCATTTTAGAACGGGAGCTTAAAATGTTGGGTAAACGGATGAAATGAACACAACCAAATCTAAGTGACAATAGCTTATATTAAACATTAATTATAAAACTTTACAGCTATGTGTTGCTCAAGGTTTTTAACGTTTACCAACGGGTTTTATCGGATAGTAAACATTTTAACATGGAGAAAGAACGTTCAACGTCACATGAAACTATAGGTGAAAAATTCAATGCTGCAAGTTCTCCAGGAGATTACTCAAATCAGAGTGTAGAAATCTCGCCGTTCAGCATTTTTGAAATCTCCACAACGTTTGACCATCCAGGGTTTTTCAAAACAAGCAGCAAAACAAGCCATCACCTTCCAATTTGAATGCGGAATCGTTCTTGATCCAACTCCTGAGGTCCTTCTGGGACGGCACGTTAGATGAAAATTCGCGAAAGGAACATTGAGTATCGCTCACAATAACTCAAGAAATGTAACCTCCGTTTAGGTTACGGATTTTTAAAGGCAGGAAAACAGCCTGGGTGGAGAAAACAATAGGAAGCTACTCGTGTATCTATTAATAGGTACATACGGGTGTAAAGACGAAGGGGTATACTCCGATTTAGGCTCAAGCAGAAGATGACCAGTCGTTTACCCAAGGGCCTTTCACTTCAATCCTTGCACAACATGAGACCACCCTGTCTCGTTAATACCTTGTTTTCTCAATTCCCCCTGAACCAAGGCCAACGACCTCTTTCTAGCCAGAACCTGTAAAGTCCCAAACCTATTTCTAGATGCAGTTTTTTGCAAAAAATTAAACCGTAGGAATTTCTTGTGAGATATATGCTCGCACATGCAAATTTTCGTGATATATGCAAATTTTCAAAAAAACGGCCAATATTTGCAATATATGCAAATTTAAATTTGAAATTTTCAACCCAAATCAGTGGGAAAAGGTTCAAAAGATTAAAGTAAGAAGATAATTATACCATAAATAAAAGACGTATGCAAATATGCAAAATTCCGAACCCTACTTATCAGATAACTTAACTTGCATGGGAAGTATCAATACCTAATGCCAACTTGGAATAAAAGGTAGATGGCGGAAGTTAGTATGGAGCCAAACATTTTCTGTTGAAGATTTATTATGCTTTTCATCAACCAGTTTCACCAATTGGTCAGGACATTAGTGGGTATTCTAAAAAATTGTTTCCCTTATCCTTGTATTTTATCTGAGGTGACTTATAGGGTATATATTATAGCAAAACAGTACAACTTTTACAGGTAATAGCATTTGTAGTATACAAAAAACTTAAATTAGGAAGATAAGTTATGTGTAGCATATTGGAGCAAAACTCTAACCAAACAAGCCAACTCAGATGAAACTCGGGGAAACCATTTTCTACTCTACCTACAGATGTCGTGATGAGGCCTAACATCCTAGTTAATAGAAAGCATAACAACTCTTGAACAATAAACTTTTGAAAGAGCCCGGACTCACTTCCTCCCTCAATCTCTTATTCCACTTTGGAAAAGAAGATAACCAACAGTAATTACAACTCCAGCTCACTCCAGTAGCATTTGTAGGAATCAGAAAGTTTAGTGGGAAAAGCAGACAGCTCTTTCAGCGGGTTGAACGCTTGGTTATTGATTATTTTAATGTTTGGGGTTTCGATTTCAAAATCTTTCTTCTCTCGAAGATCTTGAGAGCAATTTTTTTATTTCAGAAATTGTTTCAAAATAATTTTTGCTCTTTTGAGGAATAAACAGCTTAGAAAGAAGTGGGTGAGGTGGTCTACTCTCGCTAGTTTCGAAAAATATGGTTTCGTAAAAGTGGGATTTAACAGGTAGAAACACAAAATACAGAGTATACTTACTCAGTATAGTTGACATTCTGTAACCCCGGAACCCATTCATCTGCTGCTACTGCCACCAGAAGAAGAAAATACAACCACATGACCCTGGAAAAAGTGACAAGAAACGTAAACATCAAGAATTCGATTTGTGACAAAAACTAAAAACAAATTTAAACAAATAAAAAGTCTAACTGCGATAAATGTTCTTTTATGGCCCAAAAACAATGTTAATATTAGTAATGTCTTGTACAACCAGTACAAAGTTGAACTCATACATTTAGGACTAACTACAAATTACAGAAATGGTGGCTTGAAATGGATAATTCGAAGGTAATGCAATACATCGGTTCCCGACCTTCAATCAAGTCTGAAACCTTCTTATGAGTTCCAACAGGAATTTATTATTCGTTGTGTTTCAAATATCATTCACTGAATCAACCAATATAATGTGTGAAGCATACTAATAAGGGGCGTATTGAAATGTAAAATAAACACCCAATTCAATTTGCAAATCTACTAACCTGATCGATAGTGTTCAGCTCTGGAGTTTACAATAGTGACTGGTGTGAGAAGACGTGTGTGGCAGGGTTGGATGTTAGGAGTCCCCCTCTACAGGCCACTGATGGGAGAGGGGAGCTTTCCAAGCAAAATACACTCCAACTAAGAGTAAATACATCCTATCAACAAAATCGGGACTCCCCTAGACATAAAATGAATCATTTGTGAGGAAAAAAGTAAAAATAAATAATTTAAGCGGAAATACCGAATAAAAGATAAACAAACTACAGAATCAACACCATTTTAATATGTTTGTAGGCTATTGTGAAGGTTCATGACGGAAAATCCTGTGATATATTAATTACAAGAAGTGAAAATGAAATCAGGTCTAAATGATAGTGGAAGGGTTTGATAAAATTATCACAGAAATGTTTTTAAAGTTTATTATAGAGAAGGCAAACTATAATAAATAGGGAAACATTTATACTGCACGAAATATTGATGAATAAAACCTACAAACCATAACATAATATAATTCGTTTCTTTTCAGGTAAAACTCAAAACCTCTTGAAAATGAAACATTATGAATCAATGTTATAAACGCTGTAAATGTGATGATAGCAAAACCGAATGGCTCATAAAAATAATAGAATCATTTGAAATTAGAGTTAACAGAGAGCCTAGTATGAGCAGAAATTATCTAATTGCTGGCTCATGTGAGTAGGTATAAAATTTAGTTATCAATTAGATAATTTATGTAGTTGGACGTAAATGACGAATGGCACAGTCCTTTCTTGCGTACTGGCCACCATTAAGATAACCACTCAAAGCACTCAGCAATGGAAACGAACCACAGGAGCAAGTGTTTTTGAAATCGTCGAAGTCCACAGCCCACACCATACCACCCGCAAGCCCAAGTGTTTTGATCATCTTGCTCTGTGAACATGAGTTTGAATTGTAAATGTACAATGGGCAGGCGCTCCAACTGATTATTTATTTGTATATGGTTGTAAATTAGTGTACCTATCGAAAATTGCACCTTCTAATTCCCATATCAAGTATAGCAATTACTATGAAAAACTACTGATCATCAATATGTCAACTGGCAACTAAACCAGCAATTTTTATCAACCCTGAATAAGAAAATAAAAGTGGAAAATTAATGTGGCTCTACAATTATTATGTTGTTGTTATTCGGAGGAGGACAACAATCATTAAATTAAAAACTGTTTCATCGTTCAGTGTTAGAAAAGTAGGGTAAGTGAAAATCCCAGGCACTAGAAAATTACAGAATAAAGGATGTTTTATATTATCTGGGAAGTATCCCTTCCGTCGCCACCGTTTCTGTCAGCAACAAAATCCAAGATTTCTTCCAGTATCTCAAAATCTTTATAGTGTCATACGGGTTGCAATGAACCGTTTCTCTAGCAATTATTGAAGTTAGGCATTGTCGAGCCTTTTGAGTACCTGGATGGGTGACCACAAGGTAAGGGCCTCCCGTCCCATGGTTTTCACGCTTCTGTAAGGCGAACCCAATTCAAGGGGGAGGGGAGGCAATGAGCAGCTTTAAGCGAAAAATTCAGAACGAATTCTGATCCTCCACTTGGAGGACAGCTGATGACGACTACGGCACCCGTGGAAGTCCGACGAAAAGCCCCAATCTGATATGGTTGTTTACTACTGCTACTATGCTCTCTATTTGGTGGCGGTTCAACTCTTGATTCAAGCTTGTCTTTCATAAATAAACATACAAGTTGCTGGAATCAGCTTTGTCTCAATTTGAGCCAGGTTCAGCCCTGTTGTACACAGATGGATACGTGATTATTGGCAAGGTGGGCCTGGGGTTAAAGGCCCTCATTTTAGCATATCTAAATCACTGGGCACTGCTACCAGCACCTATCAAGTGGAGACCCTTGTCACAGAAATGTGTGCACAAAAGATCACCAGGAAACTCAAAGGTGCAAGAATATTATACATTTTATCTGAAAGCCAAGCTGTATTAAAGACCATCCCAGCCAATTCAATTACATCCAAGCAGACCTGGGACTGTCTCATCTCTCTTAGGGCCGTTTCTCATGACAACAAACTCACGTTATTCTGCCTTGTCATGAGGGAATAGTTGGGAACGAGGAAGCCGACTGCCTTGCTGAACAAGGTTTGGAATCTTACCCTGTTGGCCCAGAACCCCTATCGGGGATCACTAGGGGCTACATCATTCATAGGTAAGCAAATAGTAAAAGAACTGAATATTGGCAAAGCAATCCTAAGCAGAAACAAGAAGAAAAAGAGATACAGCTCTCCCACCACTGATGTGAAAGGACCTTCGCACCATTACTTGTCTCCTCACTGGCCATTGTCCACTGACATATCATCTCAACGAGATGGGCAAGGCCAGGACAGTAGATTGACGTCTCCTGGAAAGAGGCTGAAATAGCAGAGCACATCCTTTATGTTTGCCCAGCTGTTGCGTCTTCAAGATTCTGACTTTGGGAAGGGCACCCCTGTTCCTGCTGACGCTGTTCAGGAAACGCCCAAAAAACTCCTCCACTTTGTGGGAGACAAGGCAATTAACTGGTTTCTAACTTATGGTAAGGAGTTTTTGTCACGGTAAATCAATAGCACTCTCTGTAACTAGAGGCTTGTACCCGTCCCAAGTTTTAAAAAAATCAAGTTGCCCATTGTTGTTTTCCTAATAATGAGTCACATATTACAGAGGCCTATGGAACAACAAGGAATATGTTTTTGATGAGTATTCCGTAATCTCATGGTTGTTAACAGATATGAAAATAAATTGGTCAAAAAATTGTAGAACAAGAAAATATACCTTTGCTACAACTTCCATGACGTCATCATAGGCCATCCACTGATTACCTTTTGAAGCATATGGGCCCATCGAGTGGTCAGCAACTCGTGTAACTTTCCATCCACCTTTGCGAACAGCATTACAGATCTGAAATTCCAAGCATGGCAGTCATCTTCCAAAGGAAATAGCTTCAGTTAGGAATTTTTTAACTTACTAAAGTATCTGGTGATTACAATATTTATAGTCATGCTTCATGTTTAAACGTTCTCTAAATCCTAACTAACTTCATAGAATGCCAGCTGTCCTTGGGTTTTGGTAATGGGTCCGCCAAGGCCAGGTCCAGAAGCAGGAGCATTCAGGCCATTTTGATTAGGGTTAATCAGAGTGAATGTAATTCCATACAGTGGCATGCCGAGAACAAGCTTGTTTTTGGACAGCCCCTTGTCTAGCCAATATTTAGCTGAGAAGTACTGGAGAATGTTCACAAAATACATTAATGAAGCGAATGTTATATAGCCACAACTACATAAACCTTTAACAACCAACTGAACTCACAGCATTTTTCTGCGGATTGGCATCTCCATTGTGGTGGTACAAAGGTGCAACATGGCCAGTTCGTTTTTCCCAAGAGCCGTGGTAATCGTAGGCCATCACATTCACCCAATCAAGAGCATTATTTAGAGTAGGAATATCATATGCTGAAAATGTGGACAAATTATAAAAGTTAAACTGCGTAAAAACTCCTGCCTATGTTGAAAGATAGGTAACCTAGGAATCATTCCTGTCAAAATACATGGAAATTGTGGGGCCAACAAAACCAAGTCATACAGTCATGAAAAAAATTGAGATGGATCCCCTTTCTTTTACTCGTATACTTATATATGATTTCTAATAGCCCAAGTTTCGACATCCATGAAATGTGGGCTGATTGTACATATTGATTGTTCGAGGCGTGGGCTTGGTGTGATTGTTTGATGATTGCTTAGATTGGATAGATTTTCATGAAAGGACGGATGTTGGGAGTTTTTATTGAAGAGACAAGATAGGTGTGCAATGAGATGGTGTAGTGATTGATGGTAGAAATTGATATTTGGGAGATTTTGAAGAAGAAAATGTATATTTTAGGTTTGGAGATTGCTGTTGTGGGAGGTAGGCAAGACTTGGCAATTTGTTCATTGTTGTAACATTGTTTTGCTATTATTTTACTTATACATGTTGGTTAGACCCATTACTATTAGATTTTATTTGTTATCGTTTGTTAAGCACAGTAGAATTAGGGAGTACTAGGTACTGTTGTAAGTGTTTTTGAAGACTTGAGATGTGAGAAGCAAAAGATACTGGGTAGGAGGGGGTCGTTTGAAATGTATATAATGTTTATGGTGTATTCATGCAAGTGTATTCCTAAATTACAGAGCCTGAAAAAGAGGACAAAGCAATCCCCGAAAACGCTCCTAAAACTTTTTTCTTCCTACTCGTACTTCCATATAGAAATCTTTTCTTCACTACCACGGACCGAGAGAGTAACCAGGTTTTCAAGAGGTATCTACATCTACTTTGGGCAAAGAGACTAACCTTCTTGTCTGCAATAATAATCATAGTGTATCCCAGTATTTGAGTTACACGCGAAATGTGTTCAGCCAAACTTCATAAAATAGAACAAACATTTGTGAATAATTATCACATAATCAAAGTAACGTTCCTTTTGATAAAAAACCAGTTTCCCCCATAAAAGTGAAAAAAAAAAAATTAAAATAAAAATGTCTCCAAAGCCTCAGGTATACTGAGGTGCAATAGAAAATCATAAAATTGAGGCTTGACAAAAACATTTTTTTGTTTTGCCACTCTCCTCCATCTCCTCAGAAGTCTTAGGTAATTCCAATCATATTTGTTTTTCGGATCCCGCCATGACCATGGCCGCTCCAAATCTTGCCCTCCAATAAAAACCTGGACATCCAGGATTATGACAGACTCCTAAGGCTTCATGGCAACTATATCTGGCTACGGATATGTATAGAGAATCACACACACACACGTTTTTTTCACGGAACTGGTTTCTACGACTTCTGAGAAACTTCTTTGTGCTCGTTTTTCTCGCAGTTGAGTGTTGACATCACCCCACCCAGATAAATAATAATACGAGCCCCTCATTATTGAGAGAGGCTCTAAGAACTCGATCCATTCCAAAGTCCATTGCAAACTATATTCACGCATGAGTACCTACGTGAAGTTGCAAAAGAAATATCAGTTGAATTTGCTTTATTTATCTATTGAAATAAGAGAACGAAGGACAAATAATTAATGCATTTTCAAGTGAAGGCATGTTCTTATGTGTGTGTTGATAAACGAGAAATAATCTTCTCAAGAGTACCACTTCATGACAATTCTATGGAACAATTTTTCAGCCCTCATAATTAATAGAACTGGTTTCTACTGAAAAACGAAAAGTGCCATTTCCAATAATAACCTATGTGTGCAACTTGAAGAGATGAAAACCAAAAGAACGACCATTCACAATCGTGTTACAATTTCAAATTATTAAGAAAAAACGCTGCGAATTATTTCACAAAGGTTTATTATTTTTTCAATTGAGTATAATCGTAGTTTTAGTTGGCTTGCGTACGTCATAAAGTGCAGGCTCCTCGGCGTGTCCTATTTCGAGTTGCCACAACCTATACTTCTATAATTATATACACATGTTTACATTTCTCGATTTGAGCTCCTACCTATTCAAATAGTTATTGCCTTATTAATATCATTATCTAAGTACGTACGAAAAGTCGAGAGGATATGTTATTAAATATGCGTAGGAAAAGCATTGGTATTAACACACAAATATGACCCAGAAAAAACATATATTCATGCCTCGAAGGAACGCCGTACCCACCACAAGGTGCCGCGGCGCCTCCTCTCACTCCACCCCCCGCTCACCCCCCTCACCACCCACCGTGACCCCCTGCCAAGCGTGCCAGGCGTGCGTAAGTCTAAAAGACACTTTTTCGCCCGTTTTTGGCCCATAGCATCTATGCGAGTAAAGCGATCGGGATGGTTAAACGTTAGGACCAACTAGACCCCAAATGGAGTCTATGTGCGAAAGAACGGGTTTTTTAAGTCAATTCTTAGGCCTTTTATGGCCCGGACGGCGGACGGACATTTCAAATTTGGATTCTACGCACCTTGAAACGTAGTGACAAAGTTTGAGGGGGGGGGGGGGGGTTATAAAAATTTTTTGCTACACGATCACATAGGCTTATTATTGGAAATAATAAACCAAAAGTAATGAAGGTAAGTAGAAACCTACCTAAATATTGAACGAATACGGCATTTATTAAGCACAAGAAAGTTGTTGAAATAAGTTGATGGGTTAGATTTAAAGGATATTCATGGTCCAGTAGTTTGACGTCAAATCATCGAAAAGTAGCAAAGACCCTATCGGCTGCTCAGAGGAACATTCTTATCAATAGAGAGTTCCTAAACGACGTCCATTGGGGTAAGGTGCCTGGGGATTTTATCATCTGGGGTGAGCCACAGTGGATGCTAACTTGATAAAGTCAAGAAGGTCAAATTAGTGTTTTATCTTAAAGAGACGTTACTTATCTTCAAGTAACGCTGAACCACCAAGGGGATTTTTGCGCCTATTCTGTGGGTTGTTTCCAGCATTCCTAGGTTTCCTAGTTCACACACCGTGACATTGACTTCGCTCGACTGCTGACTTGTTCCAGTGGGCATCTGCTGAGCCAGCAGGCTGCAGTTTCACTTAGTCATTCGTCCGACCCCAAACCAGCTGAGACGGCTGGTATTTGACTCCAGGGAAATGTTACGCTCCAGGAAAATAACTTTCACAGTCGAAGAGGATTGATTACACCGGCCTCATAGCTCAGATCGTTGGAGTGTTGCAAGTAAGGGGAAATTTCCTGTAGTTGTGAGGACACGAGTTTGAACTCCTGTCAAGGTATCAGATAGTTTTGGGCCATTACAGTGGCGCAATCAGTAGGACCCAAAATAATACGAAACAATAATTGATCAAGTCCTTCTCAAGCCAAAAGACTGTAAACATCACATTCTCTGTCGGAGCATTTTTCCCTTCCTCACTCACTTGAGTCAAAACACACTGTGTCATTAACCAGGCTCGACTGCTGACTAGTTCCAGCGAGCATCTGCTGAGCCAGCAGCCTGCAGTTTCACTTTGTCATTCGACCGACCCCAAACCAGCCAAGACGGCTGGTATTTGACTCTAGGGAAATGTTACGCTCCAGGACAATAACTCACAGTCGAAGAGGTTTGATTACACCAGCCTCATAGCTCAGATCATTGGAGTGTTGCAACTCAGGGAAAATTTCCTGTAGTTGTAAGGACACGAGTTCGAACTCCTGTCGAGGTATCAAATATGTTTGGGCTGTTATTACACCAACACTTTTCGATGAATTAGATTTATGGTATGGTTGTACTCCACTGAACGGATATATCAATTCGGAACGGATTTCATCTGAAGGGCCTGCAAAAGAGTTAACGTTCATCAGTACAACTCACTCCCACTCCCAGTCTCTTTGTTCCAGCCCTACAGTTCATCAACTCCTCACCGTTCATCAACCTCTCGCCGTTCTTTCAACTCTTCCCCTACCTAGCCAATCACCGTCTCCCAAGCCTACCCCTCACCATTCTTTCCACCCAGCCCTCTCCCCTTCTCTCTGTGCTCATGAAGAGGTGAAGAGAGGGAGTTGAACGGGTCCCTCTCCCACCTTCACCCCTCTCCATTCTATCCACTCTTCTCCTCGCCTATCGCTGTTTTCTCACCATACTCCTCGCCTTTCTTTCAACCCATCCCTCACATCTTTCTGCCATCGGGAAGAGGTGAAGGGAGGGAATTGAACGGCTTTCCCTTTGCCCCTTTCATTTCTTTCCTCCTCCCAACTTTCCGCGAAATGGAAAAGGTGAAAGGAGGGAAGTGTTGGGACGGGTTCCCTCATCAGTTCTTTCTGCCCTTCCCTCCAGATCTTTCCATGAACAGCGAGAGGAGGAGTGAGAGAGTTGATCACCCCCTTTCTATTCGAGAGTAACTTCTACTAGCTGTTTAAGAAAAAGAGGACTGAACAGGTGAACAGATCCTAAAAAACGGATATTTGAAGTGAGTGGACCGGTGGGAGTTAAACTGTGAATTTAACGGATCTTACACATCCTTATTAAATTTTCGACGATTCGATTTTAGAATTGACAATTATGCCCTAATAATATGAATCGCATGTTATACACGGAACAATGCAGGGACATTCATTCAGAACAGCAGATATAGGGAGAACACACCTTTGTCAATGATCAATTTCTCTTGAGACCCAGCAATAGTCAGAAGCCAGTTACGGGGTTTGAAAGCGGCTTTCAGTTCTGTAACTAGCTTAGCAAAACCAACTTTATCAATGGCTGGACCTTTGGTGCAGTCAGCCTAAAGAAAATTATCATACAATTAATAAATTAATAGGAAATAACAAACCTCACGTAAATAACAGAATTCTGAGAAATATATTTAATGAATTTCTCATACCTGCCAGCACGTAGGAAACTCCCAGTCAAGATCTAATCCAGTGAACCTATATTTTTGGACGAATTCTACAGCTTTGGCGATGAAATGAGCTCGAGCAGTCGGACTATTTACAAGCCTGCTGTATGTCTGGCCAGCAGAATCTTTCCAACCACCAAGACCAAGTAGGACTCTAACACCTCTGTTGGCAAGTGACGTTACTCTCTGATAAAACTCTGCAAAAATATGATATGATCAATTTGAAAAGGTAATAATTGAACGTAGAATGTATAACTCAGTAATTGTGGGTATATAGAGTTTATCAATTTTTTCTCATTATTATTACGAATGTCAGTATCAGCATCCCGTGGCCTGATTTCCAAAGTGTTGGCATCCAAATTGGCAAATGCGTAGACAACGTGAGTACAGAGATTTGAATTTATGTTCTCTGGCAAAAACCTCCCAGCGCCTTCCCGGAAACTCGCCCAACTCGCAAAGTAGCACACTACTTTGTATGGTTTTCCATTGGGATCTGCTCATTTTAAAAAATCATTATAAGTACATTGCCTTACAAGTATTTAAATGGTTTACTAACAACAATAAATGTTAAATGATCAAACCACCCTAATTATATGAGACTCTAATATAGGTAGATATGTTTAAATAGGTAACAAGAAAGGTACCATCAAGATTTTCTTCAATAAGTGGGACTGATAAGTTTTGCCAGTTAGCGGAACTCTGGGAGAATTTCACAGCTCTTCCCTCCAATATCATGAATACCAACAAGAGAAACGAGAGTCGCATTTTCTAAAGAAAAATAATAGAAAAATCCTCAGATTAGAGCGAATACAATAATTAAAGCAGGAATACAATAAACGCAGCTAAGTAAAATTCGGCCAAGAGAGCTCAACAGATTTTACAATAATCCAACTCAAATCTTTATAATAATCCATTGGTCGCTTATGCAATTTCTCAATAACAGAGTAAACGCAAGAACATGAATGTGTCTTATTTTATGGATGTTCCAAGGTTGTGAACCGACTAATTGATTGAAACATAACAGAATATGATGTTTAATTGAAAAAAACTACTAAGTTGTGTAGTAGTAACTCAATCACTTACAAATTGATAAAACTAGAGAGTTGAACAGTGTTCAATCTGAATATTAAGTTCGAGCGAGGTTAAATCACAGTTAAAGTGAACAAAAAGAAAGATTGAAAAGTGATGTGAAGTGTGAAAGAAGTTTGAACCAATGATTTGGTGGCGGTTCGGCACTAAATAGATCTGCTAGTAGTAGAGAATGCACGAAAAAAGAGTTGGTATGCCTAAGGCTACTGGAACATTCGATGTCCGTTAAATTAGGATTGGACATATTAAATATCTTGGACATATTAGCTATCTTGATTTGTGAATTAAACTTGTCTGAACAGTTTGTGATATTAGGTAGACATGTTTGAAATGGCATGGATTTGAGAGTAATAATAAGTTATTATTGGGGGCCATCCCTATTTTTTAGAGACAGTTCGAAATTGGAATCCATAAAAGCTGAGAAGAAATTAAAATTTCCGAGATGAAGCTATGTTATAAATGGGCGGTGATTGGCTTAGGTCACCAACTTTGGCTTAATATTACGGTTGACTAACGGTATTATAAGGTATTGGACAACTCAAATGAAACTATTATTTCCAAAAAGCATTTTATTCCGCAATATTTCACTTTTCCTGAGAGTGGAGGAAGGTAATAACAAATCCCGTTTCAATTGAAGGAGATAGGTAAGTAGTTTTTCTTATACATTATGATTAGTCATTATGACCCCATTATCCAAGTTTTAAATGCTTTGACATTGGACAGAATGGATCGTATGCGCCTCCACTTAGATATGCTAACAAATATTAGTGAGTTTCAGACGAACAGAAGAGTCAGATCATTAGATTCCATAACTAGTTTTGATTATAGATGTTGATCTTATTAATTTTTAAAAGCTATAAAAGCAGTAGTGAAGTGTCCATGATCAAAATGAGATCTAAATAATTAAAGAATAAGTTATCCAATCCCACACAAATATAAATCGAAAAGAATAGTTTCGCTTTGACAAATACTTTGAATAATCTAGCAGCCTAACTGGTTGTTAACTTACAACCCGAAAAGATCTTACTTGTATTTTCCAACCTACCTATTCCCAAAATCAATTAGGAAACCTTTTCTTATTGGAGTTCTCAACGGAACACGTAATACTTCTCTATCTACCAATATAGGTATTACTTATACTCCAAACACAACAATTCGTGAAACTAAGACTCACTTGAAAAATTTACAAAAAAAGTCGAGTTACTGTAAACAAGAGACTGCGTTGAATTCTGCCTATAATATTATTAATCGCGATAGAGAGTGGCTGGCGGCAAAGTGTTATTACATCAAAGTTTCTCAGGCGAAACTCCATCTAATTTTCTATAGATAAGATAAAAATTAAACAACTTAACTAACATCCTGTAAATATTTTGGAACATGAGCCATCGTATCAGGGGTGATTATTTGGCCCGCGTCCGTTTATAGATGCGAATTTAGGCTACATATACCAACTATCGCTGCAAGTGGAATAATTTAACTTAGGTATGAAGAACGGATTTTAAATCGCTTGTGCACAAAAATAAAGAAAATATTAACATTATACAAATTTGTGTAGGTACCCTTATTTAAGAGTTTATCTCTGCTAAGTAGTAGTAATATGAAGCTAGGTTCAGTCATATTATCACCATTTTGCATCATTTAGAATCAACAAGGGATCAGATCAGCGACTTACTACCTAGTTTTAAAGAGATTTGTAGATAATTATTAAATTAGAACAAACCCCCAGACTTTGAATTTTGGGTTAAAATGAGAGAAAAGGTTCCAGTCAT
The DNA here is from genome assembly GCA_030762985.1 of Adelphocoris suturalis. NCBI lineage: Eukaryota > Metazoa > Arthropoda > Insecta > Hemiptera > Miridae > Adelphocoris > Adelphocoris suturalis. Next base: position 31,353,388 of record CM061048.1, read on the forward strand.
GCAGCATGATCGTATGAGCAAATATTCTTAAATTACCCGTCGTATTATAATATGTTAAATTGCATTGAAATTTGAGCGATTTGAATACAAAGAAATTGTTAAAACCCAATTTTATGACAACAAAAATTGATACTAAATAAAATTCGGTAACTTCAAAAAATATTTATATTTTATATTTTTTGTGAGCAGTTTTCATAGATTTTCCCGCAAATATTAATGACATTTAAGTATGTTTTTCGGCATAATATTGTACAACAAATTTTAATGTCCTATTTAATCACTGATAATTTTGTTTTGACTTCATTTCAGCTAAAAATTATAAATTTAACAATTTTTGGCCGTTTTTAGCCATTTTTAGTAATTTTTTTTACCCTAGTTTTTGAAATTTGATCAATTTAATGTGCTTAAAAAGTGCTGGCCAACAAACTCATCTTTTCAGTTGGAAAGCTTGATTTTTTGGCGCAAGAACGGGATTTTTATCTCAATCCTAAGGAGAACAAATTAATGATTTTTTTTATAAATAGGTACTTGTAAATATAAACATAGGTACCTAACTATTGCTAATAAACTCCCAATATACCAGTATGAGACAATTCATGACGCAGCTCAGAATGTTGGTATCCTTTGCTTTACAATCACACCCGAGGCAGGCAACCCCCCCTAGTTTCACCCCTAAAAACACATAACATTTATCATACCAAATTAACTCAAGTGTTGAACTTGGTTATAATGGGGTTACCATTCGATTCAGTGTAAAAAAGAAGAAAAAAGAAGAAAAAAAAGCGAAGTAAACGATACCAAACTCGTATTTATAGAAGGTCATTTTTCAAGAAAACCCTCGATTTCATTTTTAAAAAAACAATGTTTTTCAACATTAAAACACAGGGGGTTAGAGGAGTTTTCTCCCCAAATTAGCAAAGTAAAAGTAAAATTTACCACACCGTTGGAAAGGTGAGATCTTGGCGCAGTTTTTCCCGTCTACGGGGGTGAAATTCGATGGAACACTTTAGCGCTATAGCTATAGCGCTCCGAATTTTGACAGATTTCTTAAGATTTGTAAAATTTCAACTTTCAGACTAATTAATCATCCATTAAACCTGCTTGCAAATTTTGAATTGATATCAGGATGGTAGGAAATTCAACGTTCTTTTCAACCGTGTACTAATTTTTTAACTTTCACTGGCATTTGAGGGAGTTATGATTATTTCAGTGCTATGAGGTTGAAAATACGAAAAAAATCTTAAATATTGAATTACTCGAAAACTAAGCGTTAAAAAAAATCTTCAGGACGAATTTTTTGTTGCAAATTAGTTGTAGAATCGATTCCTTCTTTGTGTGAAACCTGATTCGGAGACACCCAGTGTAGAGGTAGGTGCCTAAATAGAAGTCCAGGAACCATTTCCAAAACCGATTTACCTTCCCTATGCAATGAACATCGCAAAACTAGAAAAACTTTCGTCGAACATTCCCTAATAACTAGCATTTTAGAAAAAGGATGAGTATGTATGAAGGACGACACTTTTTCTGGGTACCAAATATAAATAGGAATGTTCCCAAAAAGTTCCAGTCATGCAGCATGATCGTATGAGCGAATTTTCATAAACTATCATCTTATAATATCATAAATTATAATGAAATTTGAGTAATTTCAGTGGAAAGAAATTGTTAAAACCAATTTTATGGCAAAAAAAACTCATACTAAATAAAATTTGACGATTCAATAGAGGTTTTGGGTTTTTAGATATTTTTGCAGTTTTTATAGATTTTTTTGCAGATGATAATGAAATTTAAGTAAGTTTTTCAGCATAATTATAAGCAAAATTTGTTCATTGTCCTAGTTATTTGTTCACAATTTAGTTTTGACTAAAATTCTGCTAAAAAAAATATAAATTTAACAATTTTTGGCCGATTTTAGCCATTTTTAGTGATTTTTCAAGTACATTTTTCGAAATTTGACCAATTTCGCGCTCAAAAATTGTTGGCCAAAGAACTCATCCTTTCGTTTTGAATGCTTGATTTTTCGGCGCAATAACGATATTTTTATCTCAATCCTAAGGAGAGTTATCGTCTGGAATGACAAATATATATATATATATATATATAAAAGCACAAACTTCAGGAATCGTTTCAGAATGCCTCAATGGAGAAATTTTTCAAAAATTTGTATTTTAAAATTTTCCGAGCCATTGCAATAGCTTTATTTTCTACGAAAATTCGATAAAATTGCTAAAGAGGCAAATAATCCCTAAATCCCCAAAACGAATGTATCACAGAAAATTATTTTTAAAATCTTGGTTCACCAAAAATTTAAACTTTATAATTTTCTGTCCAATAATTTCAAGAAAATGTGTTCAGCGATTTACTAAAATCTTTATATTGAAGAGACATTGCATCCCGAAACTGTTATGCTGACAGATCGCTTCCATCTGCAGCAGATATTGTTAGGCATTGTGAGGACACCTTAACAAACCGGAGAAGTTTTTGCTGGTCTGAAGGTAACTCTAACAAAAGTTCCCCACTCCTTTGCTCTTGCTTGGTTGTCCCTTCTTTTCCTTCCTCCTTCAAGCACACAATCGAAATTATATTTGACCCATCTCGTTTTGATTTTGACAAGCTGAGCCACCCACGAAATCATCCTGCTTGATAGCAACGTTCATTCTATATATTTAATAGTGTATACCTATTGGACAAGGTCATCGGTGCCCACTTCAAGCCACATACGAAACTGTAACAAACGTCCGTTCCTCTGAGCCGAACAAATCCCATCCAGGTTTAGGGCAGCAAAGCTTCAAAGTAATTTCAGTGGAAAGTATCTGAGCCAATCGCTCGGATCGATATTCGGAACTTTGTCTCGATTGCTGAAACGATCGGATGGATGTTCGGTTCGCAGGAACGAACGACAATTTGTAACGGTAAGTGTGTACCTTCGCAGCTTTAAGCTGGTTTCACATGGAGCGGAACGAACGCGGAAAGACGGAAAAAACAGTGGAGGAGCGGTGGAGTAGGAAAGATTGTTCACATGAAGCGGTCACCTTGGTGAACGGAATCATAACCTTCCTACTGAAAGCCTCTCTGATCTGAAACCTCTACTTGCGGTTATCAACATTCTAGTCCAATGAGCTTGTGCGGAGCTCGGCAAAACGAGGAAACAGTATAAAAATTTCTACCGCCGTCCGCCCATTCTGACAACATGGCAGCCACCATCCTCATCTGCTGTCTAAACAGCCAATCAGATTGCGTTCCGTCTTTCCGCTTTCTGCACTCGTTCCGCTCCATGTGAAACCAGCTTTAGAGTGTTGGAAATTTATTTGAATTACCTAAACTATAACATTTTATATAAGTTTCATGCTTTTGACTAGGTAGTATAATATATAACCAAGAGAAAGGGGAGGAAAAAAAAGAGTAATTACCAGGTTTCTTGTGCTGACATCCTCGCCTTCTTTTGGCCACATTGTGTACAGGGTGGTGGGGATACTATGTACTTCAATAAATTGTAGTTCAGTAATTTCATTCAACGCTTCTGTGTTAGTTTCTCATGGGTATTGGAGAGTCATGATTACTGGTTTGAAAGAGCTTCATGGTGTAAGAGAAATCGTTACGTGTCCCAGTTCCATTTAGGCTGCTACCCAACTTCCTTGGCATTCTCAGCAGGTACTATTCATCTGACTATGACCCCATGCTTTTGGGAGGGGAGGATCTAAAAACTTCTATGGTTCCCTTTGCCACTGACTTCTTCCACATCCCCTTCTTTTGGGAAATGGGTACGAAATCTCTGCTGGGTGCGCTCAAACCCAAGATGTCCCAGTCTTTGTACGAAGATAGCTTCTTCATGTGGAATCTGTTCTGACAGCTTCCTCAGAGCCTATAGGTATATACGTATTGCTAGGGTCCCATATGACTATCTTCCATTTATCAAAATCGAGTCCTTAGTTGTAGTTGTTGAGCTTCAATATTAGAGAAAGAGATGATCGACCCACAATATGATAGTTGTCAAAAATTATCGGGATGAGGGTCAAAACGAATAAAAGTCCTTATCGCCGAGCTTTCGGTTTATACAAAACCGAGCTTCAATATTAGAACATCTTCTGTGAAATTACATTCTATTCTGTGGGGGATATTGTTGACGGCTTAGAAATATCAGATAGCCGCACAGCTTCCCATCCCCTAGCCTCCCAACAATCTGCTAAGTTGTTCGTAACGAACTCTGCGGTACCCAAGTTCTTTGTAGATGCAACAAACCTCCTTCTGCCATGATGTTCAGACAAGCCAGAATTGGTAAATTCATAGCTGAACGTGGGCAATTCTTCTAATTTAGCCAGCCTCCTCACTCCCTCCCGCACAATAATACGCCTGATCTCCAGTTTTTCAGCTTCACTGAATTTACCCCTATCTTTCTTGCGAATTATGACGCTTAGGTTAGGGGGAGTCCACATATTTCTTGATGACTGAATTTTGCTTTTTTTCGCCCTCGTGGGTTCACCAACCTCCCCAAAGACAGGATGAGGTCCGCATGACGTCCCTGGTTGGTCCCTGCACTCCATAACTGAAGCCTCAAGATCTCCACCTGGGTTTTCCTTCTTAAGTTGTCTAGCTTGTGCTAACATACGGCGTTTCCGCCTATACTTTTCCTTCTTTCTTTGCTTTTTATCCTTGAAGGAAGTAGCTTCATTAGATTCAATATCTACTGTAAAAGGTGGGAAGTTAGAACCAACCTCCCCACTAACCGTGCTAATTGCATCCAATCTTTTGGCCTCCACAGTTGCCATAGGCTGGCTATTAGTACAGGAAGACCCTACGACAGGGGCTGACTTATTCTGGACGCTCCCAGGTGAGGGTTTGGGGGGGATAACGATGGGCGAGGAATGTCGGTGTACCTCTGGAGAGACAACCAATTGCTCCCTTTGACTCTCCACCGCTTCCCGCAGTGTCACTGTGGCCGAGTGCGCCGTTTCTGATATGGATTTCCCTTTGGGTACAGATCCCGGCTTAGAAATATCAGATAGCCGCACAGCTTCCCATCCCCTAGCCTCCCAACAATCTGCTAAGTTGTTCGTAACGAACTCTGCGGTACCCAAGTTCTTTGTAGATGCAACAAACCTCCTTCTGCCATGATGTTCAGACAAACCAGAATTGGTAAATTCATAGCTGAACGTGGGCAATTCTTCTAATTTAGCCAGCCTCCTCACTCCCTCCCGCACAATAATACGCCTGATCTCCAGTTTTTCAGCTTCACTGAATTTACCCCTATCTTTCTTGCGAATTATGACGCTTAGGTTAGGGGGAGTCCACATATTTCTTGATGACTGAATTTTGCTTTTTTTCGCCCTCGTGGGTTCACCAACCTCCCCAAGGGCAGGTTGAGGTCCGCATGACGTCCCTGGTTGGTCCCTGCACTCCATAACTGAAGCCTCAAGATCTCCACCTGGGTTTTCCTTCTTAAGTTGTCTAGCTTGCGCTAACATACGGCGTTTCCGCCTATACTTTTCCTTCTTTCTTTGCTTTTTATCCTTGAAGGAAGTAGCTTCATTAGATTCAATATCTACTGTAAAAGGTGGGAAGTTAGAACCAACCTCCCCACTAACCGTGCTAATTGCATCCAATCTTTTGGCCTCCACAGTTGCCATAGGCTGGCTATTAGTACAGGAAGACCCTACGACAGGGGCTGACTTATTCTGGACGCTCCCAGGTGAGGGTTTGGGGGGGATAACGATGGGCGAGGAATGTCGGTGTACCTCTGGAGAGACAACCAATTGCTCCCTTTGACTCTTCACCGATTCCCGCAGTGTCACTGTGGCCGAGTGCGCCGTTTCTGATATGGATTTCCCTTTGGGTACAGATCCCGGCTTAGAAATATCAGATAGCCGCACAGCTTCCCATCCCCTAGCCTCCCAACAATCTGCTAAGTTGTTCGTAACGAACTCTGCGGTACCCAAGTTCTTTGTAGATGCAACAAACCTCCTTCTGCCATGATGTTCAGACAAGCCAGAATTTGTGAATTCATAGCTGAACGTGGGCCCTACTTCTAATTTAGCCAGCCTCCTCACTCCCTCCCGCACAATAATACGCCTGATCTCCAGTTTTTCAGCTTCACTGAATTTACCCCTATCTTTCTTGCGAATTATGACGCTTAGGTTAGGGGGAGTCCACATATTTCTTGATGACTGAATTTTGCTTTTTTTCGCCCTCGTGGGTTCACCAACCTCCCCAAAGACAGGATGAGGTCCGCATGACGTCCCTGGTTGGTCCCTGCACTCCATAACTGAAGCCTCAAGATCTCCAACTGGGTTTTCCTTCTTAAGTTGTCTAGCTTGCGCTAACATACGGCGTTTCCGCCTATACTTTTCCTTCTTTTTTTGCTTTTTATCCTTGAAGGAAGTAGCTTCATTAAATTCAATATCTACTGTTGAAGGTGGGGAGTTAGAACCAACCTCCCCACTAACCGTGCCAATTGCATCCAATCTTTTGGCCTCCACAGTTGTCATAGGCTGGCTATTAGTACAGGACGACCCTGCGACAGGGGCTGACTTATTCTGGACGCTCCCAGGTGAGGGCTCTGGGGGGATAACGATGGGCGAGGGATGTCGGTGTACCTCTGGAGAGACTACCAATTGCTCCCTTTGACTCTCCACCGCTTCCCGAAGTGTCACTGTGGCCGCGTGCGCCGTTTCTGAGATGGATTTCCCTCCGGGTACAGATCCCGGCTTAGAAATATCAGATAGCCGCATAGCTTCCCATCCCCTAGCCTCCCAACAATCTGCTAAGTTGTTCGTAACGAACTCTGCGGTACCAAAGTTCTTTGTAGATGCAATAAACCTCCTTCTGCCGTGTTGTTCAGACAAGCCAGAATTGGTGAATTCATAACTGAACGTGGGCCCTACTTCTAATTTAGCCAGCCTCCTCACTCCCTCCCGCACAATAATACGCCTGATCTCCAGTTTTTCAGCATCACTGAATTTACCCCTATCTTTCTTGCGAATTATGATGCTTAGGTTAGGGGGAGTCCACATATTTCTTGATGACTGAATTTTGCGCTTTTTCGCCCTTGTGGGTTCACCAACCTCCCCAAGGACAGGTTGAGGTTCGCATGACGTCCCTGGTTGGTCCCTGCACTCCATAACTGAAGCCTCAAGATCTCCACCTGGGTTTTCCTTTTTAAGTTGTCTAGCTTGCGCTAACATACGGCGTTTCCGCCTATACTTTTCCTTCTTTCTTTGCTTTTTATCCTTGAAGGATGTAGCTTCATTAGATTCAATATCTACTGTTGAAGGTGGGAAGTTAGAACCAACCTCCCTACTAACCGTGCCAATTGCATCCAATCTTTTGGTCTCCACAGTTATCATAGGCTGGCTATTAGTACAGGACGACCCTGCGACAGGGGCTGACTTATTCTGGACGCTCCCAGGTGAGGGCTCTGGGGGGATAACGATGGGCGAGGGATGTCGGTGTACCTCTGGAGAGACTGTCAATTGCTCCCTTTGATTCTCCACCCCTTCCTGCAGTGTCACTGTGGCCGAGTGCGCCGTTTCTGATATGGATTTCCCTCCGGGTACAGATCCAGGGATACAAGTGTTCACCCCTTCATCACTGGATTCCTTGCCCTTAGGGACTCCCATCATACTTGCGCTTAACGCACGACACTCGTCCTGGGGCATGTAGTACGTCGTTGCTTAGGTACGGGTGAGCCCAAGCTGTTTCTTACCGCTAAGTTTACAACTATTAAATAAATAGTGATAGTCACGCACCTTGCTGATCTTATAATCCTCGAAAAGCCTTTAGAATAAGTTTGTACCTGGCGGATGTAGTTGCATGAAAACAAACTATAAAAGGAAAGAAAAGTAAAATAAACCAAACGCGCACGAGATAATCCAAACTACCGATAGCGAAATGCTGTGAATCGATTCGCACTGAGCACAGAATAAAATAGGAGCACTGGGCATCACCAACAATATACATGGAAACGAAATGTGGGGGGGAATCGGGAATCTTGATGTACCTAATAGTGTTTTTGTCGATGAGTTGAGAACAAGAAATAGAAAAAAAGCGCCAAGGGTGTGTTATCAATGACAAGAGCGAAAAAGGTCAATAATAGAGTAAACAAACAAAACTTGTCAGTGTATGTGGTGGTGGTGATTTATTCTTTATTATGTCGGACACTGTTGGTGTTTTTTTTCTAGGTGAATGCAGTTGTTGAGGATCTTATTAATTCTTGGATAAATGCCAGCAAGATGTGTAATAAAATATCATCCGCAACTATAAACTAGAACATTAAAAATGTATGCCCAAAATTATGCTGAAAATGAACTTGATATATGCTGTGAAAAATTAATAGAAACTACAAAAGGATTTAAAAATCCAAAAGCATAATTTGAATAGCCAAATATTATTTATAACAAGTTTTTGTTTTTTTCCCATAAAACTAATAGTTTTTCACTCAAAGTGTAAAATGTAAACATAGATGGTCCGCTACTTGTATTTACGCGGGAACCCTTAGGACGCTATTCAAACATGTCAGCTAGGTACTCTAGCGGATGCAATCTATACTACTTATTTAGTTTTCATGTGAAACCCACTTCTCTTTGAGAATGCGTTGTAAGTACTTGTGTCTGCCGTGAATAAAACGTTTTACGAAGATACCTAAGGTATGTAAGTATTTTATTTATTTACTAATAAGTAAATCACCCGTTTCCCTGTCACAAAGTACTCAAATTTCAAAACAATTCAACAGTAACATAATAGGACAGTTTACTCAAACGCGCTTATGTGATCATGTGCTGCATGGGAACTTTTACAAATTAATTCATTTGCAAATAAGTAGGTAGGTACCTACTATAAATATTGAGTCACTGATCGATGAGGTAAAAATGATCGTGAACTGAAGGAGGCAAAAAGTGAGCAGTAGGTACAAACTGAAGCTACCTACCGCAATAAATCTAAAAATCTGGAACCAAAATCTGGGGTTTCCACTATGCTTAATTGGTTAGAGTATAATGCTTTAACAGTAACAGTGAACAAAGCAAAAACTTCTTACATTACATATTATTCCATTTTAAATAAGGCTGGCCAACCTGAATCTTCGGTTCTTCCATTTCATTTGCAGTCCAGTTGTGCTTTTTTTGGATCCTTAAAATGATTTTTCAAGCTTTTGTTTATTCTATTTTTATTTATTGTATTCCATTGTGGGGTGGGGACTAAAACACTTCGTTTAGAACACTTGAACTTTCTATGAAATCTATCATTCGACTCATTTTTAGATCAGGTTATTTTAGCCATACTAAACCTTTCTGTGGTGAAATCCACCCCCTCTTGTCAACAGCCCTTTTCAGGGCTACCAAAAAGAGGTAGGCACACCACAAAAATATTTACAAGACGTCGAGTTACAACTCCGTCAAACAAAATATTTCACCAGAGAGAAAATACTAAATTCTCTCCCAAAAGTGAAATATTAAAGATTAACACGCAAGGCGACCTCCCCAAACATTTACTGGGCGAGAGAGATACGACAAACATCTCGAGACAAGTCGCCTTGGATGAGAACACGCAAGGCGACCTCCCCAAACATTTACTGGGCGAGATAGATGCGACAAAAAGTTCGAAACAAGTCGCCTTGAATGAGAAACCTCAAACAGGAAAACTCAAGGCCGTTCAGCCACCCCCGGGGACCCCGTCAAAGCAACGGACGCAGGGAAACCACCTCGAAAAACCAACTCAGCTATCATATGCACAGATACTGGGAAAACACTGTGCGAACCAATGAGATTGCACAGTAGAATTAATGAAATTAAGCGGACCAACCAGGAGACGGCAGGAGGCGGTCACCTCCCTATAAATACCCCGCTGGGAGCCCTCCGAAATTCATTCCACTCTCCGCTCTCGACGACGACACCTCCGAAGTACGAAGAATTCTACACGCTCTACGCTGACGAACCTTCTGCATTGCGAGTTCATCTCAAGAACGGCTTCCTACTGCTTTCTACAAGCCAGACCTTCTCTCCACACAGATTTCGCATTGGCATCTACGAGTCCAGTGATTATTCATCCTGCTCATTGCCCAACGTAGTTCTTCTGTTAGGACGCCACCCGGTACTTCTATCGATATTCTCTTTAGACAGTACGCCCGAGGGACGTTCCGAGCCGTGTCACCCGGACTACATAGCCTTAAGCTCGTAGTCGACCGTTGGGGCGCGCCGGTAAATTACTCAGCTCCTACGCTCTAATTTACCGTCTACGGAAGTCTTTTTCAAGACTGCGAGGTAGGACCCTGCCGTCTGAGCATTGGAAAGACGCTCCGGCAAGCGAGTCCACTTCCAAAACCCTCTATTTTTCACACGTAGAGGCATCGAAACGAGCCAAAAACTCGATCATTTCGATGGAACGTCAGCCTTCTTACTTCCCCTTACAAGGGAAGGAGGAAGGCGACAAGGCCGGGCCGAGTGACCAACGTAGTGCGCCCTACCGGCCACACGGTGAGTCCGCTGAACCAAACATCAGTGCAAGGCGCGACCCTCACGTCCGGATCGCCTTCTCGCCCGACGTATTCGTTCGAGAAACTTTCGAACAAGACTCACCTACACAAAAGATCGAGCAAACCTTTCAGACTCGCTCTGAAGCCGATCTTTATGATTCGACCAAGCTGTCCGATTACCCACGATATCCGACGCAGGCTTACACGGTCGATCCGAGTGTCAAATACACTCCAAATGCACAAAAAGCAGAGGATACTTTTCAGTACCTCAACCAAGCTCAGTATATTCCCCTTTCAGATGTAAATCTAAGGCCGGAATATTACAAAACGGCTCAGTACGAAACTGATCGAACCCAGCACTTGGTACACGAGCCTAGCGCTCCGCGCGGCTGCGACACGGACTATCCACCCTTCCGGCCCGCGAAATCAGTTGACCTTGGCGGCTCCGCCCGCATTCCTCGCGGGGGTGGCCTAGAAACCAACCCGCATAACCGGGATATAAATGTCCGACTTGGTCTACCAACGTCAAGTCAAACCTATATAAATCCACTACAAATGGTGACCCCGCCTTTGAACAGGCTCAACACGGAGCATTTCGTTCCCTCTTATGAAGCTAGTGGATTTCAGGGAACCACTGCGGGCGTGCGACCCCCGCCGGGCCTCTACGCCCCACATCTCACGCAACATCCCTCTACAAACAGTGGCTTTCAAGCACTTTTAGAGGAGATGGGAGATTATCAAAAACCAGTCTTCCAAAAGAAGAATATTGATCGTGCACTCGCCGAGTTCGATCAATACTGCGTGAGAAAACACATGAGAACGCAAAACGAATGCTTCTCAGCTATATACAAGTGGGTACCAGAAGAAATGAGGGAAGCTATCGACTCAGCTTACCTCACGGCGCCTCACGCACCCTACGAAGAGGCCAAACAGCGCCTCCTACGAGAATATGGGTTGTCTTTACAGGACAGGCTCCTCGCACTCGAGGACCCCGCATCTCTCGCCAAAAAACCCAGCACCAAGTACCACGAGATGTACTCGAAAGCTGTTGGGTACTTTTCGGAAGCTCTAATCACTCAAAAGTGGATTGAGACTCTTCCCATCGAAGCACGAGGTATGGTCGCAGCTCAGCCTACCACGACCTCCCGGCTCGACCTAGCTGATACGCTACACGCGTACAGAGCAGAGAATACTTCTCTGAACATACGAGGAGTTGAATCTACTCCGAAACCCATAAATACTGGTTTCAAAAAGACCCTCTCGAAACAAGCTGAGTTCAAACCCCAACCAGTGGAGAGTAAGCCTCACAAACCGATGGCCTACGTCTGTCGAAACCACGTACGTTTCGGTAACGAAACTCGCAAATGTGCAGACCCAGAACACTGCACTTGGAAGACAAACACTGCTTCCAAAACTAGCAAAAAGGCTGCGACTATAAGCCAGCCTAAAACCCGGGTTTCTACCGAAAATACTCAGCAGTCGGTACAAGAAAGTACCATTCCAACCTCCGACACAGAGAGTTCGGAAAACGAATAACTGCCAGCGTATCTGAGCCTATACGCCGGCAGTCTACTGAGTATAAAAGGCTTTTTTTCAAGTGCAAACTAAATGGCACTGAATTTCTCATTGACACGGGAGCAGAAGTGAACATTCTGCCCCACAATGTCACAAAAAAATTGGGCTTGAAAATTCTCAAGTCCAACGTTAAGCTCACAGCAGCTAACGGAGCCCCTATAGATACACTAGGGCGAGCTGACACAACAATTAACATCGGCCTCGGGGACATGACCACCGAGTTTATGATCACGAAAGTTGATCTAGCGATCCTAGGTATCCCATTCCTCGAATCTTGGGATATCGGAATACGGGTCAAACACAAGTACATTTATAAAGATAAAATGAAGTGCTATGCCGATCAAAAAATAGCTGCAGTCATGAACAAAAAGTTCACTGACGAACAAATTGCAGCTACTATCCCTCACCGTGACAATACACCTCAACCAGAGGACGTGCAAATCACGGAGGACGAAAACATTCGCTCTATCATTAACAAATACAATGATAAAATGAGCAAAATTAATGGTAAATGGAAGAACAACGGGGTTTACCACCGTATAACCACGGAAGGAACTCCAGTACACTTCCGAGCGAGACCCATGGCAGGAGAAAAACGGGCTCAAGTCAAAAAGACTTTTGACGAAATGCTTTCAGAAGGCATAATTGCACCATCGGATTCCGAATGGGCATCTCCGTTACACTGTGTGCCAAAAAAAGACGGGTCATGGAGAATCACCGGCGATTACCGTTTCCTCAACGCGAAAACGAAGAAAGACGCCTACCCTCCTCCTCACATTCGCTCGTTCCAAGCGAATTTACATGATACGCAAATCTATTCAACAATAGATTTAAAATCAGCGTATTATCATATTCCGATGCACCCAGATGACGCTCATAAAACTGCGATTATTACACCTTTCGGTCTTTATGAGTTTAAGAAAATGAGCATGGGTTTAGCCGGAGCGGCTCAAACATGGCAAAGATACATGGACAGCATCATGCGAAAATTTGATTTCGCATTTGTATATCTAGATGACATCCTGGTGGCTTCGAAGAATTATAACGAACACATGAACCACCTCAGACAAATTTTTGACAAACTAGGGGAACACGGACTTCGAGTAGGTTTTGATAAATGCATTTTTTCGAAACCTACCGTCGATTTCCTAGGTTTCACTATCTCGAAGGAAGGAATAATTCCTAAACGAGACAAAATAGAAGCCATAGAACAATTTCCTAGGCCAGTAGACGTACGAAGTCTACGCAGATTCCTAGGTATGTGTGGTTTCTACCGAGCATGCTCGAGCAAATTCGCTCACACGGCACAACCTCTGTATGACTCCATTCAGTCAAACAAAAAAAATGACAGAACACCTATCGAATGGACATCAGAGAGAGAAAAAGCTTTTAACAGCTTAAAGCAAGCAATGATCAAAGCAACATTGCATAACATTGCTCACCCACACCCTACGGCGGAGTGGAGATTAGTCTGTGACGCGTCCGACACACACATCGGAGCGGCGCTAGAACAAGAAATTACAGACAAACATGGCTCGAAATCGTACCAACCATTGGGATTTTTCAGCAAAGAGATTCCAGAACAATGGAAGAACAAAGCATCTTTCGACAAGGAAATGTTCGCCGTTTACCAAGCGTGCATTCACTGGCACAACGACTTGGACGGCAGATCCTTCCATATTTGTTCGGATCACAAGCCCCTGTTAGGCACGATGCTTAAAAAGAATGCTCATTTTTCTAAAATGAGATTAAGATGGCTAACATACATCTCTCAAATGACGAGTGACATTCGTCATATTTCAGGAGAGAGCAACGTCGTCGCCGACGCACTCTCCAGACCCTTCGATCCGGTTGAAATTCAAACGAAATCGATTTCAACACAGACGGACGAGGGTCCACCCATAGCTGAAATTTCGAAAATTACGGCTGCAATAGAATGCAATCTTCTACTGCACATTTCAAATTCACAAATTCGCTCTCCCCCGACCGCGGAGGACAAATTGAAACTCACACGAGTTGAATTCTCTCAAGGAGAAATTTGGTGTAACCTAGACCTAGGACACCCTAGACCTTATATTCCAAACGAAATAAGGGAAGAAATAATAAGCCAAATTCACAATTTGGGACACCCAGGTATACACTCTACAGTGTATAAAGTTAAACAACGATATTTTTGGCACGGACTACGTGCAGATGTCTCAAACTGGGTCCGAGCGTGCGAAACTTGCCAACGAGCAAAAATCACGCGCTCCGTGAAGCTCCCTTACTCCGAATTTGAAACGGCAAACAAATTTTCACACGTACACGTGGATATTACCGGACCTTTACCTTTAGCAAAAGGAGGGAAACGTTACATTTTGATGATGGTTGATAGAGCAACGGGTTGGCTAGAGGCAGTCCCTCTCAACAACATCGAAACTACCACAATCACAAATGCCTTTATCAATATTTGGGTAGCTTCAAAAGGCGTACCTAAATACATCACAAGTGATCAGGGCACCCAATTTGAATCAGATCTGTTCAATTCCATTATGGAACGTCTCGGAGTAAAACATACTCACACGTTACCATACAAACCATCAACAAACGGTATGGTAGAACGGAGAAACAGATCTTTGAAAGAAGCTCTCAAAGCTCAAAACGAAAATTGGCTCGATGCACTTCCCAAAGTTCTACTCGCCATGCGTACGGCAGTAGACCCGGCGACGGAAACTACGCCTTTCCAAAAAGTTTACGGGATTGACGTACCACTCCCAGGAGACATTTTCGTAACTTCTACGAACCTTTCGGAACCTCTTTTCTTCCGACCTACGCATATTAAACATAATAACACGAAATATGCCGTAAACATGCCCAAAAATTTGGATACATGTACTCATGTCTATATCAGAGTGCCCACACAGCTCACCTCTCTGCAATGTCCTTACACGGGACCATTCAAAGTGGTTAAAAGAGATAAGTTTTCGGTTACAGTGCAAATTGGCGAACATACTAAAAAAGTTCCCAAACAGCAAATCAAACCAGCTTATACTCTACACTCGGAAGAAGCTGTATCACAAGGACAATCTGTGTCACAAAATCAGACAGAAAGTAAGGAGAAAACTCCCCGAAAATCTGCCAGAAGGCACGTCCCCTCTACCAAATTCGACGAGAGGTGGGTAACGGCGCTCGAATCACCCCAACCGGCGTCGTCGTTATTAACACGACGTCTTGGGAGGGCCCCTGTGGTGAAATCCACCCCCTCTTGTCAACAGCCCTTTTCAGGGCTACCAAAAAGAGGTAGGCACACCACAAAAATATTTACAAGACGTCGAGTTACAACTCCGTCAAACAAAATATTTCACCAGAGAGAAAATACTAAATTCTCTCCCAAAAGTGAAATATTAAAGATTAACACGCAAGGCGACCTCCCCAAACATTTACTGGGCGAGAGAGATACGACAAACATCTCGAGACAAGTCGCCTTGGATGAGAACACGCAAGGCGACCTCCCCAAACATTTACTGGGCGAGATAGATGCGACAAAAAGTTCGAACAAGTCGCCTTGAATGAGAAACCTCAAACAGGAAAACTCAAGGCCGTTCAGCCACCCCCGGGGACCCCGTCAAAGCAACGGACGCAGGGAAACCACCTCGAAAAACCAACTCAGCTATCATATGCACAGATACTGGGAAAACACTGTGCGAACCAATGAGATTGCACAGTAGAATTAATGAAATTAAGCGGACCAACCAGGAGACGGCAGGAGGCGGTCACCTCCCTATAAATACCCCGCTGGGAGCCCTCCGAAATTCATTCCACTCTCCGCTCTCGACGACGACACCTCCGAAGTACGAAGAATTCTACACGCTCTACGCTGACGAACCTTCTGCATTGCGAGTTCATCTCAAGAACGGCTTCCTACTGCTTTCTACAAGCCAGACCTTCTCTCCACACAGATTTCGCATTGGCATCTACGAGTCCAGTGATTATTCATCCTGCTCATTGCCCAACGTAGTTCTTCTGTTAGGACGCCACCCGGTACTTCTATCGATATTCTCTTTAGACAGTACGCCCGAGGGACGTTCCGAGCCGTGTCACCCGGACTACATAGCCTTAAGCTCGTAGTCGACCGTTGGGGCGCGCCGGTAAATTACTCAGCTCCTACGCTCTAATTTACCGTCTACGGAAGTCTTTTTCAAGACTGCGAGGTAGGACCCTGCCGTCTGAGCATTGGAAAGACGCTCCGGCAAGCGAGTCCACTTCCAAAACCCTCTATTTTTCACACGTAGAGGCATCGAAACGAGCCAAAAACTCGATCATTTCGATGGAACGTCAGCCTTCTTACTTCCCCTTACAAGGGAAGGAGGAAGGCGACAAGGCCGGGCCGAGTGACCAACGTAGTGCGCCCTACCGGCCACACGGTGAGTCCGCTGAACCAAACATCAGTGCAAGGCGCGACCCTCACGTCCGGATCGCCTTCTCGCCCGACGTATTCGTTCGAGAAACTTTCGAACAAGACTCACCTACACAAAAGATCGAGCAAACCTTTCAGACTCGCTCTGAAGCCGATCTTTATGATTCGACCAAGCTGTCCGATTACCCACGATATCCGACGCAGGCTTACACGGTCGATCCGAGTGTCAAATACACTCCAAATGCACAAAAAGCAGAGGATACTTTTCAGTACCTCAACCAAGCTCAGTATATTCCCCTTTCAGATGTAAATCTAAGGCCGGAATATTACAAAACGGCTCAGTACGAAACTGATCGAACCCAGCACTTGGTACACGAGCCTAGCGCTCCGCGCGGCTGCGACACGGACTATCCACCCTTCCGGCCCGCGAAATCAGTTGACCTTGGCGGCTCCGCCCGCATTCCTCGCGGGGGTGGCCTAGAAACCAACCCGCATAACCGGGATATAAATGTCCGACTTGGTCTACCAACGTCAAGTCAAACCTATATAAATCCACTACACTCTCTTTCTTAAATTAGGCGTTCTCCCTCCTAAACTTATATTTGTTAGTAGGATACTCCAATAGTTTTGTAAAAATCATTTTCCGGTTGTTTGTTACTGTCATGATGTGACTCGCCTTCATGCGGGTATTGTTGTTCCTGTCCCTATTCCAAATAATGATTTCTTTAAAAGGCAGTAGGTATAATTTTTTGGCTCCTCGACTGTTCAATCCGGGGACCGGCGATTCCTTCCAGACCTCCAAAAAGCATGGCGATTCCTTCCCCTTTAAGTGTTGGCGATTCCTTCCGATTACTCAATTCCTTCCGCCGTGCAATCAGCGATTCCTTCCTGTTACTCAATTGATTCCCGCCCAGGTGTTGGTTAGTTTTGAATCAAAAATTAATTCTTTATAGGACTAAACCCTTAATTGCACAATTGTACTCGCAAGGAATTGTACACACAATCACCAAGTATTAAAATCACAATAATCACAAAATAAAAAATCCGTCGTAAAGTTCACGTCTCAATTTCATTGCTCAAAAATCCCCCCAAATTTAACACTGACCCTTTTAGCAAATCGGTAAGGGTCATCGTCGGGAGTTTGCCGTGCGATGAGTTGCCGGATCCTTTTTTTCTGACTCTTGGGAGTATGTTGGTAGCTGTCATAGGTCTTAATGTAGATTTCGGTTTGAAAAGCTATTAAAACATCTACGAAACTAAAAATGTGGGGATGTGCGTTGTGCGTTTCATTCACTACTAACAAGAAGTCCTCTCCTTTGGCAGTGTGGATATTCATTGTAGGAAGAATAGAAAACAACTCATCAATGGACTTCGGAAGAGTTGGAAGTTTCTTACATTTGGTCCTGAGAGACAGAACACAAGATTTCTTCAGAAACATTGACAAAATAACTACATAAATGCGATTTTTTAATTAAATAGATATCAAAATATTATTAAATCCTCCTGACGGGCCTTATCACACTGAGATTGGAGGGGAAGGAATCACCGAACCTCGGCTCACTGGCCGGCCTCACACCGGTAGGAATCGCCATCTCCCTCGGGTCGCAAGGTCCAACTTTCACTTTAACGGGAAGGAATCGCCGGTTTCCCGTTCAATCAACTCCCGGCACCCAACGGAACAATACAAATTTAAATTTGAGTTAAACATTTATGTGAACAAACAGTACTACGAACATGAAGTTGTGTCCATTTTAAATGTATTAGACTAATATTAATTCAATTTTTCTCAAATTGTACTTTTCTCCTGTATTTTTTAGTTACCTAATTGAATTTTCCTGCTCTATTTTTCTGTTCTTACAACATTTCCTTATAGTTTATAGTTCCACTTCCTTAAATTACTTTTTAATGCTAAGAATTTCATATTATCTGTTAAGTTTTTTGTATTCGAAGATTGATTTAATTAACAATTCCTGATCTCCGGTCAATTTTTTAAAATTATGGAGATCAGAAACTGGCATTATTTTTTTCAAATATAATTTTTCTATCGATAGTATATAATACTATATCCTAATTAAATAGGTACTGTAAAACTTATATTGCTTAAACTGCAAATGAAGGCTTTATATATTTGAAAGAAAAAAAAATGCGTCCAATAATTGCCATAAAAATACAAAACCCACGTGTTGTACGGTGGCCTAATGTGGGGTCACTGCCGTGAATCGTGACCCTTTCAGCTCGTGGTTGAACTTGCGTGAGATAATGTAATAACTCGACGAGAGGTTGACCTACTCACCTACAATCGCCGATATCTCAACTGCAGCTACTTCCGATCCTTTTCGTTATTTGGGCATTGATATAAGATTAACAAAACCTACTTCATTCTGCTTGCAGTGAATCTGATTTTAATGAACCTCAGTAAAAATAGGTGCATATATACAGGCTAGGTGCCTACTGGTGCTAGTTAAGTCGAACAACATAAAAAGCCCCGGTCTGTGATAATAACGTTTGCCGATCGGGTTCATGATGCCAAAGATAGGTTGGCGTTTCACCTAGATTCAGTGAGTTAAAAATGGATTTCCAAAGGGAAAATTTTCAAAAATTTCACTTTCCAAATTTTTGAATGTCATGCGGTTTAGAACTGTACTGCAAAAATGTGTTATCTACCTATCTATGTTCAATGTATAAGCATGGATAGTATGTAGATTTCAATCCGAAGATAGATGAAATTATTTCAAATTATACAAAAAATCAGTTTTTTAAAGAGTGACTTCTCAACATGAAGTAGAACCTACCGATTATATTATTTGAGTGTGGCAGAGAGGGCAAAACCGCACGAGATATTGGTTGATATCTTCAACAAAGGGTTTTGCGGTCTGCGAGCACTGGTGCATTTCAATTCAAAGGGTTGGTAAGCCTGCTATCAGCTACTTGGGAAACTGAATTCGACCTGAAACAGAGGACTATAACTAGTCGCTAAAATTGCTAAGTTGCAATTGCAATAACATGGAATTCATTCTGACTATCTGTGGGTACCTCTAATGATGAAGGCTTAGGTGTATTTCTGCAACTCCGTCTATAATCGAGTTTTACCTTCAAAAACACATTGTACTAATCACAAAAATGAACGAACAACTTTTTAGTTAAATTGTAAAACTTGGTTGTCACAGAGTTGGAGTGATCTGATAATGTTACTCTTCAGCGTGAAAAAGTACGTAGAAGCCGACCCCAAACTTGCATACAAGCTTATTTTAGCGGCGTGGGAATGAGTGATGAAAGACGCCAGTACTCTTTAGAGGATGTTTGGATCAGCTGTTTCTGTGTGTGAGCGCAAAAAAGTTGAATTGGAAATTGGTGGAATGAGGATTTTATAAGTGGATTTCAAAGAGGTTTTGTTGTGGAACTTGACACTGAAATATCGAGACGAACATCAGCCAAATCGCTTGTTATTCTCATTTTTAGTGAATTTTTGTATAAAATTAAGCTATTGCAATGGCCCCAAAACATTTAAAATGAAAATTTTCTTCATCACAATCCGGTTTGAGGCGTTCTGAAACGAATCAACGAAGTTTAACGCTTTTTGATATATATATAACACAGGGGTGCCCACAGAGGGGGGTCACGACGCAAACTGCGTCGTTAAAATTTTGGGGGGTTAGAAAAATGAGTATTTTTTAAATTTTTTTATGAACAAGTAATAAGATTTATACTAACAAATTAATTACTTACATTTGTAAAACAAGAAATACAACATTCTTAATCACAACAGTGTATCATTTACATTACCTATGTAATAAATATTTTAGTTGGTGTGGGGGGGGGGGGGTCGGTAGTTGGGGGGGGGGGGGGGGGGGGGGCTCGAGTCGTTGCGCTTGGAGGGGGGGGGGCACCCCTGTATAACACTAGCGAAGTAGAGGCAGAGGACCATTTGCGTGATAACTACGACCAAGGAAAACACCAAATAATTTTAGATCTCAAGGGCTTTGCATCGTGAATACTGCATACGTAATGAGATTCGCGGTGTGAAGAAGGTTAAGAGGCGATAAGGCGCCATACGGCTCAGTCTGCTGAGGTCAACACTTCTAGTTAACATTATCGACCTACGAAGACCGTGAACCTCAATTGTTCGACGTCCGTCTTGATCATAGGCGTCGCGCCGGAGGGCCACGGGAGGTACGTGCCCCCCCCCCCCCCCCCCCCCCCCCCGGACATTGTAAAAAAAAAAAAAAATATATATATATAATAAATCAATAGTTTTGTGGCTGAGAAACACAAATAAAGTAAACCTCTGGTTCTAAACCTAAACCTTTTGTGTAAATACATTAAATACACAAACTTGGTCTAAACATAGTAGGTACCTACATAAGTCATTTAAAGCGCGAGAATGAAGTGACTCTCCCGCTATTTCATTTTTTGACTTGACGAAGGTATTCTTACGTACGAAGGTATTCATTTAAGAGAAAAATTCATACTTGATATGATGTTTACTTCAGCTCAAAACCTTTAACAGTTCAGTAATAATAGCAAAAACAAATTTTAATATAGCTGCCATCTTGAAACGGCTAAGCCCATTTGGCTGGATTTCAAACTGGTCTGAGATATTCCCGTTTTAAAGGTGTGTACCGAATTTGAACAATATCAGAACATTTTGGTGATGCATATATATGTCTGTAAGCACCTTAGCGACCCCAAAAATGTTCTGATTTTGATCAATTTCGGTACACAAGTCGGGGTTTATATATAAATAAATATAAATATATATATATATATATATATATATATATAAACCCCAGAATCGATGGCTGTCATTTTTTATATAGAAAACGCAGCAAATCATTACACAGCAATAAATAATGGCCTATCTTTATCAAATCTAATAAACTTTTCGTAGTTCCACATAGTTTTATAAGATTTAATTTGTTTGTAAGTAATTTCCAACAGAGAAAAACGTCTACCAAGTTGGGTGGGCAGTATAACTTCCTCACATATTGTAACATGAGCTGTAGGTCTCGATGGTAGGACTTCTATACATCCCATACCGAGCGAGCGAAGCGAGGAACATCCCCTACACACGTTAAATCTACCCTTAGTGATTTACCATTTGCGAGCAACATCCCCTACATTTCAATTGTGTAATACACCTCAACGGGGGGGGGGGGGGGGGGGGGGGGGGGGCTGGACGTGGAGGCGACCGAAGCGAGCCGGAGCGGCTAGTAAATAAATAAATGAACACATGTATATATAGGTACATATGAAAAAGCGTTCAATTCTAGGATTCGTTTCATAATGCCTCAATACGGATTTTAATGATGAAATTTTTCAAAAATGTTGATTTTAAAATTTTCCGATCCACTGCAATAGCTTCATTTTCTACGAAAATTCGCTAATTAAGGAGAAAATAAAACACTTACCCCATCACTAGGCCATAAATACTTATATTTATACTTAAGTGGTAACAAGAGTTTTAATAAACTCGATTTTTATATTACATCAGCTGATGCGATTGTCGTAGTTTATATAACGTGATTCTTTCTATGTCTCTCCAGTGTTCTAGCTCTTACGGGGAGCGGGCGGATAAACATATTTAAATACCTATGATATTTCGAAAGTTTTAGAGATCCGATCGAATTCGGATTATTATTTTCAATAATGAACCTTCGTAGTTACCAAGAAAAAATGCTTAACCTCTCTCAAAACTTGTTTTACGTTTAGAGAAAATAGAAGGGGGGGGGGGGGGGGTAACTGGACCAATTTTTGAATCAATTTCGATCAACCCTAAAGGGTAGAATAAAGGGCTGAAATACCAATATAAAGATTTAACACTTTCGAAATTAGTTATAAGTATTTTTTTCGGCTGATACCTGTTTAATACCATTCCAAAGAATCCAATAAAACTACCCATGTTCAGGACTTCCAGGAGAGAACGCTGAATTCGCTAGTGCGAGTTATCATTTAGCAAAGACATTGTAACAGTAAACAGTCATTTAGACAGTTGGATCTATAGGTACATTAAGTTCTACTAGAGTTCTTTTAGAATTTGGTAATTTTCAAGTTTATTTCAAGCTTTTCGTTTGGAAATAACTGTCGTGATGGAAAACTTTATATATTCATATTTAAATCAGATTTCGTTAAAATTCTAATGTTCTTCTATGAATATTATCAGTAGGTCAGGGCCGCCACATGGGGGGGGGGGGGGGGGGGCAAGTGGGTACTGTTGCCCCGGGCCCGGGCCCAGGGGGGCCCGATCCGGTCCTGCATTTAGTAAATAAAGTATTTTAGAATTTGTAGGCCTACATAAAACAGAGTGTATTACAATTGACGGGCCCTGATCAGATTATATTTGATTTACTACTCCAGACTGTTTCTCTCAAACAGTTGCGATGATTGCGATGGCCCAAAATATTACTCTTTACCCTTCACCGTCTTTACCAGTAGGCACTAGACAGAAGACTTGGGAGAGAGCATCCGTGGGCCAAGAAAGGTTGAATTCCCTTGCCATTCTCAGCACTAAGCACAAGTTAGCATCCAAACTTGACTTTTCTAAGGTTATTAAAGAATTTTCACTTAAATAGGCACGAAAGTTTTAAGTGTTTTGTCTTGTATTTTTCAAATGCAAATACACTTTTCTTCACTTCACTTTATTAGTTTTAAAATGTTTCATTTTATAAAACATGAAATTATAGCCTATTACAGTTTTCTATATTTAAAAAGTTTTCCACAATTATAATTACAATTACAGAATGCTATTATAACTCAACAAAACAAATTTCTCATTTTACTAATTCATATTTTTGATAGTTTTTCACTAAATAATTCTTGTATCTTTTGTTGTTATAAATCTAATTCTTTACTGCATAGCTTCATTACAAGTAGATAAAGTGTAATAAAACAATTATATTTTTGTAGATTTTTTTCCAAAATTAATTAATGTATTCTTTCAAACATAATCATTGTTTCAATTAATTCCTTCAGCCAACTTGTATACAGAGACTTTCCTTTTTAAGTAATCCGTCCATAACATTAAAATAAAGTTAATTGTATGCGTTGATTAATGATTATATGAAAATCAGTCAATCATAATTTCTGCCACAATCGTCCAATGGAGGAATGAGTAAATTGGAACTTCTCTGAATATGCCCTCTATTCACAAACAATTGTATTTAAAGTAGTTAAAATAAAAATCCTATGACTGATTGGATATAGAATTTTTGTTTCAAGGTAATTTATGGCATTTTTATGGTTTTATAATTGGTTGGTAATTACTAGAGTATGAATACTTGAATTTTCAATTCTAAAGTTACACTTTACTTTTGATTAAAAAATGTTGAATAAAACTTTGTGAAGTAGTAAGAGTTCAGCCCCTCAAGGTTCTTATTCGAACACTGAACCTTGGTAGGAAGTATAAATGATTTTTCGTTTGGTTAGAGGAGGTTTAATAGCTTTTTTTAAAAACAATTATCATAGCCATCTCTAGTAAAAGTGGCGCGACAAAAAAAAAAAAAAAAAAAAAAAAAAAAAAAAAAAAAAAGGGGGGGGGGGGCGTGGCCAGAATCTGGTCCCGGGCCCGAATTGGAGGTGTGGCGGCCCTGCAGTAGGTACATCACATTCCATTGGTACTGGAGCCTTCGATTCAGTGAGTGTCTGACCCGCAACGTTATGTATTGCGGGCTTGCATGGTACAGCTCCTTAGTACCTATACATATTGTCTGTTGTGAATTTCGTAACAAAAGTGTGACTTTTGTAAAGGGTTCATAGGAAGGTACCTATTTGTTGACGTTTTTTAATATCGACCATCCTGTTGAGTTTCTCTGTAACTCTGTGATGACGGACAAATCGAATCTTGTTCACCCAATGCCACAACCGGAGTGACCATCGACCATTACTGTAAAACCTGCGTTGGCTGCTATTTCCCTCTGCAGTCGTTAGGGTCTACCTACCTATTGATTGGTGTTCGTGATGCTCGCCTTCCTATCGAGTTGATTGAGCCGATTCAGTAAACAGACCTCACCAACCTTGAACTTGCCAGTGCTTTCGGGAGTTGATATTTATTTTATAACGTAAACTCGTAATGAATACGTTCACAACAGTTCATTATTTGAATACACACATAACAATTATTACAGTGTTGTGCGGATCAGTAACTGAAAATAGGTGTACTATCATTGGGTAAAGTAGGTATAGCTAAGATAGAGGTTTATTATTCATATATATACATATTAATTTTTAACATGGCGTAAAAAACATCTTTGTCCTCATTGGCATTGTTGTGAATTTAAACTTGTGATTGTTGAATTTAGGTTGTATATTCATTAATAATTTGTACTTGGTAGAGAATGAAGAGTGAGGAAGGTATATGAAGTCGAGGTTGAAACAGACTTGCGATAAACGCGATACAAATACTGTCACTGTAGATCAAGATAGAACAGTACCTACTTTGAGTTGCACAGTAAGAGTACCACCGTTCACTCTCAGTTTCAAATATATGGAGACGAGGTTTGGCTACAACAAACTAACAATTTTCTACACCTGGTAGGATAAGAAGCACAGAATTCAGCAACTACCTACCAAGAATCATCGTACGCAGAGATGGACCTGTGCTTGACGTGGTGTGGGGCTCCAAAGCATACATAATTATGTGGCCCATGCAAAAAAATGTGATTGATGGGAGTGAAAATCGTACTCACCAAGACAAATATGACGAGCAACAATTGAATAATTTGGTCTCAGAATGTCTCAAAACGGATTTCAATGAAGAAGAATGAAGAATTTTGAAGCCATTGTTTAGCTTCATATTCTTAAATAGCCAATAAGATTTTATTGTTATTGATATAGTTCTTTATTCGTAGTTTTTGACGCTTGCAACAATTATTTACGTATTAATTTATTAATTCAATAAAGTGCATTTTGAAATATTTCTATATTTTACTATTTAGGGTGGCACCCATCAACGTCCAGGGTGGCACTTGTCTAGGCTGGTGAGGGCTTGGGTGGCAGTTGCCTATGCCTGACAAGGGGCGGGTGGTATTTGGGGAAAAAACTGCTAGCAGGGAAGCAGTTGGAAACCACCCCATTGAGTACAAGAATATTGATGCGAATAGAATGGATGGTGTGGAGAGTCCTTTCAGAACTTATATACCTGTATCCCTTCCTGCACCCCCGTCCCGACCCAATGGTCGAGAAAGGTACCTTTTCTGTTTATTGAGGAAACCACAAAATACGTTAAAGGAGTTCACAACAGGTATATTATCGAGCTACCTAGGTCTTGAAGTCCATCATTTCATAATTTCGCGTTCTAAAAAAAAAAAAAAAAAAAAAAAAAAAAAAAGTCCCACACCTCAGAAGTGAAATTCCTGCAATATAAAACTAAATACACTGCCAAGGAAATGGCACATGAGCTTCCTCGTGGCCTTCACAGTACGTCACCCTTAAATTCCAGAAAACTAGAAACGACCGGTTCTGGCATCAGGGTATTAACTAAGCTGTGACCGTAACAAAAACATCCCTTTCGCGTATGCGCCTAGCGTACCGCTGCTGATATCACAAACGTCAACATTGATAACGATGTGTCCAGTATGATACTAGACACATCTATAGTGCCGGTCGAAATAAAAGGTAACAAGAAGACATGACGGAACTGATAGGGGACCATGTAGAGATATACCCGCACGATCCTTAAAAATTTGAAGAAAATCGCATCAAAATTGTGAAAATTACGGCTGTTGCAAGGACCGTAACAAGAATATTTCGTTCACGCATGCGCAGAGCGTACCGCTAATACAATTATGATGATTGTCTTATGGGACCTCAAGGGACCTTACCCACATCATCCCTGAAAATCTGACCGAAATCCGTTCAAAATTGGCCGAGTTATGACCGTCACAAGGAATTCACGTTAGCGCCTGTGCAGAAGCTACCGTTGATTCGATCATGATGAAGTTGATAGGGGAATATCTAGAGCTTAACCCGCACAATCCCTGAAAATTTGGTTAAAATCGGATCAAAATTGTGGAAGTTATGGCTGTTACAAGGAAATGTGGACGGACAGACAGACACGGAACCAAATTTGTTCAGGAGGCTCTGAAACGCAAAATGCGAGTGGAAATTTTGATTTGGAGCAAAAAAATTTTTTTCATTTCGAAAGTGAAAACAAAGCTTCCGCTGCCTTGCAGTCTCGGAAGCAAAAAAATGCCTGCCGAATCGGGAGTAATACTTGTAAGCAGGTACTAGACGATGCCTAAATCTGATTTCTGTATAATATAATTTTAGGCGATGGAATGAGACATTTAAAGTTGGCGATCAAGTTTTACGTAAATCTTTCACCTTATCGTCATCAGATAATCGTGTAGCAGCCAAATTGAACCCAAAATTTGAAGGTCCATACAAGGTAAACCACAGTAAGCTCTGGAGGAACCTGTCAGCTCTCAGATGTCCAAGGCCAAGACGCTGGATTCTGGCATCCATCCAAACTGAAGCTCTATCGACCACGTCAACCGCTTGAGGGGGGTATGTAACGAGGATACAATTTAGGATTTTGCGGTCTCGCTGTGAGCCATCTCCATAATTATTAGTCCAATGAAGATAGGCCAATTATTATCAACCAATAAGACACCGACACGCACGGGATTGATATGGACTCTCGTCTTGGTGAAAATATGATTATTCTATGTTTGTCTCTTGATAACTTTTGATTTGGTTCTAATATATTGTAAAACTGTGTTGAGGTAAAATTAAATAAACTGTTCGTTTCAAGTTTATCTACACAAATGTTTGTGATTTACCTGATTACTAGAGAAATTTGGAGTAATGAAGTTATATTGTTCAGGATTTTGATTTTTGAGGATTTGTTTCCTTTTCTTACTGCTATATACTCGTATAAAAAACATCAGCCTCGGTGCACCATTGAAGTGTGCGGCAGTTCGTTCGTCGGCTGAGAAAATTCTTCAAACCATATTGAAAAATCATGCGACTTCAAATTTTAAGCAATGAACTTCGAGACACCGATTTATCGTACCGATGTGCAGGTCTGTACCGAAATTCGGATGAAATATGTACTCGTAAAATGCACACGTAATTAAACTTTGAATGTCAACCGATGTTTACACTTTGCCAGCTGATGGTCTCACCTCCACTCTTTCCTTTTTCTTGCAGCTCGGAAGTGACCAGAAAGCTATCCGTTGGCAGTAGGTACTTTGGTAAATTTGGAAGCAACATTTTTAGGGAAATTCATTGAATAATATTTTTGTCAGTACTTAGGTATTTTAAGTAAGACTTTTGCTTATCACGTGTTTACACTTTGTGTGTCCTTAGTCAGAACCCAAAACTTCCCAACACTGTCCTTTCCCATTTTAATGAATTTAATGAAATTGAGAGTCTAAGTTTCTACAAATAATTTGCTGTTCGGGCGGACGAAAAACGTGTACCAAGTTGAGTGGGCAGCTCCCTCTCTTGAAAGAACAAATTACGATCAAATCGACGTTATAAGAAAGTCACGGTTACCTATGCATAGACGCTCCCGGCACTATTGATTCTACGGCATTCAAATTTTTAGGAGACCATCTAGGAGCTAATCCACACATTTCTTGTAAATGTCATCAAAATCGCTCCATTAGTCTTGGGTTTTCACGTGTCAATGAACTTTAGTTCATATGGCGCATGCGGAATAGTTATTTCTCAACCAATCACGAAAAACCTCTTAGAGCCATCTCCTGAAACCTATACTCAACTACCCTTCGAGTTTGAACGGAATCAGGCAGATAGATCGTCAGAAATCTACATTTTATGTTTGCCCATGCGCACACGTCATTATTGGTCTGATGAATATGAAATTTATAGGAGGATCATTTAGGGACTTACCGCCAAAATCCCTGAGAATTTAATCAAAATCGGACAACGCCTTAGTATAGTGTTATGGGCGTGACAAAGAATGGGGAACTTCCATGTGTTGGAATTTCACACTTTTGACATCAGATTTCGATTCAGCTCAAAAACCCCCTAGTTCCAATTTTCACCTCAAAATACCGTTTAGTTAGGCTAATAAATGGGTAGACGTAGTATTGCAAGGAAGCTGAGGGTTCGCCCAGGCAGGGGGGGGGGGAGACGTCATCGTGCAAATTAATTTCAAGAGCCATATTACTGGTCTGATACCCATCATATAGCACCTTTTTGGAAAGCTCTCATCAATTCTATTGAACAAATAAAAAATAATCATGAAAATTCCCCATTAGCACAGACGCACATACAAATAGACTGGGAACTAAAATTGATCAGCAAGTTCTAAAACGCAAAATTCTAGTGGAAATTTTGATTTCGGAGAGAACAAAATTATTGGCCTTTTTGCACGAATACAAAGAACAAATTTCGATAGTGAGGAAGCAAAATGTCTGTAGTTCTTTGTAGTTTTGGATACATGCTAACTAGCTTTTAATGAAGTTGTTATCTGATACCAAACTCGGTTGTTGGTTTCCTCTGTTTACTATTATATGACCCAAAGTACGTAGGTAGTTATTTTCAGTCGAACCCTTGGTGGAACTAAAGGTCGACCTTGGGGGCGGATTTTGATGAGAAAATCGATGTTTCAATGATTCACTAAGTACACATCGCTCAAGTCGAGCGGTTTCCGACGAGATGTTGCTCTTGAACTTTTCCATTCCCGAGCGAGGGCGGGAGGGGTCGGCGGAAAACTCGTGACCCCGCTGCGTCAAGGTCGGGGGCGGCCGCAGCGGTGACCCACAAACCACCTGCCCCAGCTGCGGGGGCGGCGACCGCCTCATGCGGCCTCCGGGGGCAGACGGCTCCACTTTCCTGCATCGACCCCCGCCCTACTACGTAGGTACTTCACTGCTATTGGTTTATTATTTTCAATAATGAACCTTTGTAATCGACCAAGAAAAAAAAAATTGTTTTACCCTCCCTCAAAATTTGTTGGTTTACGTTTCAAGATGCGTACAATTTTAAAAAATCAATAAATAAAATAAATGAATTAAAAATAAAAATCCGTCCGGCTGCCGTATGCCGCACAGTTTCAATCCTAGGGGTTGTGGTTGAAAAAATTCCGAAACCACAAAATCGATAATAATGAATATTGCGGTACTACTACCCTAACTAATATCGGAAACTAATAGAAATGAGATAAATAGAGAAGAAGAAGAAAAAAAAAAATACACTGCCAAGGACATGGCGCAGAAGCTTCCTCGTGGCTTCAACGTGACATCAATAAAAATAACTAAGCTGTGACCGTAACAAAAACATCACTTTCGCGCATGCGCCTAGCGTACCGCTGCTGATGATTGCAAAGAATGTGATACGGGACCTCAAGAAACCTTGCCCGCATCATCCCTGAAAATCTGACCGAAATCCGTTCACAATTGCCTGAGTTATGACCGAAACAAGAAAATTTTGTTTGCGCCTGCGCAGAGGCTACCGTTGATTCGATCATGACGGAACTGATAGGGGACCATGTAGAGCTATACCCGCACGATCCCTAAAAATTTGAAGAAAATCGCATCAAAACTGTGGAAATTACGGCTGTTGCAAGGACCGTAACAAGAATATTTCGTTCACGCATGCGCAGAGGGTACCGCTAATGCAATTATGATGATTGTCTTATGGGACCTCAAGGGACCTTACCCACATCATCCCTGAAAATCTGACCGAAATCCGTTCAACATTGACCGAGTTATGACCGTCACAAGGAATTCACGTTAGCGCCTGCGCAGAAGCTACCGTTGATTCGATCATGATGAAGTTGATAGGGGACCATCTAGAGCTTAACCCGCACAATCCCTAAAAATTTGGTTAAAATCGGATCAAAATTGTGGAAGTTAAGGCTGTTACTAGGAAATGTGGACGGACAGACAGACAGACACGGAACCAAATTTGTTCAGGAGGCTCTGAAACGCAAAATGCGAGTGGAAATTTTTATTTTGGAGCAAAAAAATTTTTTTTCATTTCGAAAGTGAAAACAAAGCTTCCGCTGCCTTGCAGTCTCGGAAGCAAAATGTGAGGCTTAATCGTTCCATTGGTGAAGTTAGCTAAAAGTAATATTGAGGTGATTTTGGTCTAATGGTTGGTAATTTTGCATTAAATTCATTATCACTCACGGAATATTCAATTTCATGCTATATTTTGAAACTAGTAAGGTATTAATGACCGTATTTCACTTGGGTTTGTTTCACCGCCATTTTTAAGTAAAAACTCACTGTTTTAAATCATGCAAATCGCTACAGAAAATTGAAGAAAATCAATACTTGCAGAGGTTTGCAGAATGAACGGGTTAAAAATTCTGATTCTACTTTAAATTCTGCAAAGAATGCTTTTAGTTTCGAGACTTGACTGACCGGTACTCATATCTTTTTACATTAACAACTTTATACCACTGGTTTTCAATATCCATTTTCTGACAAGAAGAGAAAGAAATTAAAAATTAATACCTTGATAGGATCCTTGATGTGCTCTCATCGCTTGGTGTCTTTGGACCACTTCATGCATGGATTGCTAGCTACCTTGCTGCTCGGCAGCTTTTAGTGCGTGTAAGTGGTGTTGTTTCTCACTCCTTTCCTGCCACATCGGGGGTTCCTCAGGGCTCGCATCTTGGTCCCCTTCTCTTCAATCTGGTGATTAATGGCGTTATTTCCTTCCTGCACCATACACAGTTCTTGATATATGCTGACGACCTGAAGCTCTTCATCTCCTTCCGTGACCCCTCAGACTGCCAACTTCTCCAACAAAACCTGGATGCCCTCTCTCAATGGTGTGACATTATCGGACTAGCCCTGAACCCATCTAAATGTGCAGTCATTTCCTTCTATCGTTCCCACTCTCCAGTCATCCACCCCTACTCAATCAACGGTGTAACAATTCCTCGTAGGGCTGATATTGTGGACCTTGGCGTGCACTTAGATTCCCAGCTTTCCTTCTCCGACCACATAGCTGAGGTGGCGTCCCGTGGAATGCGCACACTTGGTTTTCTGAAACGGAATACCAGAGAGTTCTCTGAGGCACCAGCTCTTGTGACACTCTATAAGACTCTCGTGCAGCCAACTCTGGAGTATGCATCAGTGATTTGGAGTCCATATTATGAGTCCCATATTGTGCAAATCGAACGCGTCTTCAGGGCTTTCCTCCGTTACCTGGCATATAAGCTCTCCATTCCTCGTGAGAATTTGGACTACCAACTACTCGCTCGTCGCTTCAGCTTGATGTCTCCACGTGACCGTCGCCTGTGTGCGGATATTACATTCCTTCATGGTTTGCTGTCGGGTCGGATTGATGCCCCTGATCTCTTGGCTCGGGTTGGCTTTCTCGTACCTCGCCTCTCTTCCCGTTCTGTCACGCCTTTTGCCATCCCCTTTTCTTCCACAAATTACTTATATCACCGCCCACTGAGCCGCCTTCCTCGCCAAGCGAACCTCCTCTCATCATCACCTCCCTTCATCGACATTCTTTCTTCGCCCATCTCAACCATCAAATCTCAACTTTTCCGCCACCTCTGCTTGGATACCCCTAAATAACTTATTTTGCCAATCAGTGTGACTCTCTAGTGACTTTCCATTTCATATATTCATAATTAATTTAGGTACTACCTGTTCACTTTTCTTTTTTTTCTCTCTCTTGTAATTGGGTTCGTCCCGTATCTTCAAAAATAAATAAAAAAAATAAATAAATACTAAAAAGTTGAGAATATTATTCGTCAAAACCTTCGAGAGATTCATTTTAGTCCAAACCAAGATGATCACAAGAAGAGGAAAAATTAAATATTAATTGCCAGAGGAATTATGTCCTTAGGGGTTAGTAGAGGGAAAAGGTTCGTTTCAGCACAGGGGCCAACACGGCGCAGAATACTAACCCGCACAACACATGATACTAACCCGCATAACACATGATGGCTCACCAGCACAACGCATAAATTGAAATTTTCTGTACATTGTGCTTAAATTATTCGCGGGGGTAGTAGGTTTCACGCCCTTGTAGTTCTCCCCTATCTAGGGGCGCGGCGGCTAGGAAGTAGAGCCTTGTTGGGGTTAATTGTCTCCTTCAAGGTGGTGTTTCCCCGGCCTCAACCGGGGGACGCGTTAAGAGGCCCTATGGTCTATACGTTTACCATCGTACAACTGTATATTGTGCTTCCGTTTATCTTAAGATCAAAAAATAATTAGGCGTTTAGATCGGGAATCGTACAGGCGACCTCCTGGTCACCAGACAAATGCTTTAACCAATTGAGCCATGACGCTAGATGGTCAATTATGAATATAAGTTTTTCATACGATTAAGTGTTGGCCCCTGTGCTGAAACGAACCTTTTCCCTCTACTGGGGTTCCTCACAGTAATTTTCTATTTTGGTGCGTTCAATGGAGCATGGAGTTACCCAGAGAGGTGGTATTCCAAGTAAATATCATCGATTTGAGACCTTTAGTTACCACCCTGGGTGCTGAAGTAGTTTTTTTCAAAATCTTTTATTTTGACTTTTTTCATCCTGAAACACATTAGTCGAAACACTGTCCGTCCAGAGCTTTTCTCCAAAACTACTTGACCAAAGTTTATGAAATATGGCTCAAAAATCATACATTAGCCAGAGATGTGCCAGTAACATCGGCATCAGTTGTGATCAACTCATGCCAATATATCACAAAAAACTCAATTAAGGGCCAATATATTACAAAATCGAGATCTCGACAACTTTCAAGGTAACAGTGGTGATTTTTTGGTTGTCAATGATAAATATAATCCCAAAAAATCGATTAAAACTATCCGCCAAAAAAAAAAAAAGTTTGATTTCCAATGGTAAAAAAAAATTCCAAAAAAATCGAATTGTCAATGATAAATGTAATCATACATTAGCCAGAGATGTGCCAGTAACATCGGCATCAGTTTTGATCAACCCTAAAGGGTAGTAATTAAGGGCCAATATATTACAAAATCGAGATCTCGAAAACTTTCAAGGTAACAGTGATGATTTTTTGCTTGTCAATGATAAATGTAATCCCAAAGAATCGATTAAAACTATCCGCCAAAAAAAAAAAAAAAAAAAGTTTGATTTCCAATGGTAAAAAAAATTCCAAAAAAATCGGATTGTCAATGATAAATGTAATTATACATTAGCCAGAGATGTGCCAGTAACATCGGCATCAGTAGTGATCAACCCTAAAGGGTAGTAATTAAGGGCCAATATATTAAAAAATCGAGATCTCGAAAACTTTCAAGGTAACAGTGATGATTTTTTGCTTGTCAATGATAAATGTAATCCCAAAGAATCGATTAAAACTATCCGCCAAAAAAAAAAAAAAAATAAAAGTTTCCAATGGTAAAAAAAATTCCAAAAAAATCGGATTGTCAATGATAAATGTAATTATACATTAGCCAGAGATGTGCCAGTACCATTGGCATCAGTTTTGATAAACCCTAAAAGGTAGTAATGAAGGGCCAACTTAACTTCGAGATCTCGAAAACTTTCAAGGTAACAGTGATGATTTTTTGCTTGTCAATGATAAATGTAATCCCAAAGAATCGATTAAAACTATCCGCCAAAAAAAAAAAAAAAAAAAAAAAAAAAAAGTTTGATTTCCAATGGTAAAAAAAATTCCAAAAAAATCGGATTGTCAATGATAAATGTAATCATACATTAGCCAGAGATGTGCCAGTAACATCGGCATCAGTTGTGATCAACCCTAAAGGGTAGTAATTAAGGGCCAATATATTACAAAATCGAGATCTCGAAAACTTTCAAGGTAACAGTGATGATTTTTTGCTTGTCAATGATAAATGTAATCCCAAAGAATCGATTAAAACTATCCGCCAAAAAAAAAAAAAGTTTGATTTCCAATGGTAAAAAAAAATTCCAAAAAAATCGAATTGTCAATGATAAATGTAATCCCTAAAAATCGATTAAAACCATCCGCCAAAAAAATAATTAAAAAAAAAAAAACGTCGGATTTTCTACCAGGCACGAGAATATGGTGCGCTTTTAACTGTACAAAAATGTTAGACCTTCTCGCAGGTTACGCTCAGCAGGTGATTCACTCGCGGGCATGTTTCTGGAAGGGTAACAAAAAATGTCTGCCAAGTTGGGTGTGCAATGGTTATTTCTCTACTATGTAATTTATAGAAAATTTTACCAGAACATATACCCAATTACCTACCGAGTTTAAACCAAATCGGACCAATAGATGGCAAGAAATCGGCATTAAGAGAAATTCACGTTTGCGCATGCGCACAGGCTATTATTGATTTGACAGCTTTGAAAATTATAGGAGACCGTACAAGAGCAAACCGGCACAATCCCTGAAAATTTCGTCGAAATCGGACTGAAACTTGGTATAGTTTTGGGCGTGACAAGTTTTTACCACAGACATCAGACAGGCCGACAGACACGGAACCTAAATTGATCAGCAAGCTCTTACACGCTAAACGAAAGAGGAGATTTTGACTTTGGAGGACACAATTTTTTTCAACTTCAATCACGAACACAAAGCTTCCCTACCTTCCGTAGTGAGGAAGCAAAAGTTATCATCACACAAACACATTCAGGGATATAATTATAAGTACATTTAGGATTTCTTAAAAATAAAGGATCTCATAGGCTAGGAAGTGACAAGTGCTTACAAGCGTCGTAACACCGGTTCTTCTCAAAAAATTAAATGCAATTTTCAGTTCGCAGGACAATACTTTATGAGCGCAGTGTGTTTGAATTGAAAAAAAAAAAAAAAAAAAAAAAAAATCCTGGCAAAAACTAAAAGTAGCATTGGATGGCATACTTGGAAAAGTTTATCAGCAACATACCTACCTAAGTATAAGTTTTGTATAATAAAAATTTGCTTAATAAAAAATTGCGTTTTGCTTACAATTAATGAGAAAGGGGTCTGAGCGCGATTCGCTCGATACAGACCTTGGAAAGTATTGAATTCTCATTACAATGCGCTTTTGCAGACGTCAGTCAGAACAACATTAGTTTCTAGATAATTTTGAAGGACAAATGTCTAGAGGAGATGGGGGAGGAAAAGTCACAAATTTAGACTGATTTTCAATTATTTTATACGTTTATCTATAGTTCTGTAGCTCGAATCATTTTGTTTGTGCATGCTGTCAAACTTTAGTGCGTAAAAAATGAGTGAAGGACAATCTAGTTCTGCAGGTTCTGGAAAAAAAAAAAAACTTGAAAATATGCTTTCAGCGATCGATGAGGTGACCATTTTTTTGTATAGACAGACTATGATTTTACTCACTGAGAATAGACTGAATTATCAAGGTGAAATGATTCATGTCTTTAGGATGGCCCGTGATTTGAATTTTTTCAGGACCAAGACGAGCAAACGTGGTATGGAGAGACAACATGTGGAGGACAGACTATCAAATAATTCCGATTTTCGCAAATTTGAAGGGCAAAACTTGAATAATCAAATTTCTCATAGAATAAAAATTGAACACAATTTAATTCTGCATCAATTAAACACCAACCGAGCACCAATTCTGCACAAAAACCGCAACCAAGCTCAACCGAGTAATTTGCATATAAATGTGTTAAATAGACATGATGGTTCCCAGAAAAATCAACTTTTTGTTTCCCAAATCATCACTTAGGCCCGTTTTTGCATTTCCCCTGATATATTTCTCATAAAAATGGCGCACAGTGGGCCAGAAACCGATTCTTTATTTTATTTTTCTGGGAAATTTTATTTTTCTTATAGGACATTTTGCGCTGATTCCGAATATTTATACCCCATATCCCTGTACCTAAAATAGCTTCTTCGACCCAAGAAATCGATTTTCGAATTTTTTTTTCACTTTTTGACCTTTGGAACTAACGTAAATTTTTTTCGTACGAGAGAAAAGTTGTAGAAGAAGGAATTATGCATCGAACGACACCACCGCCAGCTTTTCCTCGATTTCTAGCGGTTTTTCAAAGTTATTTTAACCTAAAACTTACTTGTTGGGGATTTCCACGCAAGTGGTGAGTTGTAAGTTAAAATAACTTCCTTCCTCTACAACTTTTCTCTCGTCCAAAAAAGTAGGTCAGTTCCAGAGGTCAAAAAGTGAGAAAAATGGTCAAATGACTAGTAATTGTTCATCATTTGCCGTTCCAAGTTCCATATTGTGCTTCCGACGAATCGCACTGCGTCGAAAAATGTTTAGTTTAGCTAGAATCATGGTTCAGTTTTATTGTGCTTACGGATGTATCAGTAGGCAGAAGAAGGCACGCTTGCGCATGCACACATACCATTGTTGATCCGAAACCAATAAAATTTATAGAGAACCATCGAGAAGCTAACCCACACAATCCCTGAAAATTTAATCAAAATCGGTTCATTAATCTCGGAGGTACACATGTGTCAACCATTTTTAGTTTTGCGCATGCACGATGATCATTACTCAATCAGTCGCAATAGAACACAGAGGGCACTTTTCTGATATGTATAACCAACTACCCTCCGAGTTTCAACTAAAGTGGACTCATGGATCGTAAGAAAACGACGTTATAAGAAATTTACGTTTGCGCTTGCGCACACGTCAGTATTGATTTGATTGCAATGAAATTTATAAGGGATCATCTTGTAGTTGATCCGCGCAACCCCTGAAAATATGATCAAAATCGAACTAAAATTGAGAATTCCCAGTGCTTTTGAATGGGAGTAGTCGTGTCGGTGTCCCACACGGGGGTGGTGAGCCTCTCCACCTGCCCGACCACCACTCAACGCGTAGACAGCGTTCCAGCAGTTCGTTGGGTGCAGCACCCCGCTTCGCCACTCATCACCATCCCCGCTTGGAGGCCGTTCCTACCCGCCTCCCCTACAACCACCCCCACCCAGGGGCGGCGCACCGCTCAGCCGCCCACCGGTTTGTATTTCTGGAGGCGGCGACCCGACGAGACGTGTTTACCTCCGGGAATAGATCGCACGCCCCCGTCACCGAGACTTGCCTGGGATCGTGAGCCGCAAACGACGATCAACAAGTAGGTAGGTTTATGTCTCCATAATAACACAATTCTGCTTCTTTGTGTAAGTCGATTGAAGCTGTCGTCAGTTATGTGCTCGCCTTTGTATGGTAAACAAGTTTTGGAACTCACACTGAATGTAGTTCATATAGACAGAGCTTCCTTGATAGTGCGTTGGCTTGTAAAACCCAAGTTTGAGAAAGAAATAACCGAATAAAAATTCGTTTCATAACATTCTAAGACCGAATCAGTGAAAATATTTGAAATAATAATTGGCTATAATAAGAGTTTTGGATTTTTAGCTTTTTTTGAAAATTTTATAGATTTTAAAAAAAAATTAAAGTGGTCAGAGATTGCTGGTCAACAACAACTCGTCCTTTCTTTTTGAAAACTTGATTTTTTTTCTTTTTGCGCAAGAACGGAATTTGTATCTTCTAAGGAGGGTTATAGTCTGGAATGACACACTTTTTTTTTTTTTTCAAGCAAATTTTTATAATTTGAGCAATTCAAGGTGCTCAACAAGGGCTGGTCAACGAACTCATCCTCCTTACATTTAGAAGGCTGATTTTTCGGTGCGGCATTGCAGTTTTTATCTCAATCCCAAGGCCTAAGGAGGGTTGTCGTCTGGAGGAGTTTATACAGGCTTTAAACTCTGGGATTCGTTTCAGAATGCCTCAAAACAGATTTTAATGAATAAAATTGTCAAAACTTTTAATTTTACCATTGTTGGAGCTATTTCAATAGCTCATTTTCTACGAAAATTCCTTGAAATCATAGGTGTATGCCTATGTGTCTGTGTCGAACTCAAGTGGCGACCTAACTTGTGCCCGAATTCTACACCATGATGCAGTTGCCAAGCTGGTAGCACATGTCCTGTTATCCAGTCAGGATGTGGAAAGGGAGGGACTATAATTTATTGCGAGTGACGAGGTCGAAAAGCTGCAACTGTGGACATCAATGTCATGACTACGACTGTGTCATGGCGTGGTAGAAGTGCCACGGAGCATCTCGAGATGGACGTCCCCGCAGGGTTGCTTCGTGGTATCACCACCCGCGTCCTTATGGGATCTTACCTCGTGTGGTGGTCGTCCTCATTGTCATTAGGGGTACTTCCTTTCATCCCTCCTCCACCTTTCTCAACATCACTAACCCTTTCAGACCAGGAGCTGGCTACATGTTTGCCATTATCATTTATACAAAAGCTTTAACTACTTTAATTTATAGAGTTTAAGTGACCTTATTAAGGAATCGTGAATCTGGCAGGCCGCAAAAGGGGCAGCCAGCCACAATAATTAGTCTAATTAGCCATTTTGAGGCCAGAAAAAACATCATCAGATACATGGATGAAAATGGTATCAAAATGTAGTAGACTGTTCCTAATGAAGGAATCGCTCAGTCTGGCAGTCCAAATTTGGGGCAAAATGGCTGCCAGACTCACTCAAAATGGACGAAAAGGGACCAAAAAACATCATACTCATACATCTGTAAGTGAAAGTTCCAGTCATACAGCTTCAAATATCATCTCAAATTCCACACACATACTCATATCCATTATATAATATATATTTATACCGGGAATCCCAAACGTCCTCCTTCCCCCCAACTATTTCCACAATTTTTGAGCTATCGAAGTGAAACTTGGAGGGCGTTTTTGGGGAGCCTGATACTATCTTAAGCAAAGAAATTTTAGAGCAAAATCCAAAAGTTTTTAAACTACTCAAGGGGGGGGTTATTGGTTACGTGGAAAATTCGTTCTCAATATTTGGCCGAGTGATACCATTTTATAGATATTTTAGCGCTGAACATTATATCGAAGTGAAGTGAAATGACTAGATACTAATATACTTCAGACTAAATGGTTGCCAGACGCTAAAGCATTGATCAAGGACTGTAAGGCTAGTTGTTATCAATTCTGCTAGTTGATGTTTTGATTAACTTGGAAAAATAGTTGTTGAAGGAGGTGGGTGGTAGAGGATAGTAAATCGTAACATTATTGACCGTTCACACAATAAGGATTCGCAATGTTCACTTACAGCACTAAACAAAAATAGCAGTGCCATGGACCCAACCACAGTACATAATTATTCTTCGTTGCAGCTAGCATTTAAATTGAATTGAATTTGGATTATCAGCTAAGTCGGTTACAGTAATTTCATCACTAAGCATTACTTCCTACGAACGATTCAATCACCCTTGTCGGAGCATAGTCTCCTTGAGTGGAAAAAATTCATTTATTGCAAAATAAATAGACATTTAGCATTTTGTAGGCTTTGATAGGCACTAATGTGCATATCAGCATATGAACATCATTACATTAAAATATAAATATTCGTAAACTTTTTGAGAAAATGGTGGCTTCAAGATTAACTTGACATTTGGATTTTCATAACTTACTTGCTCCTCAACAATCCGGGTTCAGAAAAGGAAGATCAACAATTGAGTGTCTCGTAAGTCTTGAATCATATGTGAAAAATTCATTCCAAAAACAACAAGGCGTAGTGGCTGTTTTCGTTGATATTACAAACGCATTTGATTCCATTCCTAGCATTGTTGGGCACCTCTCACATTTCATCCTCAACTATCTGGGGCAAAGAAGTTTCCTTGTTCTCAGTGGCAGCGTTCTATCAGATTTCTACTATCAAGAGAACGGTGTTTCTCAAGGTCGGGGTTGTTCTCGATTGTTATTGATGGAATTCTTGAATCAATACCACCATCAGTGCAGGCATGTCTCTATGCGGTTGACCTTGTTATTTACACTACTGCTCCCCAAATAACACTCATGACTGAACAATTGCAGAGTTCTATATAAATAATATAGCTACATGGGCAAGATTTCATGGTTTGACAATTTCTAAACCAAAAACATCATACTTTGTGTTTTTAAGAAAAAATAATCCGTTCAATATCTCACTCCATTTGGATGGTAACATGATCGGAAACTCGGAATCTGTAAGATATTTGGGATGGAATTGGATAGGACAATGGACTGGGTTCACCACATTATTCAGCTGAGAATCGAGTCTCTGAAAGCACTCAACATTGTGAAAGTTCTTGGGGTAGTGATCGCAAATGTATGCGACGTTTTTATTGATCATTCGTAAGATCAAAAATTGATTACGGTTCCATACTCTATAGATCTGCTACCCCCAATGTCCTCAAAATGATTGACTCCATTCATAATCAAGCCTTACGCTTAGCAACAGGCGCGTTTCGATCAAGCCCCATCCCTAGCTTGCTAGTGGATGCTGGTGAACTACCACTCTCACACCGACGGAGTATTTTGTCGCTGAGGTATGCTATGAAAATAAAAGCAGCGTCTGAACATCCACATCATGATGTTTTATTGGAACCACTACCACTAGGCAACATTCGATCCTCACTTCACCTCATTTGTTCTGACTTGCTGATGTACCTATTCATTAACGTTACCAAAATTGTATACTGAAAAGGTCTGCCCCCAAGCCCCTTGGACTCTCCCGACTCCTCAATTTTGCTTCACATTAACCAAATTCTCAAAGAAATTTGCAACACCTGAACAATTTACGTCAAAATTTTATGAAATTATTGCCTTTTATTCTCCTTGCACGATTGCCTATTGTGATGGCTCCAAAACAAGCAGTGGTGTAGGGAGCGCTGTATACATTGACTCAGGGGTATATAAATTCACTCTCCCATCAAAAGCATCTATATTCACAGCAGAACTTTTTGCAATACACAAAGCAATCACACTGATAAATGAGACAGAGAGTAGAATAGTTGTTTGCTGTGACTCTCTAAGTGCATTGCAAGCCATAAAGAAAGGTGTTGACACTCATCCTTTGGTTGAAAACATTCTGCTTGGAATTCAAAAAATATATGCTTCTGGGAATTCCGTTACATTTTGCTGGGTTCCTGGACATAATGGAATACACGGAAACAAAGTTGCAGATATCAGTGCAAGGACAGCCACAGAACAGCCAACATCCACTTTCATGCACATAAGATCTGATTACAAATCCGTTGTAAATAAAGCCATCTGGAATAATTAGAGGTTGGAGTGGCAATTAAGGGAACACCAAAAACTATGGGAGGTTAAGAAACACGTATCCTCATGGGCCTCATCTTCTCGAACCATAAAGCTCCCTGATGGAACAGTCCTCAACCGTCGTCGTGAAGAAGTAATCTTAACTCGTCTTCGCATAGGCCACACACGGCTTACTCATCAGCACCTTATGTCCACACAGCGAATACCACCACCGGAATGCTCAACATGCAGATGCTTACTTACGGTTCGTCATCTACAGACAGAATGTCCAATTTTCTGTGATCTACAACCAGACACACCAAGAAATCTTGAAGAACTGATAGGGAACAATTCCTCTCATTTGAACAATTTATTTCAAAAGTTGAAAATATTATCAGTGTTCTACAAATTGTAACATTATTTCGTTAATTGCATCAAATGTATTCAGCGCCCATGACCACTTAAAGGTTGCATGCGCTTTAATAAAGAAAAAAAAAATATTCGTATTATGTTGATTTCTTTTCATTAATATACTTATTGGTATATTATTCAACTTCTCAAAAGTATAGTTTATAGGTATGAATAAATGGAAAACAACAGTTACCTTGTTCCGTGTGTGGAACTAGATCTATTTTTACTCTTCGGCCATAAAATGTGTCTCCAAATGTTTCGTTTGGTATGGAGTTAAGACATGTAATAATTTTAATTAAGTAAGATTGTTACTTACCTATCAACCAAACATTCAAGCCACAAACCTGAGAAGACGAGCTACTCAAGTGATGATGATGAAGAAGATCATATCCGCACAGGAAGGTATTAATCGAACAAATTAAAATTATAGCGAATTACTTGGGGGAAGTTGGAAAATGCTACGCTCTGGGTACCCGGCCGCTCTAGGTAGTGGTCCGATGTGTAAAGTTTGGTCGTCTTGATGCTCGCAAGCTCGCATCTCAAAAATACATAACATCAAGTAGTCTATCCCCTATCAAAAATTCAGATTAGTTGGACATTTATGCCAAAATGATGTGTACTTGGTGGTCTGGATTAGTTGGGCATATATGTCAGAATGATGGGTTTAGTTTAGTGGTCTGGATGCTCACAATCTCGCACCACAAAAATACGTAACATCAAGTTGGTTTAGTTGCCACTGGTGCCCAGTTCAGGTGAGCCCATGTATGTAAATTCGAAATTTCACTAATGAGTGAGGATGGGAAACTCCGGTAGGTAGGTACAACTTGTATGCGGGCATAGAGCCCCGATGAATCAGTGCCACTGTGCGATCGTATCTCTCTAATGAGTATGGAAACAATATATCATTTGGTTTTCTAATGGTTTTGGCGATGCGTTCCGATTTTCAAAGTCATTTCAAACAAGCCCCGAGGCCGATTCAGACAGCCAGTCCTTGGGATCAGGAAGGTTCTTACAATAACATCAAAAACACTTGCGAAATCCACGAGCCTTGGGGGTTTGCCCATCGGTAGGAACCTACCTCTGACTCAAGCCCCAGTAAACTGGAACACGCACAATGCATAATCGATGAACAACTTTGATCCGTCACGCATATCAATACGGCAAAATATAATTTCTCCTTGTTTAGTTTGACAAAATTAATAGCATATCATTAACTTCCATAAAATAGTCGTAGAAGCGTGCTAGTAATCGCATTTGTAAATACGAACATTCCATTCGTGAGTGCCCAGGGCAAAATTAAACCATGCGTCTTAATCCTTTTACTAAGATTATATTAACCTACTGCTATACTTAGTAGGCGTAAAAGCGTTTCATGTGACTCACACCACATAGTTGTCACCAAAATACACGATTTTTGATCCTC
This sequence comes from Adelphocoris suturalis, assembly GCA_030762985.1. Lineage (NCBI taxonomy): Eukaryota > Metazoa > Arthropoda > Insecta > Hemiptera > Miridae > Adelphocoris > Adelphocoris suturalis. The sequence continues at coordinate 31,396,578 of CM061048.1, forward strand.
AATAATATGTTTCTACTATTAGGTGGACTCTAGTTTGATAAAACCTCGCAGCAATCATAAATGTAGTGTCAACTTTTGATCCAACTAGAAGAATTTAATAACAGCATATTGTAACTCGGAGAGCACTATTATTGCAGCATTCCGATAAAAATGCACTGCATTGCAGACTCTCTGGGATAAAAATTCCGTTCTTGCGCCAAAAAAACAATCTTTCCAGCCTTTTTTTGCAGCACATTAAATTGGTCAAATTTCAAAAAATTTACTTAAAAATGGATAAAATGTCTAAAAATCATTAAATTTATATTTTTTGGCAGAATATTGCTCAAATGAAGTTTATTAACTATAAAATGGAACATTCAAAAATTTATATACAAAATTATGCTGAAAAATATACTTAAAATTAATTAAAATTTGCTGAAAAATCTATAAAAATTGCAATATGGCTTAAAATTTAAAACCTATATTTGAATATGAGATTTCTATTTAGAATAAGTGTTTTGCCATAAAATTAATAGCTAACGATTTCCTTGCACTCAAAAAGCTCAAATATCAAAATATTTAACATTATACAAGACAATAATTTACTAAAATTCGCCCATACAGTCATGTTGCATGACTGGATTTTCTTTTTTTTTTTTTTTGCCATTTTCATGTCTTTCATTTTTCACGAAAAAAATTGTCCCAAGTAGATGATTTGACCATCAGCATAGGTAAACAATATTAATGAGACTCGTATAGGTAGGATTTAACATTTTTCAGCTCAGCAAAATTAATGGCTCATACATTTTTAATATTTCAGTTCGTTGTTGATAAACTTTTGTTGACTAAAATTCTGCTAAAATAGAACCATTTAAATAGTTCTTAGCCATTTCTAGATACGTTTTTTGCACATTTTTGAAATTTTACCAATTTAATGTGCCCAAAAAGAGTTCGCCAACGAACTCATCCTTTCGCTTCTAAAGCTTAATTTTTTGGCGCAAGAACGGAATTTGTATTTCAATCCTGAGGAGAGTTATCGTCTGGAATGATATATATATATAAACTTCGAAAAAGCGTTAAACTCTAGGGTTTGTTTTTCGTTTCAGAATGCTTCTCTAAAGAGTTTTCAATAAAGAGAGTTTTCGAAAGTTTTGATTTAAAATTTTTTGGAGACATTGCTATAGCTTCCTTTTCTTTGAAAATTCATTAAAATGGCTAAAAACGGATAAAAATCGTTCAATATCTTTTTTTTTGCAGAATTTTGGTCAAAATAAGTTCATCAATAATTAACTAGAACATTATAAAAATTTTATACAAAATTATGCTAAAAATTGTAGGAACCTACTTAATTTCATTCATATTTGCTAAAATAATCTATAAAAACGCTGGAAATCCATAATATTTTTTGAATAACAGAATATTATTAAGAACAAGTTTTTTTTCCATAAAACGGAAAAAATTTTTTATTTCTTTAATTTCTTTGCGCTTTAAGTGCACAAACCTCAAAACAAATAACATAAGATAATTCGATAAGGTACGAAGATTTCAAGAGTATTCATGCTGCATGACTGGAACTGAAAAAAAAAAAAAAAAAAAAAACACAAAACACCCCTAGATACGTAAGAATAGGTAGAAAACGATAAGGTAGAGAGATTTCAAGAGAACTGTCATGTTTTGCTTCGTCACGAGACATTCCTATTGCAGCATATATGTAACTAAGCAACTGCCTACTGTATAAATAAATACACAAATGCATTATAAATGTAGATGTGCATAATTTCTAAAAATAGATGGTTAATAATTTATAATAGGTGTACCTATAATTTCTATCTTGGTTTATTATTTTCAATAACGAACCTTTGTATTCTAGTCTTGTATTCTTTTTCTTCTATGGATGTGCGAATCATTTTAATTTATTACATAATTAATTTGTAAAAATGTCTGGGTGTGGTTGACTAATGTAGGATTGAGGGGTCTCCCACGTGGTCTCTCGTCATGAGGTAGTTCGCGTAGGTCTGTTGGTGTGTTTTCTTTCTGTATCATCTCCAATCTCCACCTACTCTCGTCCTCTTCTCTTCCCGTCCTCCTCTTCCTCACTTTATCGTTCACCTCCTCCCCCTCACTTTATCCACCTCCCCACTTTGTCCGCCCTCCGTCTATCCCACTTCTCCAGCTCCCTCTTTCTTCTATGCCGCCAGTCTCCTCACGGACGTGCGGCCTGAGGTACAAACGTGTGAGTTCTACGGGTTATTTTTCCGGCATCATACGCGATCGGTGTCAACAACAAGAAGCCCCGCTCTGCCTTCGCACCCGTCATTCAATTTCCTAAACTAAGGTACGTTTACGTAACATTCGATTTATAATGTTGTGTTTATTTAATACATATATGAATGTTCATAATATTTAGCATTTGTATCTTCCTACCTAAGAGCGTGTTTATTATATTTATAGCGTACGGCTCTGGTACAGCTAGGGTTGTCATTAATAGGTTGACAGTTGTTTCAAGTTATGTACGTTAGATAAATTCATACTTACCCTCCCCCTCATAATTAGCTGTGCACTATACCTATCTAGCCAGCGGATAATAATCTACAATAACTGTCTAGAAAACTGCTGTTACCCGTTGGTATTACCTACTTTGGTAGGCATTGGTGTCATAATCTGCCCATAATAATGCGTGTAATAAGGTGTAATATCATCCATAAATTGGGCACTTGCCCATTAATTTGTAAATAAATAATGAAACTAACCAAGATGGTAAATACAAATAAGAATCTGATGGAATCAAGTTCTAGCAACACTTTGGTCCTAATAATATGTTTTTAACAATACATAACAAAATAACAATCAATAAATTGGTCTTACACCCCATACCCGCGCCCCCTAATTCAACCATCCTTGAAGCTTGAACCTGTATTATGTAATATGCCACAGTTTGGGTACCTATTTATACTCGTGAGTTTCGGTATAAAATGAGGTTGGCATATACAAAAAAGAACTCATGACACCTATCAACATGATTTACGAATTTTAAATCAGGTACCTACCTACTAGTAAGGTAAGGTGAATAAGAAATCGACTTACGTGGGTACTTGAAAGTCCATTAGGTATATATCAAACTATGACGAGTGGCTTACGATAGGCATTAAAAGAATCAGTTTTACTTTAGTTATGCATTTTTGTTGTTTACACCTATCATCCTAAACTATCAATCATGGCGTCGCACCAGAGTGTTTGAGGCGGTGCCACCCCCAACTTTTTCAGCCAGTTAGGAAAATCGGACAAAAAATTAAAAACAAACATTAATAAAATAGTTCAAAATAAATAATTAAAAATAATAAGTTGCCAACTTTTTACGAATTTTAGATAAGTAGGTACCGATGTTAGACGATATCCCGCTCGCTTTATTAATTTCAGTCCATCAATTCATAATTTTCTTACCCTGATGTTAAGACTAGCTCACTAGGTCGGCACTCCTTGAAATATATTGTAATGTTGTGAACTCATTTTCGATTAAAACAAAAAAGGTACCTGGGTCTTCTGCTGTACCTACCCTTCTTATTGATTTTATGGAATTCTTCGTAATACCATGATGAGCTTAGGGATATAACGTAATCAGTCTGAAACCGCGTTTCTGGAAAATTTACAAAACATGGTCTGTACAACAAACTCAATTCATATCCTTACAAATCAGGGTTCACAGGTATGAGTACGTGGTGTTTCTGACAGGTTACTCTGTTTATTGGAATGTTGAAGTGCATTCTGACCTCAAAGGATGTTTTTAAGAAGTTCTAAGAATGATATGATTGGCAGCCGGACTATCTGAAGCAAAAAACCCCTATGATTGGAACCTGGTTTCGTTAGATCCGAATGAGGTTTCAAGACTAAGTATCAAGTATATATCAACTGGCAATTACCATTTTCAATAAAAATCAAATTCAGGGCAACATTTCGAAATAAAAGGTATACATAAACACAACTTGGTTCTCACCCGCAAAGGAAGCTCCTAAAAAAAGCATACTAAGCACTTAACTACTTAGAAAAAGCACTAGAAAAATAAACCCTTTAAAAAAAGCACCAAGCAGTATAAAGCACTTGAAAAATATCCGTACTAAGCTCACCATAAGAGCATACAAGTACTAAGCAGTATTAAGCACTTTAAAAATAATAGTTGAATGATCGAAAAGACTGCATCTGAAACTGAAAAGAGCCATAAGAGTATATAACAAAATCAGATGGATAGATGACCAAGGTATAGTTTGGATAGGGATGCGAGCTGATTTTTGAAACGACAGTAATTTTGTTGTTGTTCACATGCCATTTTGTAAGCTAGAACTAACAGCAGAATTTTTTGAATAACCGATCTTACTAGTTTCAACTGACGTGTCCTTAGTGTAATTTTTTTAAACATTTGATCGTACCTACTTTTATAAAGAATGCATACAACTTTGAACACAATGCGTAGTGCACAGTGTATACTAAAACCTGTAACAGTCGAAAATAAAATCAATAAATAAATAACTTTGTACACAGAGTTTTTTGGATATATACTGTACGTACCTACTGTGATCCTGCTCGGTTAGACAGAGTGATGAATCCTCATGAACCAGCATAATAAAAAATGTTTCATATTAAAAACAAAAACAATAAAAAAATAAATAAAAATAATGTCCACGATTTCTATTGACCGATTGAAACCGGCCTATTCTATTTTATATCACACCAGGAGTCAGTAGAGTCAACACATCATGAACATCAGAAGACACCACGACATTCACAACAGGAGTTGAACAGGAAGCAAATTTAAATTAATTCTGTTTAATTTTCCACTGAATATTTGGAATGCGGTGTTATCAACCCATTAATTTTTTGATTTTGCGCTTTGGAGAATTCGTCTGATATGAGAGTGCTTGAGGGTGAGTAGGAAGGTAAGTGTAGGTGTGCGCTCCAAATTCAACCTCGTGAAATGGGCCTACTAAAACAATCATTTGTGCCAGGGGGTTTTCATTAGCAAATAGGATGAAAGATCTCATTTTGCAGAGGAAGACATGGTTACTGTATTGCCCGGATTTACAAGAATAATTTGAAATTATGTTGCAAGGCTGTGGCAAGTGGCAACCGTGGGAGACCTGGTGGTTCACTAGGTAATTTTTAATCATTGCAACATAATTGCCTTAGAAACGAGAAATCTGGGCAACGAAAGTGCAACGACCTTTTACGAGTTTCGTCATGTCAAACAACGAGCGACCGAGCGAAGCCGTTCAGGTGTTTTGGAAACCTGCTGATCTCCGAGATAACTACTGTCAGAACTTGCATGAGACTTCCCCACGGTTTGGATTCCTCTACATGAATTGGAAAGAGTTCTTCCGACAGTAAACCATTGTCATCATCACTTGACAAATGTACCCCCATTTAGTAACAAGCCCGTGAAGTAGTCCAGGCAACTCGTGTCAAAAAATGCCTTATAGCGGAAAGTTTTGGTGCAGTTTTAATTTTTGGTTCTATGGGGTATTTAGGGCTGCTGAACTCGAATCTGAGGCCTGCCAACAAAATTTTGACCGGAAATTGGTTTTTCCTGCAAAAAAGAGGAAAAAATCGACTTTCCTCCGGTTTTTTGCGAATAACTCGAAAATTAGGCGGTTCCAGTAAAAATATGTGATAAATGAAATTAAAGAAGATTAAATTTCCAACATTTTATGCACTTACAGTTTTTTTGTACGACCAACTGTTCAGCCGTTAGAACTTCACGCAATATTGATCGCAGAATATTGATCAAATAAAGTTTATTAACTGTAAAATTGAACATTCAAAAATATATTTACAAAATATTACTGAAAAAAGTTTCAGTCATGCAGCATGATCATATAAACGAATTTTCGTAAATTATCATATAGTATAATGTTCGTTTTGAAATTTGAGGTTTTGAATGCAAAGAAATTGTTAACTATAAATTTTATGGCAAAAACTTATTCTAAATAACAATAAGATATTCATACAGGGATTTAGGATTTTTAGATTTATTGCAGTTTTTATCGATTTTTGTGTGCAAATTTTAATGAAATTTAATTTCATTTTTCAGCATAATTTTATACATGCATCTTTTCATGTTCTATTTTATAGTTTATAAACTGTATTCGAGCAATATTCTGCCAAAAAAATATAAATTTAAGAATTTTTAGCTGTATGTGTATGTGTCATTACAGACGATAACTCTCCTTAGGATTGAGATTTAAAAAATCCGTTGTTGCGCCAAAAAATCAAGCTTTCCAAATGAAAGGATGAGGACTCTTTGAGCACATTATATTGGTGAAATTTCAAAACAATAACTTTATATAGGTACCTAATACAATATTTTGTGCTCCATTTGTGCTGCATGACTGGAAATTTTTTAGTGCATTTTTTGAAATTTGACCAATTTAACGTGCTCAAAACGTGTTGGCCAACGAACTCATTCTTTCGTATGGAAAGCTTGATCTTTTGGCGCAAGAACGGAATTATATCTCAACCCTAAGGAAAGTTATCGTCTGGAATGACACATATATATATATCATTTCAGAATGTCTCAAAACGGATTTCAATGTAGAAATTTCGATTTTAAATTGTTTGGAGCCATTGCAATAGCTTCATTTTCTACGAAAATTCGCTAAAATTTCATTACGATTTGCTAAAAAATCGATAAAAACTACAAAAAAATACTAAAAATCCAAAACCTGGTTTTGAATAGCAGATTATTATTTAGAATACGTTTTTGCCATAAAATTAGTTGAAAAATTTTTTGTACCTAATAAGCTCAAATTTCAAGACAATTTAAAATAATAAAATACGATAATTAACGAAAATTCGCTAGTAGTACGATAATGCGGTATGGCTGGAACTTTTCCGTTTCAGAGCTTGATTGTTAATTCACGTTCCATGTTTGTGGTAAATATTGTCATGCCCAAAAATATATCAAGTTTTATTCCGATTTTGATGAAATTATCAGGGATTGTGCGGGTTAGCTCCTGGACGGTGCCCTCATCATGTACGCAATCGCAAACGTGAATTCCTTATAATTATAAATTGTAAATTATTTGTTATCATCTTACAATCCGATTTCGTTCAAACGTGAAGGGTAGTTGGGTACCTATATGTTCCGTGAATGTGCCATATGAAATAAGGGTATAGCGATTGGTTGGTTAATAACTACTGCGCATGCGCAAAAATTTATTGACACAGAAATCCTAGTCTTCGTATGAAATTTTCAGGGACTGTGCAAGTTAGCATCTAGATTAAGCAATATTTTCCGGATTTGTAAAACTTTGAAAGTTATTATCTTCATTATTTTTCGTGCTTTTTACTTTTTCTGGTGACCAACGAACGCAAAATTTCATTTTCTACAACTTTTACTTGAACTTTAATTGTTTTGAACGTTATTTATAGCTGCTAGACCGCATATATGTTGAAAAACGTGTTTTTTAATTTTTTTCTCAAGATAATTACGTAAAGGAACAGTTTTAGGTATAGAAATATGTGCTATATTCGAAATCCGCGCAAAATTTCCTGTAAGAATAGCCAATAAAATAGTTTTGATCCGACAGAATTGATTTCTGGACCACTGATTTTGTTTTTCGAGAATTGTCTTGTGTGAATGCTTTGACTGCAAGCTTCTCGCTTGCCACCGTTTTTTAAATTTTAGTTCTTTTGCGATTTTCAGAATGTAGGTTGGTGGGAAATTCTGTTTCTTTGTCGATCACTATATAAGGCTCTTTATTGAAAACCCCAAACCAGACCCAAAACACCTTTGTGACCAATGTACTAGACGGAAAGGCCTCAGGGAAAGTGATTCCTTGAAGGTTTCACCACTGAACGATAGCGCAGTGAAGAGCTGCCGAGCTGTACTCAGCTTTCTCCTCCTTGTTTAAAAGCCAATGAGCCATTGTTCCTTCATAACTGGCAATGCTATTATCAACCATCAGCTTAATTTCCATGAAAATGAGTGAACTTACTTCTTACACGCTTAACTGGTGCGAGGCTTCGCACTACTTTCTTACTTGTATCCATTTTAGATGGATGCTATCATGATGGATCACATCTTAGAAGGATGGGATTGTTATTCGATTGCTTGATTTTCAAGTATAGGAATCCATTAGACCAGAAGTTTCTTCAGGTGGCTGACAGTAAGAGACCGATGAACGCCGATTGTTTGACTTCCTGCATTTACTTTCCCGGCAAGAAGGAAAGTGATAACTGTCTTCTAACCATCCCTAAAAATTGCATCTATAGAATCTATTGAGCCATTTTGACGGAAACTACGTTTTCTCCTATTTTTGGAAGACTTTTGCTAGAAACCTCCCTTAGAGTATTTTCCCAAGCATTAAGGGTATCTAATATCATTTGTACCCGCAAGAAAAGTTACTCCTGAGAATTTCATCAAAAGAAGGCGAAAAAAAGTGCTAAAAACGACGTTTTTTAAACTATTCTGGGTTTTTTTACCCCCTAAAAATGTTCATTTTAAGCTGATTTTCCTATCGTATAGAAAAACCAATAATTGGAAACCCAACCCCGAAATTGGAATTTTATTATTTCGTACCGTAAGGTCACAATAAGTTGGGTACTTTTTTTCTCTTTTTTTCCCCCTTGAGAAAACTTCCCTCAAAGACGGAGGGCCGCCGGGGATCGCCGGCTCTAGGGATGAGGGAAGTTGCAGAAGGATGAGGAGGAAGAATGGGATGAAAGGAAGTGCCCCTATAAAATGACCAGCAGTTTAAGTAAAAACCTCTCAGGACGCGGGTGGTGATATCACGGAGTACTCCCGCCGAGATACCTATGGGTTCAGGTTGAACAAAATACCCATCCTAGCATGAGTTTCAGAAATTGATTTTCAGGGTGATTGCAAGACTTTCCTTTCACCCTTCGGGTTAAGTAAGGAAAGTAAAAAAGGATGAAACGGCTATTAATATCTACCGCTAAATCAGTTCTAGTTGATTATCGAATGAACTTTGTGGAAGCTATTTTTCAAGGTAGTAGGTAGTTCCACATAAATTACGTAGACTCCGAAAAAACAAATGGATTAATTGCTGAGCACATTCAACAGGGCCATTTATGTGGGAGTTTTCTAGTATAACAGCAATTATAATTGCTGAATTGCCAATTGACAACTTGGTCCTTAACCTGATGAATTCAATATGTATATTCGAGTTGCTGGACAATATTTATATTGCATGCTGAATACGAGATACATTGGGAGCTTTTCGACAGATGAAGGAAAATTTTTGGGTGATTTCAAATAACAGCTAGGTCCATCTTTCATTCAAAATTCATCTGAACCTGATTAGGGACGCAATTCGGTGTTGGAATTTTGCTGAACTTACGGCTAGTTAGGCCATTAAAAATGAAATATAACAGTAATAGGTACTTAATAATAAAATCTTTCATAAGCCTGGCGCTGTCAGAATCGTTACTCTGCAATTTCAAAATCATATTTCAAGCAACACTCACCAAAAATCACTGCAGAGAAAACATTGTGTATCTAGTACATGCTCTGCATTGACCTTCCGTGTTTATAGTGCTGGAACTTGATTGAATTAATTTAGAAACGGTGTGTGTTATTACTGTATAATAGCCCGTTTGTGCAGATCTCTGGACTATAGATGATCATTATTAAACGGACATCAGACATGATGTTCATCTCAACATTTTATTGTTGAACATGAATGTTTATTTATAGTGACTTGTCTTTTTCGAAGCGATTCCACACTAGCCGCCGTAGGGTGGGAAGCCACTTTCCGCCGGTGGGAAGCCTTATTGGAATAGAAACCAATGAAGTTTTTGTGGCTTCTGCCTCATGGTCGATTCATCTCTCCTACTAAAACATCTTTATTGCGCATACTATCACCAGAAGCGTCGCTATGAGAGAAAATCTTGAGAAGTTTGGAAAAATTGGGTGGTGCCAACAGAACCTTTAATTCGAAGAGTCAAATTTGGAAGTGTAAACCCAAGCAAATCTCTATTATCCCAACTCGACCGGGTATAAAGACTCGGGTTATCTTTATTATGTGCATGAGAATGGAATTTGTCGTTTGAATTTTCCCAATTTTTCCCAGCGTTTGTCATTTATGTTTTAAATTTTACGTTAAAATGAATTTTGACTGATTTTTTCTTATCAAATAATGACATCGGGTTCATCAGATTTCGAATAATGACCTTCAATAATGGCTTAATATAAAACGAATATTGCAGGATTTATCTCATTTTTTTACTACAACATATATGGAAATGATCGTTTTATAGAGGGCTCAACTGTTGTTAGTAGATATTACTTATATTTAATAGGTGCAGACAAATTTCCAGCCATGATATTACGTAGAGGGGGTGCTTTTTGGCATTCGAAAATCTTATGGTTCTATTGATGATACCCCCCTCCCCCCTCCAATATTTGTTTCTAGTGATCCTCTGACTGCCACCTCACGTCAGAATATCTGTACAATTAGTCAAGATCTTCTTCTAACTAAAATCTAACAAAACAAAAAAATCTGCAGCGTCGGGGGTCTCACCTAAATTTACGAGTTTAAAGAAAATTAATGACTCATGAAGGCATTTTCGGGTAGAGTTTGTTGAGAATTTGTGTTTATTTTCATTAATCTTAGTTTTTTCTAGGCGGAGAAGTGAAAAGGCTGATTATTTGTATATTGTTGGAAAGAAACAAAAACAAGTTTGGTGTGGCAAATAGCTTCCCCGTATCCGTAACATGAATGTATAGATCATTGAAATGTTTTAACGAATCTTATAACATTCTGTAGTGGAAAATAGTAAATTCAGATAGGAAAACGAGATCAAATAGGAAACAAAAAAATGATGCTTTAAGTAATTTACTTTTGCACATGCGCAAAAAGAAGGAATGATTTGAGAATGGCGATGAATTGATAGGCGACCCTCTACAGCCTAACCTGCTCATTTCCTGAAAATGTTTTCAAAATCTGATGAAAATTGTAGAAATTAAGCTCTTTAAAAAGATTACACAATCGCTCATTCGCAGCAGCTACTAATAATACAATTACGTTGAAATTGATATGGAATGCTCAAATCGTCTTCTCTCAACTATCCTCCGAATTTGAGCGAGATCGGACGACTAGGGCGTGGGAAATGTTTGATTGAAATTGAGAAATATCGATTTGAGAACAATGAAAATGGTAGGGGACTATCTACAACCTAACCCACTCATCTCTGAAAATTTCATCGAAGTCAAATTATGTTTGTGGAAATTATGCTTGTTACAAGGATTTGTGGACACACGACAGATACAGACAGACTGACAAGGAAAGAAAGTTGTTCCAAATTGTCTAAAACGTAAAATGCGAGTGAAAACAAAAAGATTTTGAGACAAAAGAATTTTCATCTCTCGAAAGTGAATACAACGCTCCTGCTACCAATATAGGTGGACTCAGAAGCAAAAAATGTATAATATACCTAACTTATAAAACTAAGTGGTTAATTAAAGGCTTCGATACTGTCCCATGTACACAATAGGCTAGATATACTTTTGTTTACCTAGAAGGATCAATGAATCCTATTGGTTCAACATCTAATTGAGACTAAATGGTAAGTAAGACAAGCATTACATGGATGTACCTATGTTTGGTTTGCAACTGATTTTGATGAAAAATACGAATAGATTATGATCGAACGAATAGATTTGATCGAACAGCAACGGGGAGACTTTACCTTAAAATCGTGAATCCATCTGTCTAATAATGACTGATAGAATGGTTGAATGGTTGATAGATTTATTTATGGGAATACATTACTACTTATCATAATTTATTATCGAATGCTACAATTAACATAAAAATAATTGTTGAAATGCTTTAATATATGAGTTCGAATAACTACGAACATAAGAAATATTATTACCACCGAAGATGAATGAAGGGAACTGGTGCAACCTTGATGCTGCCCGGAGTACTGAGTGGTGAAAAAACACGGACAACACCACTTCGGCCACAGAGCAACGGCCTCGTGGAGCGGTTAAACCGAACTTTATGGGAAATGCTGTCCAAATTCGTCAGTAGGAATCAGCAGGATTGGTACAAGTGGTTCCCTTTGTTCTGTTGGCTTATCGTGCGACAGAACACGCCTCTACGGGATTCTCACCTGCTGAGCTGACTTTGGGTCGAACCTTATCTCTTCCTATTCATATGCTCTCAGGTTCAGTGGCTACAGCAGAAACCTATGTGACTGAGTTTGCCAAACAGCTGCAGGAGCATTTATTGGTTATTCATGAGCTTGCAAGAAAGAAGCTGAAGGTTGCTGTTGAGGAGGCAAAGAGAAAGTATGATATAACGGCTGTATCACCAAGATACAATGTGGGGGAGGGGGGGGGGGGATCAAGTGTGGTATTTTTGGCCACGTCGAACTGTTGGGCAATGTCCTAAGCTTCAGTGTCCCTGGGTGTGACCATGTGGAATTCTCAAAAATATTTCTGATGTGACTGTTAGAATAAGGTCGCCCAATGGAAAACAAAGGGAAGTTCATGATGACCACCTCGCCCCATGCACCCCAATGAAGAATAATGAACATGCAAACATTAAGGAGGGGGTAGTGTAATGGTACTACAACATTAATGGTTACTTCATACATTTATAATTTATACACTTGTTGATAACCAAATGATTGAGATAGTTTACCCTAGTTTTCAATAAAGTTTTGTTTTCGTGTGTACTCCAAACTGAGTTGTTCTTATTATTACTTAATCGTACCTATTTAAAATCAGTGCCGTGTACCCACTTATTATATAGTGTATAGGTATGATATATATATGTTCAGCTGAAGACCCTACTTTGCAGATGTGTAGTGGGGTGGTGGAAAGCCTGTTGGCTTGAGGAGCTTACCTGTCTTCGAACTTTATTTGGTGCAATATTCAAATCTTTTCAAAAGCTTAGGTCGGCCCCAACCCATAGATACTATATTGGTTCTTACTTTTAACTATTACTCATTATTAATTTATGAATTGCTTACCATACTCACCATACCATATTAACTACAATAGCTTAACGATTTATAATTTATTCGTTTAAGATAAGGTAAAATACAAAGGCCCCTCTTTACATTGCTCAAATACTAATAAAAACTCTGTTTTTTTAGACCTCTCTCAATAAAAGTTCGATATAAATTATTGCGTATTTATTTATATGTATATAATTGTTCAAGGGAACGCCTTACCTTGTACTTGTATTTGCAATATTGAGTATCTTTCAGTCTGCAGGCCCTACTCAATTGTTGAATTTCGACTATGAGTCAAACTTGTTGTGTTGCATACGGTTTGGCAAAACGGAATATTTACAACATTTTTACCTCTTACACACGTTCCTTATTTTAGGAAGTTTTTGTCTTCGTGTGAGTCATTTGAATATTTACATTTCTGATTATTGATGAGTTTGCCAAGATATCTCGGCTAGGTGAGTAATTTATAGTTGGACTCCTTCCAAGTTAGAATGCGTCCTTGCGAACGACCTCGTTGTGGATCAAATCAAAAACAGGTTTTCCTCTTTGTTATGGGCAGCGTTGACTGTTACTCGTCAACGGTCTGTCCATTAAACTTTGTAGTCATATTTAGTTTAACTGTTACGTGGTTGTCAAAAATCTCTATTCAATTAAGAGTTTTGAAGAAAAACACAATATATAATAACACCTTCCATTCTCATTTAATCGAAAATTAATTTGCTGTTTCTTAGCAATAGATTCTGTGGCCTAATATTTTAATAATGACTTTTATCATAATCAGATAAATACCCATCCAAATGAGCACAGGGATTCTCAATGTTTTATATTTTATTGTTCTTTTTCGTCTGTTCAGTTAGAAAGGATAGCATTTTCATACTGAATTCGTGCTTTTTCAAAATGAATTCGTCCTTTTACAAAATGAATTTGTCCTTAATAAAGAAAGACCAAATCTAGAAGTTATCTTAGTAACGGCGGTGTCTGGGGCTCGGGAAAACGGTGGCGGTCGGAATGTAGTCTTATGCAAGTGCGCGAAAATCTTCTCTCCAACCATCTACGTACATCAGACACAAATTACTGTAGGTACCAACTTTATAATGCATAGAGCAGCTTCGCCTCTGCATTGATTAAAAAAAGAAAAAAAAACGCTGCAAATTATTACACAGAGGTTTATTATTTCTGTATCCTATAGCTCTTCTCAGCAAAACACCTGTCTATATTATTAAACGAATCATTAGGTCAGTAGATATCTAATGTGACTATATAGGTGTCTAGACGTTTACTGAAAAGAAATTAATAAAGTAAAGTAACACAACTAATCTTTCCTTACACGAGCTGATGTTGCAGTGCTGGGAATTGGCAAAACCGCGGTGGTGGCGCAAGACTCGCTTGCTGCAAGCCTAACACTATCTAGCGGTCTTTGATGAAACTTGGTTCCTCCGAAAAATTATACGGCCACTGCTCCATTATAGCTTGTAGAAAGAGAACGGAAAATCGTACAGCATTCCGGATGATTTCATTCGGTTTGTTGGGAAAAGATATGTAAATGGCAATCAAAAAACATAACTGTTACCTTAAAAGTTTTCGAGATCTCGATTTTTCAATATTTCGACCCTTCTTTACTACCCTTTATGGTTGATCGAAAATTGATGCCGATGTTACTGGGACATCCCCAGCCAGTGTATGATTTTTCTGCCTAATTTCATAAACTTTCAGCCTCCTGAACAAATTTGGTTCCGTGTCTGTCTGTCTGTCTGTCTGTCTGTCTGTCTGTCCGTCCACATTTCTTTGTAACTTCCACAATTTTGATCCGATTTTGACCAAATTTTCAGGGATCGTGCGGGTTAAGCTCTAGATGGTCCCCTATCAACTTCATCATGATCGAATCAACGGTAGCTTCTGCGCAGGCGCTAACGTGAATTCCTTGTGACGGTCATAACTCGGTCAATGTTGAACGCATTTCGGTCAGATTTTCAGGGATGATGTAGGTAAGGTCCCTTGAGGTCCCATAAGACAATCATCATAATTGCATTAGCGGTACGCTCTGCGCATGCGTGAACAAAAACGATCTTGTTACGGTCCTTGCAACAGCCGTAATTTCCAAAATTTTGATACGATTTTCTTCAAATTTTTAGAGATTGTGAGGGTATAGCTCTACATGATCCCCTATCACTTCCGTCATGATCGAATCGACGGTAGCCTCTGCGCAGGCGCAAACAAAATTTCTTGTTTTGGTCATAACTCAGGCAATTGTGAACGGATTTCGGTCAGATTTTCAGGGATGATGCGGGCAAGGTTTCTTGAGGTCCCGTATCACATTCTTCGCGATCATCAGCAGCGGTACGCTAGGCGCATGCGCGAAAGTGATGTTTTTGTTACGGTCACAGCTTAGTTATTTTTATTGATGTCACGTTGAAGCCACGAGTAAGCTTCTGTGCCATGTCCTTGGCAGTGTATTTCCGATTGTGATGACATTTTAGGAATATGCGCGGGATAGGCAGTAGATAATCCCCCATCTGCTGCATTGTTCCCAAATCAATTAAATGCGCAAACGTAAATTTCATAAAGCACCATTTTTACGCTCTATTCGTCCGTCCAATCTCGCTCAAATTCGGAGAGTAGTTGCAAAGAGACAATGTAATCAACCCATAGCTATTTCCTCCCGGTTGTATCATTAGCAGTTGCTGCGCATGCGCGAATGTGAAATCCTTATAAAAAACACTAATTTCTACATTTTTTATCCGATATTGGCGCATTTTTCAGGGAATGTGCGAGTTACGCGGTAGATGACCCCCTATCAATTTAGTGTTGACAAATCAATACTTCACTCTGCGCATGTGTAAGCGTAACATCTATCAAGCTTAATTTTTTCGTTTCCCAATTGACCGATTTTGGCGTTTCACGCTACATCTTAACTTACTATTTCTCCCCCCCCCCCCACTATGGAATTTATTAAGATTATTCAAAATATTTTAATGATCTATACATCCATGTTACGGATAAGAGGAAGCTTTGAGCCAAACCCAACTTGGCAGATTAAAAAAAAAAAAAAATTATTTAATTCTGAACTAAGTAACGGAAACTATGTCAACTTTACGTATACCTTGGCTAAGTAGGTTTTTAAAACGTATCGGGGTCATACTGGGGTTATACAAATGCCAACACTGTTATCCGGTAGTACAAGATTTAGGACCCTGATCCAAGGCTCGAAAGTTCCTAGTACACATTACATTAGTATATTCTTATAAACCAGATCCGCTCGGACACAACTTGAAATTTTTTAGTCAGTTACACATGATTGAACGGTAGATATAACTATTTTATGTTCTTGATTAGCGTGTTTACAAACACCCAAAACTCTTATTAATTAAAGAATTCATTAAAGAAGAACAAAATTTTCGTGAATTGTACCTGTGTAATGTACCTACGTACCGCTTACATGAAACGAGTCAGGAAGGGTAAGTACTAGAAATTTCCCAATTCGCCCCGTGTGACTCTTTTGTCTTATTGTTAGTTACCCATAAATGGTCATTAACTATGCATCAAAAAGGTTCTCTGGAACGGCTAGCATGGGAAAGGAGGAAATGCGTTTTGTGGCATTGCGTTAAGTTTGATCCTGGACGGATCAATAGAAGTCAGGTCTACCTGCTTAAAATTCACAAAGAGGCCTAGTTTCGAAAAGTGATGTCCAGTCACGCAAGTCCAGGTCTGCAGTGTATCATGCCCGTAAACGACCATAATTGCATTTATTTATTCATCTTCGAAGAACACCGAAGTTTGCTGGAAAATTATCAATACCTACCTAATTAAAGTGAGCTGTACCCAGAAATTACCGCTTTGAATACTAGATTATGATACATTATTTCATTTCTGCCGATTTCCAAATAAATAAATACTGATATTGGTACTGAGATATTTCTGGTAACGGCTGTAGGTAAACAATATAGGAGGAATATTTAATCTGAGTTTTGAGATCACAAAATAAATTTCAAAAATCAAAACCAATCCAATAAATCAATTCTAATGCTACGAAATTTGGCTCAGGAATCACATATTGGCAGAGGAGTTGCCCATAATTTTCAACCAACCATAAAGCTCCTAAGAGGTAAAATTTGAGGGTTGAAACTTTGAAAAATCTTAATCCGAAAAACATTGGAAATGACAATAATTTTAAATCAGTTTATCTCTATTATTAATAAGAATGAAACTCCGTCTGTCGCTCTGTCGTGTCTATGCACGGCCAAACGGCTGAGTGGGCCGGATCTACGAGTGGGGGGATCTTTTTGGGATTTTCCGATAGGGTGTATAAGCGAATTTAAAATTTTCTAATCCCACCCGAACTATGGGCCGTAGGGCGGGAGGGGGGTCGAAGTAATAATTAATGTGCGCTTTTTCCACTTCCCCGCTTCCCCTACCCCTCTAAACGGCCATTGACAATTCCGGAAAAATACGGGTTTCGTAGGTTTTCCTACGAGGAAGACGACGGCGCGATCGGATCGCGAAAAAAGTATCGGGAAATGCGTTAAAAAAATGCGAGAGTACGGACCCGTTTTCTCGAAAAGTCCGCCGAAAAACTTGGTTTTTTCCGATTAAAATATACCCCATAAAGGTACGTTTTTCGGAACGGTTTTCGCGGGCGAAATACAGCTTTGATCCCGCCGAATCTGAATCCGAAGTCGGATATCGAAAAAAGTGACGGAAAGTAGGTCAAATTGGGAGGGGAATTGCGAGGGAACCGTTTAACATCAGAAATTAATCGACCACGGGCCGCCGTTACACAACGTTGCTTACCTGAAGGGACCCTCACAGGGGGGTTCCCATTTGCACTTCTACGCAATACCTTGCGAGCGAAGCGAGAGCCATTTCAAATAATAAATACGGACTTTGTCCTACACATATACAGGTATACCTTGCGAGCGAAGCGAGCAACATCCCCGAATAAACTTTTCGTGGTTCCACGTAGTTTCTAAGATTTAATTTGTTTGTAAGAATTCCCAACTGAAAAAAACGTCTGCCAAGTTGGGTGGGCAGTACAACATTCCCTGATAAACTTTTCGTGGTTCCACGTAGTTTTATAAGAATTAATTTGTTTGTAAGAATTTCCAACAGAAAAAAACGTCTGCCAAGTTGGGTGGGCAGTATAACTTCTTCAAGCGAGCGAAGCGAGCAGCATCCCCTACAGAATAAATACGGCCTTGCGAGCGAAGCGAGCAACATCCCCTAATAAACTTTTCGTGGTTCCACGTAGTTTTATAAGATTTAATTTGTAAGTAAGAATTCCCCAACAGAAAAAAACGTCTGCCAAGTTGGGTGGGCAGTATAACTTCCTCAAGCGAGCGTAGCGAGCAGCATCCCCTACAGAAGTTAAACCTACCCTTAGGGATCTACCGTTTGCGAGCAAAGCGAGTAAAATTCCCTACATGCCACATTTTGCGAGCGAAGCGAGCAATTTAATGGGGGGTCCGGGGGCAGTATAACTTCCTCAAGTGAGCGAAGCGAGCAGCATCCCCTACAGAAGTTAAACCTACCCATAGAGACCTACCGTTTACGAGCGAACCGAGCAACATCCCCTAATAAACTTTTCGTGGTTCCACGTAGTTTTATAAGATTTAATTTGTTTGTAAGAATTCCCAACTGAAAAAAACGTCTGCCAAGTTGGGTGGGCAGTATAACTTCCTCAAGCGAGCGAAGCGAGCAGCATCCCCTACAGAAGTTAAACCTACCCTTAGAGATCTAACGTTTGCGAGCGAAGCGAGCAACATCCCCTACACATGTTGAACCTACCCTTAGGGACCTACCGTTTGCGAGCAAAGCGAGCAACATTCCCTACATGCCACAGCTTTGGGTCCGCCGAATCTGAATCCGAAATCGGATATCGAAAAAAGTGACGAGAACTCGGTCAAATTGCGAGCAGAAGCGAGCAAAGCGATTAAAATGATTCTGCAGTGGACGAGAGAAGGCTCAAGAATTGACGTGAAGGGTTCGATGTCACAACATTGCGAGGCGAGCAGGTATGCCTGCATAGGTACCTACCTTGCGAGCGAAGCGAGAGCCATTTCAAATAATAAATACGGACTTTGTCCTACACATATACAGGTATACCTTGCGAGCGAAGCGAGCAACATCCCCTAATAAACTTTTCGTGGTTCCACGTAGTTTTATAAGATTTAATTTGTTTGTAATAATTCCCAACTGAAAAAAACGTCTGCCAAGTTGGGTGGGCAGTATAACTTCCTCAAGCGAGCGAAGCGAGCAGCATCCCCTACAGAAGTTAAGCCTACCCTTAGAGATCTACCGTTTGCGAGCGAAGCGAGCAGCATCCCCTACAGAAGTTAAACCTACCCTTAGAGATCTACCGTTTGCGAGCGAACCGAGCAACATCCCCTAAATGCCATACTTTGCGAGCGAAGCGAGAGCCATTTCAACAGAATAAATACGGACTTTGTCCTACACATATACAGGTATACCTTGCGAGCGAAGCGAGCAACATCCCCGAATAAACTTTTCGTGGTTCCAAGTAGTTTTATAAGATTTAATTTGTTTGTAAGAATTTCCAACAGAAAAAAAACGTCTGCCAAGTTGGGTGGGCAGTATAACTTCCTCAAGCGAGCGAAGCGAGCAGCATCCCCTACAGAAGTTAAACCTACCCTTAGGGATCTACCGTTTGCGAGCAAAGCGAGTAACATCCCCTACATGCCACACTTTGCGAGCAAAGCGAGCAAAATTCCCTACATGCCACATTTTGCGAGCGAAGCGAGCAATTTAATGGGGGGTCCGGGGGCAGTATAACTTCCTCAAGCGAGCGAAGCGAGCAGCATCCCCTACAGAAGTTAAACCTACCCTTAGAGATCTACCGTTTGCGAGCGAACCGAGCAACATCCCCTAAATGCCATACTTTGCGAGCGAAGCGAGCAACATTTTCTACATGCCAGACTTTGCGAGCGAAGCGAGCAACATATCCTACATGCCAGACTTTGCGAGCGAAGCGAGCAATATTCCCTACATGCCACACGTTGCGAGCGAAGCGAGCAACTTAATGGGGGGTCCGGGGGGCTTGCCCCCCGGCTGGACGTGGAGGCGAGCGTAGCGAGCCGGAGCGGCTAGTAATTAATAAATTCCATTTTAATGAATCGAAGAGTAGGTACGTCTTCTCTCCCAATGAGCTGGACCTTTGGATTAAATAAAGAACCTATTTACCAAGTAGTGCCATTTTTTGTTTAACCTAACATTACATTTGGTGCTAATTTTGGCGTTCCATTTTTTTGGTGTCGGTTAGTTGTTTTTGGTGCCAATAATTTTCGCCCAAATATAGCTATATATAAATAGGTATATATATATATATATATATATATATATATATATATATATATATATATTTACATGTCAAGTTGTCTTTCAAAACCTCTGTACCGTATGCAGTTGTTCATGGCGACTCTTATGAGAACCGCTGACCCGCGGCCCATGTCAGTCGCGCTACGTGGTTTCCCAGTCCTTGAATTGCTAAACCAGCTCGCGCTCCACAAAGCCCCTGAGAATCCAAGAGAGAAGTTGGCTTTCCAGAACAAAGAAACGAGGAAAGGCTTGCCCATTTAAACCTGAAACCTTTGTATCCTTTTACTATTTTTCCTTGCTTCAAAAAGAGGAGCGGTTGGTTAGGCAATCACGACCATCGAAGCGTGTTAATTCCTGCCGTGCGTAGCTGAAGGGGATCGTTGTTTACTAAATCTACATTACGCAAATTATATCAGTTTATCATGCGCATGAATTTTTTTGCGAATAAAATTATACGAAGTAGAGTTTTTCTCAGATTTTAAGCAACCATCACCGAGTTGAAGACTCTTGAATATCACAATCGATAGAAAGGGCTACTGCAATTACTCAAAGGCTTATTATTTATTTATTCGATGGCTTTTCTTCGCAGAACACTTGTCTATAATTATTAAACAAAGTCTATAATTAATTTCTAAATATCTATATCTATAAAAATCAAATTATGTTTGTTGTTTGTCCACGATTATGAACCGATTTTGGTGCTGTTTTTTTACAGCATGCTCATTGAACAACAGAAAGAACGATAGGCTCTATAGAAATTTCTCAACTCACCCCTTTCAGCCTTAAAATCACCATTTTATTGAAAAACCGCGTTTGCTTCTTGCCTCATTTTAAATGCTTCATTTCAACAATAATCGATTCACTTCGACAATTTTATTAGATATCATCATGGTGGGTTTTTGACGTAGAGGACTTTCGATAACAAATTCAACGATACCAAAACGAAACCAAAAAGGTAACTGCAGCAATTTTGGTCGGGAAGAGTTTTAATGTAGCTAAGGTTGTATTGAGGTTGTAGACACCGGGACGCTTTTACCAGTAACCCCCCCCCCCCTCCCATACAAAATAAAATACCTAAAATAAAATTAAATAAATGTAAAAAAAGAGTGTTAAATATTCTCTTCTGTTCACCCAAGGTGGTTAAACTTTGATAGGGTTACCCTCTGGGACATCAATAGACGAATAAAATTATGGGCTCTTTCCTGATCAGCTGAGTGAGCTAAATTCTCTCCTTTCCACCCTAGGAATGCAAAATTTGACAGGGAGCCTTTCTAGGACATTGATAGTCGAATGCAATGACGAGTTCCAACTAAATCAGCTGGCTCAGGTAAATTCTCTCCTATTAATCCAAAGAATCTGAAATTTGATAGGGAACCTCTCAAGGACATTAAGAGACGGATGAAATTACGGGTTCCAAAGAGATCAGTCGACATAGCTTAATTCTCTTTTTTTCACCCTAAGAATTTGAAATTTGACAGGGAGCCTTTCTAGTACATTAAGAGATACATGCAAAGACGGGTTTCTACGAGGTCAGCTGCCTTAGCTCAATTCTCTCCTATTCACCCTAGGAATTTGAAATTAGACGGGGAGCCTCTCTTTTACATCGAGAAACGAATAAAATTATGGTCTCTTTCCATGAACCCTCACTTACAGTGTCCGACGTATCTTTCAACGTCTCCGAAAGGTTGGGCAATACATCAACAGAAACTAATTCAAATACCTGTATTCACCCTTTATACGTACTACTTTATCTTTTATATTCAATGTTTTCTTCGCTTCAATTTCATAATTAATTTTAATTAATAAATGATTGTTATTTATAACCATGACTGCTAGTAACTGCATACACGTAGACGCCTGGCGAGAGGAAATAAATTAAATACCTTCACTCCCTAGTCTCTCTGCATATAAAATAGAGGTGATACCTAAATACAATAGTTAATCAGAATCTAAGTACATAGTATTACCTATATTATATCGACATTGACTTAGGCACCCACCATCTGAAAATTAATGAGATAAAATAAATCGCATGCCTGAGGGTTAACTAGTCATCTGTAGGTGACAACTCTATTCCAAGAAGTGAGAATTCCATAGGATTTATATCAGCTGATATGACCGACGGATATGATTAGGCGATTTTGGTATTATCTTCAATAACTAACCTTTGTAATCGACCAATTATAACATTTTTTCAACCCCCCCCCCCCCCTTTACAATAAAAATTTCAAGATGCGTAGAATCAGAAAATCGAATTAATAAAAATCCGTCCGTACGCCGCACTCCGCGCAGTAGGGCAAGGCTGGAGAAAATCCCAAATTTATTTTTCGATTTTGACGTTATTTCTTTTGTTTGTTTTTCTATTCATTGCTAGTTTCTAAAATGCGGAAAGAGTGGCTTTTTCATCAGAATTGTTTTTTCTGTAATAGGAGTGCTTTTGAAAGTTCAGTTTTTCAAGATAGCGAAAGAACGTAATTTATTACTACAAAATAAATTTATTCCGTATGCCTTTGTCTATGGAACACAAACTTAGGAACTTTCTAAGCTATTTACATATATTATGTCTTGGATGAAAAAAATAAATAAATAAAATAAAATAAATAAATAAAAGTAAATAAATTCAACCTGCTCCCACAGTCAAAAAAAAAAAAATAAATAAATAAATATTTAATAAAATAAAATAAATAAATAAAAGTAAATAAATTCAACCAGCTCCCACAGTCACTACTTCGTGGAGATAAATAACAGTAACGATAGACGTTAAAAAAGTAAGATTTGCACAATTCAATGGACTGCACATTATAGGCGCTGCCTTCCGCCGGCCTGAAACTAATTTTCCTCGAAAGTTAACATATTAATCTAGATGTCCTGTAAATTTCATTACCGGCCTACACTGGTCAGTAGTCATTACCGGTGGTCAGTAAAATTTCAATCATTACCAGAAGGCGCGAACTTCCTATCACTCAACGGGTGTGTTTGTTCGAACGAATTTTGTCGTATAGAAGAGAAGTTGTAGAAGATAAAATTCTGCATCGAACGAAACCACCGACAACTGTCTAACGTCTAACTCATTTCCTCGATTTTTAGCAAGTTGTCAAAGTTTTTGTTACCTACCACTCGCTTTTTGAGGATTTCATAAAAATGGGTAGGTCACGAAAACTTTGAAAAATTGCCTAAAATCGAGGAAAAGAGTTAGAGAGCTAGCCGTGGCCTGACTCGATGCAGACTTTTTTATTCTACAGCTTTTCTTCCGTACGAAAAAAACTTAAGGTCAGTTCCAATGCTCAAAAAGTGAGAAAAATAGTCTAAAATCGATTTTTTGGATCGAAGAAGCTATTTTAGGTATATAAGGACATGAGGTATATTCAGGACCAGGGCAAAATTTCCTACAAAAATGGAGCTGAACTGTGTATTTTCACAAAAATCCCTTTTGGTCAATGAAGGGACGCGAGCTGTCCATTCTTCGCTTCCTAATTTGGGGAGAGAAGACAGCCGATTATAGAATAAGGCCTCCATCTATTCGGCAGACGCTTTCGCAATCTTACAGGCGCTGAAATACATTGATGATATGGCAGTCCGTAGCCCTCAAGTTATCGTAATCTCTGATTCCCAATCAGTACTGGCAAAAATCAAAGCCAAGTGACTAGGATTCCTTGAAAGTGAAATTCTGAATACAGCAAATTTCCTTAGGTCAATTGGTGTACAAATAAAATGCATTAGAATTCGTGGACACTACGGTTTACACCCTGGCAATTCCATAACCATTTCATGCGCAAAAGGAGATATAGTTCACCCCTTTACGTTTTTCCGGCTGCAGATCTGAATAGAGAATTCAAGACCAAACAGAAAAACAGGAGAATGTATAAAGGGCTCAACCCCCTCACAGAACCTTTAAGGACTTTCTTACGCCTACCCACTCGATTAGAAAGCTTTTACAGAATCATATCAAGACTTAGGAGTCGGTCATTGCCTCACGAAATTTTACTTGATGTTCGAAGACTAGTTGGACTGGATCGGAATCGTGTGAACATTGGAGGAGGAAGATGCAGAACATCTAAACGAGGTGTGCCCTTCTAATTACACTTGTCGCTTGGACTTATTTCAAGTAGAAGAAGAATAAAGGTAGAAGAAGTATAATACCTCGGCCTTTAAATCTGGAAGTGAAGTACCGAGCATATAGTTTTATACAACGCTATTGTGACATATTAGAGAGTGCTGCCTCGCAATGTGAGTCAGCCTATTAGTTTCGTATTGTTGCATAGTTGCACTGTTGATTAATTGCATTTCAGTGTGTAAACTGTATTTGATGCATCTATATATTTATTATTTTGAGATATTACAAATGTTCGTAAAATTTAGAAAACACATAAATATAACTTACAAAATTGAGGGAATATTTCGCCGTATCGGCGTCGTCAGCTCTAGTGAAGCCCAAGCTCTTGCTTGGGCTTTTTACGACGATGTACCCAGCAAAATTTTCACGTCTCCAACAATCTATGGAGAAAAATGTGAATGACCCAGATCTGTCAAACGTAGTATGCACTATCTTGAAATAAACGTTTTAGACCCCCACGCATTTCAAAAGCTGGTTGGCGATGAAAACGAGAATAGATGGATTCCTCACAGCTAGAAATAAACCACTAACTAGCGTTTGAATGTTCGCAGCTTCTGAGGGCTACATAAAATCTAAACTGACGAATGACTTGGTTGGACGTGACTCTAGATCTAGAAGAACGTCACGAGTAATGGTAATGGCCTCCTTACATAAGCATAACAGTGACGATGTTTACTGAAGTTGATAGTCAAACTTTTATTAGAAAGTGATTACACTAAATATGAGGTAAATATCAACGATGTTAATGCACTAATATCTAACCAACGAAAAACTTTACCAGTAACTTGATGGATTTTTGAGATTTTTCAACTTTGTCATCACCATCGTGATCAGCGCCAAATAATATTCAAAATTAAAATTGTTAGCTTTCAAAACCTCTCCCCCCCCCCCCCCGCCCTATAGTGGGCCCTACACGCTCAATAATATTGACAATATCAGTATTGTCAATATTATTGACGACGCTGTTTTTTCACTTCAATATCCTCATCAATAATGTCGTATCCTACACGGTCAATATTCTTGTCAATAAAACGTGCTCAGTACGTCTGTTCCCGCCATTCCGACAAGTGAATTTGTGTCTTTTTTGAAGTGAAATTGTGTCTTTTTTGAAGTGAATTTGTAGGGAGTTGTTTGTTTCGGCATCGTGGACAACAGGAAAAAAGGCTGTGTAGCCATAATTCTGGCTATCGCGATGTTTCTTCGAGTTCAGCGAAAAAGATGGGTGAAAGAGTGGTTGAAAAAGCGGGAAAAATATTCCCATCAGCGATTACTGCGAGAAATAAGTTTGACAGATATTGCAGACTTTCGCAATTACTTCCAAATAAACTAACAGACGTTTATAAAATTATTATAGATGGTTGAACCACTATTGAGTCAACAAAACTCAAACATGAGGGAGTGCAACCCTGTTTGCATCCCCCGGGAGCGCGGCAACAACTGTGTATTGACAATAATATTAACGTTTGCCCCTACATGCTCAATAATATTGACAATATTCCCTCCACTTTTTAATATTGACGCCTCGAGAACAGAATTTCCGGATTTCATCAATATCGCTTCAATACTGCCGTCAATACTCATTCTTTTTCCCTACACGGTCAATGTTATTGTCAATGTAATAAGGTATTGACAATATTATTGACCGCGTAGGGGCCACTTATGGGTGGTCAAAAAAATACCAATTGATTATTTTCAAAATCTTATTTTGCCTAAAAATTATAATCTGTCACCCAATAAGAATGCCCTTGAATGTTTCACTTCGATATTTCAAAACTTGTGGGAGAAATGGGGGTAGGGGATTATTTTTGGGACACCCTGGGTGTTTCCAAAATAGTTGTAGCTTTACATCCACAAACGGCGAAATTAAGAGCAGACTAGTCATTGCAAGGCAGAACATTGGACATGTTATACGCATGGCAAGGAAGTACGGACTGACAGATAGTCCGTTAAATATGCTAACAGATATACGAAATACTCGTAGATATGGATTCACAATTGACCGGGGAGATCCATCACGTAAAATGTGTCCTTAACAGTTTATCAAAACTTCCTGGGCTTAGAACTAATTCAAATTATTCGAGTTATAAGAACCTACCGAAATCCATCTCGCATGAGCTGCAGGGTGACGTACTGGTCTGGATTTTTGCCGGGTAGGCCCTTTCGTAACCCAACTTCCAAGGAGGGACCGAATAGTGGTCAATGGGCAGCCACTGACCGTCTTACAAGCACCTGCTTAGCGCAGAAGCTCGAGCTGTTGTGTGTGGGAAGAGTGGGGGTGGGTGATCTGTCCATCCGCTACTTCCTGGAGGACTGCTCAGAACTTATAGCCCAGCAGCCCCCCCCCCCCCCCCCCCCCTCCAGTGAGTTGACATTCTACCGGGACGAGACGAGGTCCAGCCCCTGTTATTGTTTCTGAGAGCCGCAGGGCGAACTGTGATATTAATTTGATATGTGATATAATATTGATGCATCTAATGATAGGTTTATTTCATTCAGCTGATTATTATTTATAGTATAATGTTTTTAGTTATAAGGCTGTTCATCATGTAGTCTTAGTTTAATTGCTGTAGGAGTTAAAGAGTGGTCATCGATGTACCCTATGTGGAGAGTGTGGTGATGACTTTCTCTGCGGCGGAATGTTTTTTCCCTCTGATCTGCTAGTGGAGTCCATGATTGCACTCCGTTTGTGTTCTATATACATTTATTTATTTAGTTTGTGAAGTGCCTTTTCTGTTTTAATTATTGTTTCTTAATTTCGCTTCAGTGTATTGTGCTCTCTTAGTACCACATTAAAAATACAATTTAAACCGCACATGAAAAAGTGTTAAATTCTAGGATTTGTTTCACACTGCCTCACAATGGATTTCGATGAATAAATTTTTCGAAAATTTTGATTTTATATTTTTAAAGCCATCGCAATAGCTTCATTTTCTACAAAAATTCGCTAAAAAGACCCGTAAGTATGAACCCGCCATTGAACCATTATCGGGAGGCGACATCTGTCCTTCGTTTGATGATCATAGCGATGGATTTTTAAAAACTTGAGCACCCTCTAGACTGGCAGTGCCGCCTGTAGAATATGTAAGCTTCAAGCACTATCAGTTATTCAGCACAACAGAGGTTAGAAAAATTTTTGTATTCGTGTTAGAGTACCATTATGGTTAGTATGGATTAGTGTTCATGACTTATTATCTGTGTTTATATACTCCATAAGGAAGCTCCTAAACAAACACGAACGCCCCAGACCTTGTGGAGATAATAAACACCAGACGAGTCTGGTTGATCTCGCCTGTCCGACACGTAGCGATTTTCCGTTCGCCTGACCCGACTATCCGCAATTCGCATTTCTCGACCACAGCTCCCGTCCTTGAGCCGTGAAACTCGCGGGGAGCGGCGCATTTCCTTAATTCGTGTTTATTTGCCTCGTCCTTGGCGTGGAGGCAGAAACACGACGAGTCCGTGACCATGCGATGGGACGAGCGAATCGTCAAGTGAACGACCTGATGAGATAATCGTCCTGCCCAGTCCGCAGCTCTTTTATTGCTATCTAAATTATGTGTGGGAGACCCAAGTGGAGGTAATTCGTGGCATTTAACCGAGTCGCCATGCCAGCTGGTTGGGCCCTGTTTCTATTCTACTCGGACATCAATGACGTAAATTTTTGTAAAATAAAACTTCAGCTTCATTTTTATTTATTTTTTATTCATTTATTTATTTATTATGTTACATATTCTTTAAACACAAATAATGTCAAATTAACATATCTCCCAACATTATTGTGGGCAATAGGCATAAGCCTGTGTCGCCTCACAAGAGCTGCGCCAAACTTAATTAATCTTAATTATTTACATTTCTCTTCATGAATAATAACTTAATAAACATCAATTTTCTATATATATTACATACTAAAAATAATATTTTCTGCCTCCGTAATGCCTATTTTTATCAACCACTCATGTATTTTCTTTTTATATACATTACGGGCGTATTGTAGTAATAATTTATGCCTTGCTGTTGTTATGATGTCAAGATGCCGAGTGAAACCAACAGGCTATGGACATAGACACAGTACTTAGTGCCCATTGTTCCTCAGTAAGATGGCTGAACGCCACTTTCGGTTTATTATTTTCAACCTTTCGGTTCTATAATCGACCGAAAAAATAATTGTTAACGCCCTAAACATTTTTTGGTTTAAGTTTCAGGATGCTTTGAATCCGAAAACCTAATAAAATAAAACAAATTCGCCCATTCGCCGTAAGCCATCCACAGCTTTCCTCCAAAACATCTTGACCAAAGTTTATGAAACTTGGGTCAAAAATCCCATATGAGGCCAGGTTGGTCCCGGAACCTCGGCATCAATTTCGATTAACCCTAAAGGGTAGAATTGAATAGCTAACATATTGAAAAAATCGACTTCTCGAAGACTTTCAAAATAAGTTTTAGGTACATAGTTTTTTCAGTCCATTGATCGATATAATCCCAATGAATCTATTGAAATCACTTGGATTGCCGTACGTTAATCTGTTTCTCTTCATAAAGGATAGAACTCTGACAGGAAAAGTGATCCTTAACATGGGAGCAAATCTTGTGGAATACGGTAAAAATTTGTGGAATACGGTAAAAATCGCCTTATAAACTTCGACGATCGTATCAGCTGAGTTCCGGTGGTGCTCTCGCTTCACAAGCTCGAGTTTATTATCACTTTTGCCAACCATAGAAGGAATAGTGAAGGGTAGGTAGCTGATTTATTTTACCTCATTAATTTTCAGTTGGTGGCCAAGGCCGATATACTTACGTAGATTCTGATGTACTACTATACTTAGATATCAGCTTTTGCTAAATACAGAAGGGCTAGAAGTGTAGTTTATTTAATTCCATTGATTTCTCCTCTGTAGGTGTCTACATCCATGCAGTTACTCTTAGATAATGTATGATAGAGTTCGTGAAATCATTATAGACCACATAGTTTTCTTTGTTGGAGAGCTGTCTAATACAGAAATAATAAACTTTTGAGTAATAATATAATGCAAAACAGTTGTTTACTTCTCAAAAGTGAGCATAAGGCTTCTGCTCCCTTGCTAGACTCTAAATTCATCTTCAGTTATGAACTAGCCACGCAAGAAGAGACAGAGCAGAACAAAAACGTAGGTAGTTAATGAGATGCTTCTGCTGGTGGTAATCGTAGGTATATTAAAAAGTTTCAACTTCACTCCACCTTGAAAGTAGACTACTGATTCATTACCTGCGAATGGACTCTCTTGTTTGTCATACATGTGCCATTTTACTTAGAAGATTTTCTGAGTATTAAACATATGGGGAAATTATCCAAGTAGTATAAGCTTTCCAAATTTAAGTGTCTAATATAAATAATCAGTAGTTGGAAAATTATATTTGAATCAGGTTCAGTAAAATATTTTGAAAACCTGTAAAGGGTTGTTCCACTTTAAGTCAGGAAAAAGATCGAGAGATTGAAATTGAATTAAAGGAGAATTGGTAGGACTGAAATAGAATAGAACATAAAAAGTTACTGCACTAATTATTATTTCGTGTACTAGGGTCTAGGTGGTTTGATCAGACAATTGTTGTTACATTTACTACAGTGATTGTAATAGTATCCATAATTTAATCCAAAAATTCCATGACTCCAATTATTGTTACTTACCTACACAAGTCATGTGACCTTTACACATTTCAAAATGCCTTGTCTATTATTAGCTGCAATACCAAACAATGCTGGTGCATGGGTTTGTTCCTAAAGAGTTGAAAATATTTTACCTTAATATACTAACTAACTGGCACAGAAATGACTTGTTATCATGCACTAACATTCCTGAGTTCAAAAACCTTTAAAAGTGCCATAAATTGTAAAAATTGTTTAAAATATGGAAATGTCTGTTTTTCGCAGTGAGGGAGAAATTAAGTAAGAAGCATAGAAAATTAGTAAGTTGAAGAAATAAAGTAAGTAGCATGGAAATTAACTTTAGGAGCCGCTCAGCTGATTCCGGCAGGATATTCTGCTTAATGTGTGAGTTCTAAGGAGCCTACATGCAAATTTCAAGTCTCTACCATCACGGGAATTGCGCTGAATAACGTCACTGTTTTTGTATTTCGCAATGACTTCTAGCCATGAGACATATCCATGTCAATATCAGATTAAATATCTAAAGAGTTCAAAAAAATTCTTTTTGTTTAATGTTAAAGGTTAGACATTATTGGGCGGAAAAATGGCCCATAGTTGAAAAATCAAAATTACAATGGTTAAAAATCAATTTAAAAAGGCTGCGAAAGTTGGGTGTGGCATATATCTTCCTTGTTGTATCCGTAAAATGATTGTATGAAACGATTGACATGATATAATGGCTTGGAGATTAAGAAGGATGAATTGTGTAATATTCTATTACTTCGTAGCTTTTTTTTCGCGATGTTCTCAACCTTTATGTACTAAAACATTAATTTCAGTTCGTAGGAGACCACCCTCCACGATTCCTGAAAATTTAAGCTAAATCAGGCTTTTAATTTGTAGGCCCGTATAGTTTTGACTGTTACGAGAATCGGTGGACATACAGGAATGCAAGAAACCAAAATTATTCATGACTGTGTAAAACGGAATATGCAACTAGGAATTATTTATGTAGGAGGACTCAGGTTTCACACCATATAAAACTCATTACAATACTTCTTCTACCAACGGTAGACACTGAAGCAAACTACGAATTAATACCGAGTTCGCTCTTACCGTTGTGCTACTTTATTGGAACTTTAATAAATCCAATGTTGAACTCATAAAATAAACATTTAAATCATCGCAAGTAGATAAATATAGATCTTGGTTGCTTAGCTGGCGTGTCAGATGGGATAGGAACCTGCTCTGCTGTTAGATTCCTCACTACAACGGACCTTGACGGAGGGCGGAGGCACTTGGTACTGCCTGCCCTTCCAAATTCACCGTTCCGTGACTCAAGGCAGCCAGACTTTTCCGTGGGTTTCCACAATAAATTATCTTCAACAACTTCTATGCAGATTGTACTCAAACCAGTACTGCAAAAAGCAAGAAATAGGTTCTTTGCCTCATTTTCGATCGGAAAAGTTTAATCGGCTAAAATATCCTATTTTGGTTTACTTCCTCTGAATGAGATTCTGCTCTGTTCAAAACCTTCACATTTCTGGAACAATTATAATTGAATTACCCAAAGAATGTTTTCTTCCTTCGTCCCCTATCTAACGCGCAACGCGTGTTTTGGTATACATAAGCTATTTGCTAGTCGCATAATTCAATTATGTTATAATTATGACCTTACTAAAAAGGATTGAACCATCTTGAGCTTCTAAAATATGAGAGAAATCCTCACAATCCGAAAGGGAAATTGCGTCGGTAGATAAGCGGAGTCGCAGGGGAATCAGTGATGCGACCAATCAGAACGAAACGCGGAAATCCTTTTCAACTCCTATCAAGAAAATCTACCCGTAACAGAGGCGGAGTTTGTTTCAGCCGAATCCTCGATTCCTACACAACTAACACTTCAGTTGTATACAAGAAGGGAGGATCTAGGCCATAACCAAATCCTCTCAACTACATCTAATTCAGCACATCAAGGGAGGGATCTAGTTCGACTTCCAGTCATGTGGGTCTCTCAAAGGCATAATATGTTTCAATAGCATGTCACCCTTAAATTCAACTTTGAAAATTCCTATAAATTCCAGACAACAAACTTTTTGAAAAGAATATTTCAAAATCGATTAAATTGTGCAAGGAGTTGTTCCCTCAGATCAAATTTTTCACTCGCTTTTTTCTGTTTTACAGCATTCTGACCACTTTTGATTTTGTTTCTGTCTATGGTCAATCCTTGTCCCAAGCAAAACTACATCTGAATCCGATTTTGATGATATTTTCAGAGCTCATGCGGGTCCCCAAGACTTAAACGTGAATTTCTACGAATACGTATTCCTCTCCGTCTTATCTCAATTCCCGTTTGGCGGACATCTTTTGGATTCCTTTTGCTGCAACATCTTTACCATCGGCCAATATGAAGGATTCCCCACTATTTGAATCGTGCACTTCAAGAGTGCCAAGAATTCCTCTTTATTGCTGTATGCGTCCATGTTGCATTATGTGGGAAAGCTAAACTGCCCACCCAACTTGTGTTGATTGGAAGGATTTAGGAACTATAATGTCACATTTTTTCTAATAGTTGTACGAATTGATGGTAAAAAAATAGGTTTATAAATTCGGTTGAAAAAATAATGATGCAAAACAGATACCTTACTGCAAATTTACGAAACACACACACTTTTTTTTAAGATACAAAACCCCCCTCAAATGCGGACGGGGCACACCATCAAATAGCAAAATTAATAAATTAATGAGAAAAGTGGGGAGGACGCCCAGGTTTACCCGACGCCGACTCTAGGGATGAAGGAAGTGGCAGGAGGAGGATGAATAGAGGGATGAGAGAAAGTGCCCCTATAGACCATCGTTCAAGTAAGAACCCCTCAGGATAGGGGAGGTGGTACCACAGAGCACTTCCGCCGAGATGCCCAACTCGAGTAACTCCTTGGCACTTTTCCCGCGCCATGACACGGTCGCGGCCTTGGATGTTATGTTGATCGCCACTCCTTTTAGCTCAGATATCGCTTGCCGCACATAATTTTTATCATATTTACTTATCTTAGCCCTTTATCCTCCAAAAGACGAAATTGATTCATCAGCCAAAGCTATTTAAAAATTTTTAATACTTATAGGCAGGTTAAGAATGACAAGGTAAAGGGCCACCCTCATCAATTGAAGTGTACTCTCAAGCTAACCTCTATCTTAATAATACTCTGCAATTTGAAATGGAGCCTCTTTGGGACTGCTGGGTTACAATGACAAGGTACATAGCCACTAATAATTAGGCTTCGAGCTAATTTATCTCATATTCTACCTACCAGGTAGGATACCATGTTTTATTAGGGTTTCCTAATTCTAGCGCGGGTAGCGGCGGTACCCCGGCGAAAATAAAAAATAAAATATAATAATAAATAAATAATAATCGAAAGAAAAATTCGTGGAGTACGAAAGTTTTTCTCCGATTCGTCTCAAGGTAATCGAGTACACACACGAAGTTGAAAGTTTACCCAATCCAAACATTAGAACATACCTACTAGAAACATTAACAACATTAGTTAACATAGGTACTAGAAACGACGTACAAACGGATTTTCGATGAAATTCCAAACGTTGTTATCGTGCAAATTTCCCAATGCTTTGAAAATTTCGAAGCTCTCCGTTTCTTCGCTCCTCTCAACTCAGAAAAATTTGGAATGTTCCAAAATGGTTTTCCGCAAGATGGTTTCAATTGCCTTGTTTCAACTTACAAATGCTTCGACTCTATTCAGCTAAAAAACTAATTAACTATCCTCTACAAAGACAAGGATTTTTATGGTAAAGAAATTCATGAACGGTAATTCATGATCTCGTTCAGCACAAATGTAATGTAACACAATGTAACAAATATAGTACGATAATTTACGAAAATTCGCTCATACGGTCATCCTGCATGGCTGGAACTTTTTAGTTTCGTGTGTCAAACTAAAACTAGTTTCAAAGCTAGTTTCAGATGTCAAACTAAAACTAATAGCTTCAGTTCCCTAGTTCGTGAAAATCAACTAATTTAGTTTCAGTTTCAGTTTTTAGCTTCGAAACTAGTTTCTGCCCAACTCTGCTACCTGTCATGGAAAATAACTAAAACGGATATTGTTGACTCCAAAGTAAACGAGTTCTAAATTATTGACCAGTTCTATTATTATTGAGAATTCTTTGTGAGGGTTTCGGGGAGCTCGAGATAATTGTCCAGTTCTATTATTACAATTATGAGACACCGTAGTATGTCACAATAATTGATGTTGATGTTTTAATCAGCAGTCGGTTGATATTAAAATGCTCTTTCCCATTGCCACCCCCGGGT
Source organism: Adelphocoris suturalis (assembly GCA_030762985.1). Lineage (NCBI taxonomy): Eukaryota > Metazoa > Arthropoda > Insecta > Hemiptera > Miridae > Adelphocoris > Adelphocoris suturalis. The sequence goes on from CM061048.1 coordinate 31,430,922, forward strand.
ATTTAGGGTAATCACCCCACCAGATAAAGAGCGAAAAAGCAAAGGTGGTGGTTGTGGAGGGAGGGGGGGGGGGGTTGCGACTTTTTTCTCTTTTGTTATTGTCGCTTTATCAATGTAAAGGTTGATGACGCCATTTAGTAAATTAGAACTGCGACGTCGCGGACCTTCACGCTCTGGGCCGTCTCGAGGGCACAAAGCGTGCAAATTTCATTACTCAACTGATGAAATGAACGGCCGCCCAGATTTTCAACGTGATTACAGCGATTAACCCGGCACCCTCTATCCAAGCCCGATAGGAAATATGGTTTTATAAGGCACCATCTAGTTTCCCAACAAGCTAGGTGAACGGTGGAAAGTTAGTCCAGTAGCGTGATTTCAATTGTCCAAATTTGACTTTACTAAGTACAGGGGGAGTAAATGGAATGGAACGATTCTGAAATTTGTTAACTTGCAATTAGATTAGGGATTTTTTAAATAAATTTATTTAGATAAATGTGAGGTACCCACAGGCATAGGAATACCGTTTATGTATGGATGTATACAGGGTGTCTGATCAAGCGAAGACCTTCCCCTCATTTTTAAGCGTATGTATGTCTCAAATACATGTATGTGTGCACAAGTAGAGAAAAATCCGTCTATCCGCCGCGCCGTCCAGAGCTGTTCTCTGACACTACTGGACCAAAGTTTATGAAATCTTACGCAGAAATACTCGTAAATAATCTCAATGTAATGATTTGCAGCGTTTTGCCAATGCAACGGCAACGTCATTCCTGAAAGTTGCTAAATACTATTGCAGTAGATCTGCGTTGATGAGTGTAATTTGGTGATGGATTGAAGCGTTTGGATCATCCATTGTGCATTTAATCATGAAGACATAGGTTGTTTACCGAATGAAAAATTTCATTTCGGTATACGATCGATCCGAGAAATATTGAATTTGTGGCGAAACTCAATACTTCGTAACTGTCATACGCACAAACATGGTGACAGTGTCCTGGGCCTCATAAGAAAAGTGGGGTCTCCCCACGGATATCATGCAGGCTGCCTCCTCTACCTAGTCTGCATTTTCGCTGTGTGCAGCTCGTTCCAAAAAACACCCTATTCCTCTGCCTCTTTCTCTCTGTATTTCCACAGGTGTTGTATAGAGAATTATTAGTCAGTTGCCATCGTCTTCAATCATAGATTCCCTGAAACAGTTTGATATGTAAAATCTGGTCCCTTGATAATTGTGCGTTTCTTTGAAGCAGATAATTTTTTGTTTCAGGTAATTCAAGGCATATTCGCCGCTAAGCTGCTAAGGTACTCGAATGAGTGGGTACGTATATATATAATACCTATAGCACATATGTTCGACCAAATATGTGCGTTTCATAACCTTGACTAAGCCGTACCGAGATCAAGTAAATTTTTGTAGAAAATGAAACTATTGCAATGGCTACAAAAATTTTAAACAATGAAAATTTCGAAAATTTCCTTCATTGAAATCACAGATAGAACTCAAGTCTCATAATCTGTTAAATATTCTGAAAACTACGACGCACTCGTTCATCTTTTTTACAAGATATAATACCTAATATATTTATAAAAACATCACATGAATACCAAACAATATCAAATGCATAGAAACACAAAATAACATGTTGGAGGAACAATACTCAACAGCATGACTGGAACTTTTTTATTGCTTTCGCACCACGTTCAGATACTTGTAAATATACCACAAATATTTCAAACATACTTCTCTATATATAAAGTGTTAAGTTGGTTTGTGTATGCTCCAAAAGCTCGAAAACTTCTGCATCGATTTCCATGCGGATTTGCAAATTGATGAGCAAGTTCCAGGGATGATTTTGGGCTATACTACAGTCCTCTAGATATACTCCTTTTTCGTAAACTTGAACTTCCCTACCGACATCGCCCTGGTAACCAACTTTGTGATTAAGGAAAAACCGGAAAATTAACATTTTCACGTCAAATGTTGTTGGGGTGGATAAAGGCGTAAAGAACTTTCGATCACAAATTCAACGGTACCGAGCAGTTTCTATTCGTAAAGATAGATCATCAAAAATTTATATTAAAATCGCCTTATTAACTGTAGCAATGTTGGTAAAAACAATACATAAATAAAATGATGGGCTCTTTCCTGATCAGCTGAGTGAGCTTATTTATCTCCCTCTCACCCTAGGAAAGTGAAATTTGACAGGGAGCCTCTCCAAAACATTATGAAACGAATGCAATGACAGGTTCCGAACAGATCAACTGACTTAGCTTGATTCTGTCCTATTCACCCTGGGAATTTTATAGGGACATTGAGAAACGGGACTCTCTGGGACATTGAGAAACGAATAAAATGATGGGTTCTTTTCTGATCAGCTGAGTAAGCCAAATTCTCTCCTATTCACCCTGGGAATTTGAAATTTGCTAGGGAGCCTCTCCACGATATAATGAGAAGAATGCAACGACGGGTTCGAACCAGATCAGCTATCAGCTAATAAGGGAAAAGCAAGAGGAACAGAAAAGGATTAAAAGGTATCGTTTACAAAATGAATTGCACCATAACGAATCAAAATTATAATCTCTTGCATACCCGTTTTAACCCTGTATACGTACTACTTTATCATTTATTTTCAACGTTTTCTTCGCTTCAATTAGATAATAAATTTTAATAAATAAATTATAGTTATTTGTAACCACGACTGTACGAATATGTTAGGCGGGACAAAGTCCACCGGGTCAGCTTGTGGGTTATAATGATGTAAGCTGGACGTTTAACTTTCGGGGGGATAGAATTAATTTATTGTTTTTAACAACAGCCATCTTGTTCTCAGTGAAGTTGGAAAACAAATCAAAAGGGAGATGATTAGAAAGTCATTAACTGAAAGCCTAGCAAGGCCGTCAGAAAATCTCACGCTAACCGAAATCGTGTTGGAATTATTTTGCACAATTCATCACTAGGAAATTGAAGCTTTTCAACTCCAGAAGTCAATAAATATGAAACATCGGTGACATGGAACATCAGAAACATGAATGAAATGAGGTAAATAACTAGAATTTGTAATATACATGAATGCCTTGCAACGCTACCTGCTAAACATCTGCAATCATAATTAGACCAAAAAAGTAGTGGTTCGGACCCAAAATGCATATGATTTTATAACTCATACTCTACAAGCTAGATAACTTGGGTCAGTAGATTTTCTGTTAGATATAAGCCTCAAATTAGAGCTATTCAGCTCAAAACAATAACAATACACACTTGAAGATGCTATTCAAATAGTGAGTGGGGACAAAATAGTGGCAGGGGATTTCAATGCAAGGGCTCTAGAATGGGGCATGCCTGACCCTGACCGTAGAGGGAGGCTCATTCTGGAAATGGCAGCAAGAACAGGGTTAATACTACTCAATGAAGGAAACACGCCCACTTTCCATCGTCTGGGACAAAGGGGGACAATAAAATTTACAGATAAACGACCAAATAAATAATAGCAGGAAAGATTTATGGATTGTGTAAAATATGATGTTCACTAGGATTATTTAGTTGTGTCAGAAGGATTAGAGGGGTTGCATGCATATATGTGCATATGCAGTGGCTTCATAATTCAATCCCAACCATCCATGAACTATAGTCGAGATAGTTTCGCATGTTTGTTTCAAGGATTCCAACTAATGTGTAGGAGCTTCTACGATTGAAAAGTTATTCAAAGTAACTGCAAAATCCTGAAACATTGAATCTCAATCAGAAAAAAATTTTGATATTCTACATATTACGATAACCGCATTCTTATGCAATCGTAGAGGATACTTTTCATTCAAATTCAGGTATCGTTTTCATAAGAGACCACTAACAACCTTGAAATCACACGAAACATATTGGATATTGAATATATTTCTCTGTTCGTCATTTGATTTCTAAGAATTATAATAAAGTGATATGTGTATTAAATTCAACGCGGGCTGACTTGAATTTAGGTAGACAAACTTTCCGGACAAGCCGGGTCTTGTTATCAATAACGTCAAATCTCACGCAGTTCGCTGAGAGAAATATTCGGTAGAAGAGGAAATGCTGGTTTCCTGTTGATCAGATTTCTCTTTGTAGATTTCAGTGGACGTTGTTGTTTATGAGGAATCACTGTACTTGACTGCATATGTTAGCTTTTTTATAGAGTTCACATAATATCCTTGGTCAATAAATGATAATTCTTGACAAATGAAGTCATATACAAGAACAATCAAACAAATATTAATTTTAGTTGCATTATCAATTAAACGCTGCAAAGGATTATTTAAAAATTAAGGATTGTGATTCGATATACCTAGAATACTCAACTACGCAGATCCCTATTACTCCCCAGTTAATCGAAATTTTGCAACAGGACATTGTCAGATCTTTATGAGGGCAAGGGGGTAGCTGCCCCTCCCAGAGGACCTGGGCTTACGCTAGGTAAAATAAAATAAAAAATCACTCTATAAAAGATAAAAAAGAAAAACGATCCACTTTAGACCAGGTTGAATGGAAAAATTGTCTGAGATCCACTGATGGAATGAATGTTGAGGCACTTGGTAGTGACGAAAAAAAAAAAAATGTATACCAACCATGTTGGGATTCCTTCAAGGTACATATATTGCAACTAAATTGCCAGTTTCCTGTATTGGATGCTCGTAAAAAAAGAGGAAGAAGGATTCATCTTGGTTGGTTTTGTGTTTATTTCCTGAATTTCTATGTCCGTGATATATGCAACTTTTTTTTCCTGTCCAAAAGTACTAGCACATAGCTCTCAAGTACAAATGTTTGAAAATGTTGTATTATGATTCTTATATATACAGGGAGTCCTAAAAGTAACCCCCCTCCCTCGCCTAACTTTTTGTATAGTTTTTAAGATATCGAGGTGAGACTTGGAGAGCGTTTTCGGGGTGCCTGATACTAATATATCAGCAAAAAAAAATCAGAAAAAAAATCCAAAAGTTTTCGATTAACCGAGGGGATTGGTACATAAAAAGTTTGTTCTCCATTTTTTCCAACTGACGCTTTATTCCAAAGATTTTTAGTGCTAAAAACGATGGTGTAGCCAGAATTGCGATATATCGTATTCCATTCTCAGATTAGTGCTCATGAACCACGAAAAAGCGCGATTTTTCCTAAGATAGGTACTTTTAGAAAAAAATCTTGCTTTTTCATGGTTCATCAACTCTTATCCGAGAACGGAATAAGATATATCGCCATTCTGGCTTCACCATTGTTTTCAAAAGTTGCAATGCAAATTTTTAAAATAAGGTATCTCTCGGCAAAAAAAAAAAAAAAAAAAAAAACGGAGAAAACGATTTCATGTACACATGGGTAGTTAGTACAAAAACTTTGGAATTTTTTCGTTTTTTATTTGCTTAAAACTTAGTTTTTTTTTTTTTTTTTTTTTTTCTTTACCTAGGCAGGTGAGGAAATCTTTAAGATCCTAAGGTGGTAATCGGATCTCGTAAGATACCCAAGAGGGACCGCACTCCGGGTTATGTGGGATTCAAACCCACTAAAACCTCACCTTCCTTTTCCCACGTTGGAACTCAGCCTGGAACTGTTAAACACATTACTTCAGGCCGAGTCCTTGAGAAATTTCTTCAGTCCTCTCGATCCATGTGCTCCCTCCTCCTCCGTCTCTCCCGTTCCAAGATAATCTTTTTCTGGAGGATGTCTTCAACGTAGGCAGCTACAAAATTCCATTTTTGCTCTCGTTCAATCATTTTGGATACCACCACCTCCGGTGTCACGTCTTGAGATGGTAATTCCAGAGCATCCTGCAGCCTTCTTCTTTCTGTAGCCCATCGCTTGCATACAAAGAAAGTATGGAGCACATCATCGTCCATTTCCTGGCAGTATGGACATATTGGGGAGTCTACTTTTCCCATTTTATAGAGATATGCGTAAAACAGCCCATGACCAGAAAGGAACTGAGTCAGGAAAAAGTTTACTTCTCCATGTTTTCTATCTAGCCATACCTTGATCTGAGGAATCAAGCGTGCTGTCCATCTCCCTCTCTGCTCTACAGTTCACATTTCCTGCCATCTTGCCATTGTATATTCTCTCTCTTCAGCGGCTAAATGAGCTCTTTCTCCTTCCTCTCTCTTATCAAAGATTCGTTTGCGTTCTGCAGCCAATAGATGGATTGGGATGCTGCTTGTAAGTACGGGTATGGCTGGCTCTGACACTGTTCTGTAGGCACATGAAATCTTAAGCGCTCCTCTCCGTTGAACTGCAATCATTCTCTTGCAATAGTAGGCAATGTTTAGAGCATCTATACATACCTCAGCACCGTACAAGAGGATTGGTTGTACAACGGTCATCATGAGACGACGCTTACATGGTCTTGGCCCGTTGATATTTCTCATGAGATGACTAAGAGCAGTTGTTTTCTTTGACGCCTTGTCTGCTGATTTCTTTATTTGCTCCCAGAATGTAATTTTAGTATCTAATGTGATTCCCAGGTAGTTTACTGTTGGTTTGCTGGTGACTTCTGTACTCCCTATTTGTATTGGGATTATGGTAGGGATCCGTTTTCGAGTGAACACAACTACTTCGGTTTTAGCTGCTGCTAATGTCAACACATGGTCTTCCATCCATCTAGTGATTTTTACCATTACTTGATTCAGTTTATTCTGTGCCACTTCCGTGGTTCTAGCCAGGATAACTGCCGCAACATCATCCGCATATCCGACAAGATAGCAGTCTTCTGGCATTTCCAGTCGTAGAACACTATCGTACGACGCGTTCCATACTTGTGGGCCCAGAACTGAACCCTGGGCTGCTCCTGCGGTGATTTCTTTCTCCCTTTCCCCCTGGGCCGTATCATAAACCAATCTTCGGTTTTTAAGATAGCTGTCTATAACTGCTAGTAAGTATCTTGGTATTTTAAAGGTGGTATCCAGAGACTCTAACATATCAGTCCATCTTGCAGAATTGAAGGCATTTTTCACATCCAGGGTCACTAGCATTGCCAGATTCCTAGTATATCTACTACCTTCCTGTGTTTTTTTTCAAAGTGCATCTGCCAGTGCATGACCAGTGGACCGACCCTTTCGGAATCCATACTGTCTGGGGGATAAGTCTCCTGACGCCGCTATTGCAGGCATCAAGCGAAGCAGGAGAAGCTTCTCATAACCTTTTCCAGCAGTATCCAACATACAAAGAGGCCTCCAAGAGGATGGAGAGTTTGGATCACCCTTTCCTTTATCTGAAAGCACCAGGCGAGCTTTTTTCCATCTATTGCTAAAGATCCCTTCTCTAAGGCATGAATTGTACATTCGTAATAGTAGCCTTGGACAGACTTCTGTTGCTATTTTTAACACCTCTGAGGGTATGCGATCTGGTCCTGGTGTTTTCTTGTTTTTTAAAGCTCCAATCGCTTTCTTTAATTCGTTTTCGGAGTGTTGACCTAAACTTAGTTTTAGGCACCCCAAAAACGTTCTCCGAAAATTTTTCAAAAATTGTGGGAAAAAATGGGGGGGTTGTTACTTTTGAAACATCCTGTATATGCAAAATAGGAAAACTAGAGTGTGTGGGGTGTGAAGGGAAGGGGGAGGGAGGAGGATTGAATGTCTGCCCCCTCAACAGACGTATCCTGAATCTGCCCCATGCAACAGTATGTTACCTCCACGCTCAAAATGATATTAAAATTCCGGAAATGTAGTCCTACCAAGTAAGTTGAGTGTAATTAAATACGAAATCATCTACACTAGTAGTTAAGATACAAGATTAATTGTGATGAAACCCAATCAAGTGAAAAGGATGTTGTCGAGGATCGAACCGGAAGTCTTTAATCAATATTAAATTCACACCGGGTCGGCGTGCTTATTGTACTTATAGCTGCTCCTTAGTTATGACCCAAACCGGAAGGTAGACAGTGGGACAAGTTCCACTACCTGGAACTGAGAGCTTCCTAGGAGTAAAACCGTGTAATACCTTGGTGCAAAACTGAGAGCTCCGTAGACGTGGTATATAACAGTACGGAAACTGAGATATGGTTAGATATATCATGATCCGGAACTCATAGCTCCGCTGGCGGGTTATAGGAGTGAATATTATTTATATTATATAATTATTTGGGGTCCAAGACTCACAGCTACGTGGGGGTGATATTGGAGGAAATTATCAAGGTTCAGAATGTGAGGAGATGAGGTGTTTGAAATGATAAGACTGAAATCTGAGCAATGCATTGTGTGTAGCTCGGCTTGACATTACTATATATGTATGTAGGCCCTGGAGAGTAGGTAGTTACCTAGTGGGTGATCACCTCGTGTTAGTGGGGACGCCGTTGAGTTGGTCGCTCCAGCTATAACGTCTTTCTGCATCAGAAATGCCTGTAGGCAAATTCGGGCTAGACTATGTGTTTATTTGAAAGTCTTACATGATATTTACAACTTGTTGGTTGGTGCACATCAGATCTTTTTATGACATGGGAGATAAAACTCGGATCTGGGGATATATTTAAATTTCATATAACGCCTAAATAATGTGTTTAATATAATGTATGTAATTTTCTATCTGATACTTTTGTGTGTTTTTGATAATATAAACAATCGATCTTAAACAGTAATTCTACAAGATGTTTCTTGGATTTTATATTGTAGTTTTGCTTTCTAAGATTATGAATGTATTTTGAATATTATTCTCTATTACATATTTCTCAGATTTAATTAAGATCCAGGCTCTTCATTCAGCTGTGTGAGAAAGAGATGCGAAAAGTGGTTCAGCTATATTGATAATTTGCATTTCTCTGCAAGCGATGATGTTCTGTAATGTATAATACCTTACTCCATAATACGTTTGTGACACTTAGAACTTGATGATAGGTATTACGGAATTCCCAACGATCGTTGAAACGTATTTTCGTAACATCCGAACCAGGGAAACGTAGTTTTCACTTACACGGAAGTTCATGAGTGTAACAATAAATTGGTTAAGTATGCACCCACCCTTTTTCAGGTAGGTACGCATTCTAGTAGAACTGAGGTTTGTGGTATCCTAGGAATGTTGCCTAACTACGAAAAAAAAAACTTGTTCAATATTTCGTTACGCCAGCGGAGTCACTGGAATAACCGTTATTGAGGTTTTGCTGTTTTTCTGTGAGGTGATCGTCGATCGAACTGGGTTTCTGATATTGGGAGCACCAAGATGAATAATGAGCTCAAGAAACATTTGAGTAACTAGGTAGGTTGGTAGGTCTCTATTCGCTAACCTTAAGTTACACGGTTCCGTGGCTGCAACCGCCAAGAATCCTTGAAGCACCCTCATTTAACTATTATGTCCATTCCCAGCTTTAGTTTTGGTGCTGACTACGTAAAAAACAACTCTCCTTTTTTGATCTATGAACTGTTCCTTTGTTTATAGAGAATGTTTATATGTTTCTTTGTTTACGCTCTCCCTACTGTGGTAGTACAAACTATAATTAGGAGCTTGGCCTAAGCTGTTGTTGTTTAGGTGATTACCAAGCAGTCGTGTTTCTACTTTCCTTGTTTCTATGAGGCTGAGAAACGGTTTACGAACTCAGCTAGAGCGATTTCCGATGGGTCTACATCTACATACGTTTCATACGTGTAAAGAAAGATTGAAGTTTCCGGAGTTCGGTTTCAAATTTGTAATGAAACAGTAGTAAATGAGTCTGTTCAAAAGGGATGATAACAAGCCGAATCGGCAGAAGTTCAGTGTTCGACCTACTCCTGCTTGAGTATGTCGCTTTGGTTCACAGTTGTGTTGACGATTATTTTTCCTTTCCTTAGGCCTTTTTGGAACGCAAATGGTTGGTCGCTGCGGGTGGTCTCATTCGATTCCTTTCGCTATTTTACTTAAATGATGATAACGACCGAATCGTCAGTTATCGGTAGCTGGAACTTTCACTGCAGGTTCGTCAATATAATATACAACGACCTAAATACATCCTTAGACAAAACCTTTGAAACGCTTGGTTTTTCTGATTCAAGAGATGTGAAAAACCGCAATTTTCATACATATATTCAGTAAATCTAAATCATTATACTTTTATTTTTTCAAATAACAAAATTCGTTTGAAGATCTTTAAATTATGTTCTTTGGACATAAAATATCTTGCAATTTTTAAAACCGTACTGGGGGACCACAAAAAAATCGGGCAACAAATCATAAGAAACGCGAAATTTCAACAAAAAATTGAGAAAGTCGAAGTTTAAGTTAAGTTTTAGGCCATCAAATTTTATTTTAAGGTTAAGGGGATTAGATGCCGCATATTTAGGTATTTGCGAATAGGGAAAAAAATTAATTGAGTTTTCAGAGATGGTATTTTTCACCCCCCTTGACCACACGTATAAACTCACAAAGTTTCAAAATCCAGCAGACGGAAGAAAGGTTAGGATACTGAACTGACTTAATGAATGGTCTGGGATAGACATCTGACGTGAAACGATCAAAGTCTCTTACCGTTAAACCTCATACGGAGTAAACACCATATGTTCAAGGGCGTTTATCTCGCCAAAAGCAGCTGAATCGACCATGTATTTCACACTAAAATCAATCCTGCGTCCAGATTCGCACATTTTCACAGCTGAAATTTTTACAAGAGCTTCCATAGGGTGTCTAGAATCAAAAATTTCACCGCCAGAGCGTAGCTCGTTGGAGCTTTTTTGAAAGCTTAGAAACCAGGGATTACTCGTTAAAGTCACGATTAATTACTAAACAATTCAGCCCTCCATGAAGAGCATGGTATTACAAACGGGTTGAGGGTTCTTATTTTTTTTTAAATATATCATTAACACACCCAAACGACTCGAATATTTTATTCCTCGCTTTTCTAATTCTTTTCAACCAGAAACGTATACTAAAACATGTGTATGGAGGGGAGGGTATATTTCTATCATCTACCATTATTAAATTGGAAAGCAAAACAAGAAATTGCTTTTAGATACTAACCCAGATCTATGGTTTGGCAGTATCGACCTTCATTCGATGAAACTTCTTAGTCGATTACGTAACTTTCTCTTCGTCTTTCGAGGTGTTAGGAAAGTAAAGAGACTTTAGTGGACTCAACTGCTTCGAATAATGTCATTATTAACAACACTACCTTGACGTTGGCCCGACTTTTTGTCGTGGACGTCACTTGATGTTGGCTAAACTTGCTTCACGTGAACGAGCGCGTGGATGGCGAAAGACCAATGAACTCGATATGTGGGTCAATGTCATCTCTTTCTCGGCCAGCAAAGTTCAATGGGTAAGGAACGCAGATTTTATCAAGGAAGCTATTTAGGTGAATGTAGTTTCCCTTTGTATTTCCGAGAGAAACAATGGAAAATCAATATAAACATTGATGCTTTATACGCTAATACGTTCATCGGTAATGAATGCAGATAATCCTGATCACCCTACCAAGATAATAAATACCTTGGTGCGATCTACAATATTACTCATTCTTAAATTCATTCAGTTATAATTCCTATACTAACGAATCAAAACAATACATATTTGGCATATATGAAACCTATGTGGCATATGATATGCCCAAAAGGGGCTGCAAATTATTAGTCAAGGTTTTTTTCTTTTATTTAATGATTTAAGCCATATCTTGGCCAGAAGGGTCATAAGCCGAATTGAGCAAGATGCCTAAGGGAACACTGGTAGTGGCATGGTTGCACTAAGGAGAGGCACGTTGCCCTCCGTCACCAAATGGAGTGCCGTCATGGATCCACTGGCAACAAAAGCAACAAAAATTCCGCACTCAGTCACAAACTAACCCCTACAGTAGATTTTTAAAAATTTAAATTAAGATAATACAGGAATAATAAAGTCTGTGGAATTCTCCAGGAAGTGGTGGATGGACAGATCACCCCACACCTCCCGAACACAACCAAGGATTTCTTATTTCAGCATTAAATATCGCAGATGTCACTCATCATCTGGGTTTGATTACAGTACCTACTTCATTAGGTGGAGGGCCATATTATGAGTAATTTTTACATATGTCATTATGTCTACATCTTGCACCACCAACTCATCATTCGTTCATCATTAGTTTTGTGGTCAATTGATGCCTGATGTCGGTACTACTCGATGTTGAGTAGATCTTAGATCTGTTTTGAACTTAAACTTTGTTGTCCGTTATTTCACCCAGTTACCAAAGTAATTGCCCTGAAAGCTATGAATTGCAGAAGGCAAGTGAAGAAAAAAAATTATTTTTTAACAACTAAACATTTTTAACATTTTGTGAAAATAGGTCGAGATAGTCGATTGTAACAGTCGATCAATCGATTGTTTCCTACAATCGAGATGAAATGATGTTTTTTCCCAACGATCGATTGAGTTTCGATTGTTTTTGTTAATTTTCCCCCCTGAAATACTTCTTTATTTGCACTACATCAACATCTTCATTCATAATAATAATTTCTAAAGTCCACTGCTGAACAGGTTTCTATGAAATTCATGGAGGGAGGCTGAAGTTGATAATAACATAATGATTCAGTAATGCGCCACCAAATCCACCAGGCCATCGGATTCGTTAAATTTTGTTGTAGTGGAACTTATGAAATGCCAGACAATGATTTTCAATAATCTGCGCTATACTATATTGTTCCATAATAACTATTGTAACTAGCTATGAATGAGTTACAGGGCCAATAATGTAACTACTGACATAAAAATAATAAACATCTAAGAATAATGTTTAGTTCACTACAAGTTAGGAGAGGTCAAATAATGTCAAATAACATCTGAAATGGGCTTTAAATTGGGGACTTTAAATAAATTAAAAGAACCTCTTTTAAAAAGCTTTGTTTTCAGTTTTCAACTTTAATATGATGTTTATTTTTTATTTTTACAGAATTCCTAATTAACGTAAAATCAATACATTGAAAACTAAAATCGTTCTTCATTTCGCTACTTTCCCTATCCCAATTACAACATATACCGTCACTACGAATAGGTACAACGCTTTTTTACCTTCGATTGTATGGAAACAAAAGAATATGGGTTGCGTAATTTGGGAGGACCATATTTTAAATATTTTTCTGCATGTTTTTACGGCGTATTACCAAAACATCAAGTTGATATCAAGGTCATCGAAGGTCGCATAGCGGGACGCCTCCCATTTGCCTCTACCACCTTTGTTGGAGAGAACAATGTCATGGGCTTTTCCTACTGATTACATTTATCACAATAAATCGTCAACAAGTTTTTCAGGTCACAAACCTTCAAACGGATTGAGAATAAGTTCCAATTATGCAGCATGACCTTGTGGGCCAATTTTCGTAGTTAGCTAATTTCCGTAGAAAATGAAGAAGCTATTGCAATAGGTCAAAATAATTAACAATTGAAATTTTACAAATTTTCTTAATCGAAATCCGTTTTGAGGCATCCGAAGACGATTCCTGAAGTTTCCGTTTTTTGGATAATGAACAAAAAAAAAAAAAGTCCGTTGGTAAGGAAAGAGTATAGTTCAGAGGCTGCTCTACTGATCTGTGGGCGTCCATACCTCGTAATTGTTTCCGAGGAGTTCCAAAGGAGTTTCGAGGAAGGTTGTCTAAATAACAGCACCAAGAGTCGATTAGGAAAGAGATTAGCCTCAGGGGTTCCGAAGCTGATCTGAGTCCCACCATACTTTAATTGTACTGTAATTGTATTCCAGATCTCCAAAAAGGGGCTGCATCGGCATAAGCCGATAAAACAACTTAGGCTCAGAGGCCCCACAGCGTGCACTGTTATTAAATCATTGATATCACAAAAGAGTTCCATTTCGAATTGCTGATCCATAAAAGCTACTAATGGTGCAATAATGTTGAAATTGATATGGAATAATCAAACCGTTGTTACCCAACTATGCACCAAACTCGAGCGAGATTGCACGACTAGGGCGTGAAAAAATTATGGTTGATCTAATTCACGCTTGCGCATGCGGATAATGAAGTGATAATTTGAAAAGTATGAAAACAGGACCAGTTACAGCTTAACTCGCACATTGCCTGAAAATTTCATTAAAATTGGTTAAAAAACTGTTGAAATTATGCTCGTTAAAAGGATTACACATTATAGGATTATGTTGAAATTGCTAGGGAATGCTTAAATAAATCTCTTCCACCTATCCTCCAAATTTGAACGAGATCGGACGACGGGGGCGTGAGAAAATGATGCTTGATGGAATTTACGTTTGCGCATGCGCTGAGTCAAGTATTGATTTGGGATCAACGAAACTGATGAGGATTATTTAATCCTTAACCCGCATATTCCATGAAAATGTCATAAAAATGGAATTGTCCTGTTAGTTATCAAATGACAAAAAGTTGCTTTTTTCAGTTGTTATGGATTTTTTTTAACATATTTTAATGAAATTCAGGTACCCTTTTCAGCAAAATTTTGTGCTAAATCTTGTTAATGTTCTTTTTCGTAGTCGATGACCTTTTTCTGAGTACCTAATATTCTGCTTAAAAATATAAATTTAACAATTTTTACCCGAATTTGATATTTTTAGTGATTTTTTAGTCACTTTTTGAAATTTGAATACTTAAATGTGCTCAAGCAGTACTCTCTAACGAATTCATCTTCTTTCTTTTTAATTCTTGATTTTTTTTTTTTTTTTTTTTTTTTTTTTTTTTTTTTTTTTTTTTTTTTTTTTTGTGAAGGAATGGATTTTTTTTAATTTCATCTCCAAGGAGTGAGATCTTCTGCAAAAACACATACCTATATATACATAAATCAATCAAATCAAAGCAGCTATGAAATAGCCTCGTCAACATCATCCAACACCACCCTGATTTCGAGCGAATTCGGGACATTAGATTGCATGAAGTAGCCATTTTATTAAATTCACGTTTGCGCATGCGCACACATTGTTATTGAATTGGTAGATTATAGTCAAGCTGATTATGATAAGGTACTGTCAAGGGACTAATCAACAGAACCTCCGAATATCTTATGAAAGTTGGACTGTAGTTTACTACAGTTTCGAATGAGACATGGATAGACATGGAACCGAAATTGCTGATAAAGCTGTGAATTGCTACAGCAACTGAAAATTTTTGATATCAGAGAAAGAAATTTTGGAGGAAGCCGTGAATTTCGTTTTTAAGTAAAGATTAGCCTAAACCAGGCTAAAATTAAAGGTTTGGAATGATTTTAAACAATAAAGATCTCAAAAGCTCTCAAAATGAAAATTATGTTTTTTGTCTGTTAAATCAATAGATTACATTCCATAGAGCATAATAAGAACGTCAACATGAGTATGAATGGAAACAGATACTAATATGCGGGATATTAGGTAGTGAAAATCCCTTTAAAAATTAAGACCATCGAAACAACCGATTACAAATTATTATAATATTGCCATTTGCTCCTTTTTTTCTAATCTTACAATTTTTAGGACGTCTTTTCGAAGATAGGTCATATAGGCAAGGCTTAGTATAGTTTTATAAACATGGTATATGGAAGGAATTACCGATGAATCATGATATTCCCATTTTTCTCATCCGTTTAAAAAACCTTTTCGTTTAGATGTGCTAAAAACTTGGATTTCATTTTAATGACGGATTTTCGTGAGGAGGATTGATGGAAGGGGAAAAGAACTATACTATTCAAGTCATTATCAACTGCTTTTGGTTATTCTTCTTTTTATCGGATATTTTACTATTTTGCTCGGTGTGTTTGGTCACTCTGTAGAATCATTCTCAGTAAATTAAAATGTCATAACAATTTTAGAGGGGAGGGATCCATATTCATGTTAGGTTATAATAGAGGGGATACATCAATAGCATCACCATCTACTCGCCATTCTTACCGAAATCGTATACGTACACTCCTTACGTAAGGGCGTCCGTCCCTGTAATGCATCCATTAATTGCCAATGTGTTTCTTCTTAATGTGTTTTTCAATTATGTGGCAATTTCTAACGTTGAAGATAATAGCATAGAAATGAGTTGTAGATAGAATTTGAAATATTGTTTCATAATTTTTATTTATTTCATCAACTTATTTCACATTTTTAGCGCATTTTCTTTTTTTAACGCTATTGTATTCACTTTGTCCGTTTATGTATGAATGTATGTATTCTCGTAAAAGCGCTTTAACTCGAGAACGGCTGGGCCATAATTGACGCGATGGGTCGCAAAATGATCCGCTTGTCATTCAAAATAACGTGGTTGCAGTGTGACCTGATTTCGTGATTCGAAAAATCTAATATCTATACTATTTATTCTAAAGAGCTGAACTTTGAAACGGAACCTTTGTGAGGCATGTAGGAGAGGATTTTAACCAGCCAAACCACCCCAGTCAGCAGATTCAGCTCCTTCGCTAATTTCTATGCTATGCGACGCTGAACTTTGGAATGGAACCTCTGTGAGACATTAAGAATAGGATTTTCACTTGCCGAACCACCCCAATCAGCTGAATGAGCTCAACGCTAATTTCTGTGCTATTTACCCTACAAAGGTGAAATTCGGATCGGAGCCTCTGTGGACAGGTAAGAACACTGTTCCGTTCAAGCGTTGGACGTCCCCCCGAAATTCTTATTTCGTCATTCGTTGTGAAACAATTATCTACAATCTATAATCAATAATCTAACAATAATCTAGAAAATGCGCTTAATATGTGGCTCACTACGTGAGTACTGATCTATATTTTTTTAATTTAATAAAATTTTTGTGCACGTTTCACTTTCAAAGTTTCCAGTTCTTTTTCTGTTTTTATGTTTCCAGCTATATTTCTTCGGCTAATATTCCAGAATATAGTATTATTCATATAATGATTATTTTAATTAATGTATTTTCTTCTTTTTTTAATGTACAACCAAATTTCCCCTTCCCCTATCCTCCATCATCAGTAGTTTTTGAAGCACTAAGCTCTTCATGATCCGAGGCTAATATTCTGGAAATTAGCAGTTTTTGGCTGATCGTTTCTGATTGTTTCCGCAGTTAGGCAAGTCAATAACACAGTTGCGGAACTTCTATAGTTTTTAGAATGTATCTTCCAAAGACCAAGTACCTACAAGCGTTGTTCTAATGTTGGTCGAAGGAGGGCAACACTATTGAAAGATAATGGCCGCTTACAAATCTATTGCAAACATCCTGAATCCATCATGCAACATCATGTCGTAATATCTGGAATCCACTCTTATCAGGAATTCTGTTCCTGTCAATCAGTGACCGACAGAAATTAGATGTATTTCGTATAGATGTGATCACTTTAGAATGCTAACGCAACTTTGTTAGAGCAAGAAACATCAAATTGGAATTGGAACTTATTTGTTTATTTTCTTGTTATCTTCGTTTCCGACGATTCAGCGAGGTAATTGAACTGAACGCGATTCGTAGGAGGTACATCCAATTGAACTTGTGGTTAAAGAAAACCACACTTCGGGGGCGACCCAAACCTTGAACGGGTATTGAGGCGATCGGCCTCCGGAGTCGAAGCAATTTGCTGTGAAAGGCTGGCTTTTTGTTTAGTTGAACTCTCAAGGAAAAATAAAACGCGAGGAAAAACATTTTTAACTGGGGGTAGGGCTTGTCGGAGGTTGGTAGTTGGGAGTCTGCGAAGCGTAAAGCGAACAGTCAGTCGTAGACAAGACGGTAGCGCGGTCGGTGAGTCAGTCTTGGGGAGGTCTCCCAAGTTCGTCGGCTTAGTCTAATATAACAATAATAACTCCACTTGTCCAGGAACCTCTGTCATTACGGACTTTGAAACATCCGCTTCTCGTTGCGAGGACCCTGAAAGGGAAAATCAGTCGGGTAAGGCGACAAGCCTTTATCTCTTCTCTCCCTGCCGAGCTCCTATCAGTCGACTGCAGGCCGCCGTTGCTACATCATCGTCGTAATATCGGGCCCGTGAAAGTGAATAGAGAGTTGCGAAGTGGTCTCTTTTGTGGTCGCGGATGTGTTGTTATGTTGAGCATTGTCGCGAACGTCGCGTGTGATAATGTAACTATTATCGAGGTGCTTGGCCTCCTGTCTTGGACTCCAGTCTGCTTGAGGCCGCCCGTTGGGCGCTACTCCGCGCGACGGGGTGCGTTGTCGTAATCGCGTGTGATCGCTCAACTGAATATTGATTTAACTCAATAATCCGTCCACAGATGCCTACAAGTGTGTATTCAGCCATTTCTACAAACGAGATGTGCCCATGTGTTTGTTTTATATTATTAAATTAATGTACCTACACTCCGACCTAAGCTATGCTAGGTACTCATAATTTCGTATTTAGCGTGTATACATAGGTACATGTAGTGTATACACCCTTCAAAAATCAACTGCACTCAAATATTGCAAAATTTCGGTTTGCAAATTTTATAACACCTTTAATAGGGTCTAACCTTGAAAAAAAAGAAGAAAACAACCGAACCAGAGGAAGGCGAAATTCTTTTGTAGCCATCTATGAATCCCACTTCCGCTTAAACACCCGAATTAAGTGCAGATTTTTATGGCAGGGTTCACCTGAAATTAACCCCATATTTCAATCTTATTTTAGGTCTAAAAACCATTTTTAATCCCCAAAGGACTGTTTTGGGCTGATTCTACGGGCCATGAACCTAAAGAAGACTAACTAAAATCGATTATCGAAAATGGATTTTTTCCCTGTCGGCACTGTGCGGAGCTGAGGAACCCCTCCCCCCTCCCCTTACCATAAGTGTTGCTGGGTTGAGGTCGTTTCCCTGTATCGTCATTCAGTTCTATTTCCACTATGGTCATTTCTAATTATCTGATACCCTTCACATTGCAAATTTGTTTAAAGCTTTGAGAAACAAATTTCAGGTGATAAAGTTTTCCATTATTGAACACCACCTAAAAATCAAAATTTCCACCCCCTCTTCGTCTGTGGTAAACCCTTGACCGATTATGATCGGGTGTTACGGCTTTTTCGCAGCTATTCCTCCCAATAGGAATTTTCGAAATACAACTATTTCACAATAGATAACGACCTGAATTGGAGGGCTATAAACAAGTTAATGGTTACTAGTGAATTTCATCGCAAAATTCTTCGTTGAATTGTAGTTGTTGAAACAGCACTCCGAAACGTTTTGGGAAGTTTTGACGTTTCTTAAAGTAATACCTAACTACCAACATATCGCGAGGAAATGCGATCGAAATGGGCAGGATGGAATATTTATGTTGATTTAATAATATTAAACGTTTTCTAACCCATGAGCATATGAGTAAAACTAGTTATTTCATTATGACGTTTCAAACTTCTTTGTGACATTTTGTTTTCAATTTTATTTGTTTACTTACGATTATTATTATTTTATTTTATTTTATTTTATTTTTTTTTTTTCAGAATGAGGAACCAAGTTAGCATTATTACAAGCGTTGTTCACGGGAAACATAAAAAAAGACATGCCTAAGTTTTTTATTTCTGCAGTAGATAGATAAGCCCTGCACAGATCAGTAGTCTAAATATATATATATATATATATATATATATATATATATATATATATATATATATATATATATAACTGTTGAACGGAACTTAAAGTAAATCATTATCTACGAGTATAACTTACATAATCTATCAAAAGCTAATTCATGAAATAAAACGAAAATCCACCTACGCTTCAATAGTACATCTACGCATAATTAACAAAATTTGTGAAATAAAAGAAGAAAAAAAACTCTATTTTTCGACAAGATAATCCCATTTTAATTTATTCGACTGTTTCGATCGTCGTAGTAAGGGCAATTCGCTAATTTCACATTCGTTCTTATTCATGTTGACATTTCTTTTTCTTACCAAAGGTCTTACGTACCCTAGGGAGTGCAAATGAATGCTTACGAAATTAAATAAGTCAAAGAACGTAAATACTCACGTACGATACTCACGTATATGATAAGAGTTATACATTACTATATGTAAATGTGTCTATACCTACGTATTACGGGTAATCGATTGTCTGTTGGATCAACAAAGATGCTTAGCCAATTATTAGTAAATTGTCAACCTCTGATCATCAGGTTCAATCATACATGAAATTACTAAAAATAAAAATTCTGGTTGAATAACCAAGTTTGATTGCCATTTATTCAAACATGAAGAATGCTTACAACTCACAGTGTTTCATAATTTCAATGATTATACTCGTGGTTGAAAACATATTGAAGAGAATAAATCATACTTTAAAACGCGAGACATCACACTACCTTCTTTTCCAACTTTTATTCAACTTTCACGGTGTTATTCTGAGTAAAACCACAAAATTTATATTATTAGATAATGATCTTAGTGTTCCCAGAACCCTTCAGAATTGTCAAATGGGGCTCAGGGGTATCGGTACAATTGGTACCCATATGATGTAATCCATCGATATCGTGAGTAATTAGGGATATATACAAGTAAATATAAACCATTACAAATCTCTTTTAAGAGATACGTCAGTATTTCGAGTTGTCTTTATCTCTTTAAGGAAGGTGAAAAAAAAGAGAAAAATGGTTGTTAGGTACAAATCCTGAATCTAAACTCGGAAAAAAATCATCTCTGCCTCTGCAGCTGGTTTTTCTGTTATTATTTAAAAAATAGATACCTGTTTGCCCTCTACTTTGCTGGAATTTTGAATTCTACATTGGGAGGGGGAATGTAAGGGGTTTTAATGCTGAAAACCGTTTGTTCAAAATCATCTACAAATGTTGTGGTTGATCTTCTGCTCGACTGTCATACAAATTTGGAAATTGGCATCGAGAGGAGAGGAAATATACTTATGTACGCAGCCCATGCCACAATGACTAACCTTTTTTCATTTTTATATGAACATAGGTTATATTTGCTTTATACTATTGGGATGACGAAATTTGTAACAGAAGATTAAGATAATATTAAGAAATTTTTTCATTTTTTTACTTCATTTTATTTTTTTATTTGACCATTATATTTATTTTATATTTTTACCCTAATATGAATTGGAGAAGTATCTTCAACATTTGAAACTTCATAATGGAATAATTTCCCTACTAATGGCTGAATACATCACTTGACTTGAAAAACTTTAAATATTTTCAGCGAATTGATAAGATTCATCAATCTTTATTGAATGATTCAACTACCGTAACTGCGCTCATCAACGTGTTTCACACCGTTTACCAATGAATAACGTCGAGGTAACATCTTACAACCAAGTCCTCACCGTTCAGCCGAAAATCGGACCGCTTGAATACCCGTTTAGGCCCTACAGAAAGTCTTGGTGCTGTGATTCCGACTCCGATCTCGCTTCCGAATGGTTCGGCGAGGCTTGCGTGGCCCGGAGAGCATTCGCCGCAGACGTCAAGGAAGTCAGGAGGCGAGTCGTGTCGATGGGAAGCGAGCCGGAACAAACCTGCACGTGTAGCCCGTGCATCTCCCGCTTACAAATCAGTGAAATCGATGTGCGTCGGATCGTCAAAGAGATCCTCGTTGGGATGAAGAGCTCACCCGGGCGGTTCGCAGTCTTTCCGCGGATGCGAGCCGTTTCCTACAGTTCGACCAGCAGCGGCTGTAGTTCGACTTCTTGTTCGCCGGGACGCACCGCAGATCTCCCGCCGGGCTGCGACGGGATGTACCGTCAAACCCGCTCATCTTGCTCGTCCCGATCGAGCGTCTTCACTTTGGAATCAAAGTCTGAGTACTGCCAAAACAACCCCCGCACTACAGATTTCCTCCCAGAAGTCCATTCCAGCCCAATCAAGGACTGCCGTAGCACCGCCATCCACTTTGACTGCAACACACCTCTGAACTGGCCGTTTCCCCACTACCCGCCAGTCACGAACCACTGGACCTCTTCAATCCATTGTCCTAAATGCATCTCCTCGTTTGACAAAGACTCGCTGAATTCCACCCTGTCCGTCGATTCCCTCAACGACATCTCCGTCTTTAGTATCGATTCTCTCAATTCTCTGACGGACAAGGATTCCCTGGAATACGCCACTGCATCTTTCAGTGACGATTCATTGGATTCCCTCGATTCTTGCTGCAACTACGACTCCCTTAGTGATAGCAAAGATTCTGGATTTTTCTCCTGCTCCCTTCCCGCAGTTTGTTAGCGAGGTGATGCTGAACCTATTATTAGATAAATCTATCAATCGATCAGTTTAATTTATTCAAGTACACAATTGTGATTTAAATATCTATGTTTCGAATAATACGAATTATTTTTTTAATTGTATTCAAGGAAGATTGATCGCCATTTAATTTATAATTTTCAATTGTAGGATTGGAAAAACCAATTTTTGTTTTCAATTTATCGCCATTTGAGTTAATCTACATTCCTTCATTTTTTGGGGTGCTACTTATATGAATTATGCAAGGAGGTACTGCTTATCAAGCTATGTGACAATATTGTCATCCAAATTTAAATGTACAGGAACCAGTGATAATTTCATCATTTTACTGTATCAACTAGAAAAAATAATTGTACTCGTATTTTGAGATATTTCTTCTAGAAGAGAAGTTTTTTGTGCTTTAGGTGTAATATTTTGTTCCTAGATTTAGCAAGACAGTAATATGTATTTCAGTAAAACCATTGTGCCTTATAATGAGATAATACGCTTTGCTCTTTGTATTATCAAATTAGTAGAATAAAAATCATGATTAAACGCTTTGCCTTTATACTTCTTTTATTTATTACAACCAGTAGTATTTGTAACGGTGAGATGCAACAATTTTGCTTTCGTCTAATATTAGTGTGTTATGAGAACATAAAGTTATATAAAGTTATAGGTTATATAAAGTTATGAGAATATAAATTGAATTCAGCAAGCTATTACAGATAAACTCAAACTTGTGTGCGTGGCGTTTAGCAATACGGAAATTCATTGGTTAAAAAATTAATACATTTCAGGAAACTTCCTAGTCCATCGTATTTAATTAATCGTGAAAGATAATTAAAAAATTCACTATATGCAAGTAATAAATCTGAGGGTATAAACTCAAAAATTGTGCGAATCGTGAGTAACGAGTTGTTTACTCGTAAATAATGGTTGTAATTTACTGTATTTAACAGATCAAAATTTTACCGCGTTCTGCATTATTAAAACATGAATTGATAAGAATGATTTATAGGGAATCTATTCCATAAAAAAATGTATTTTTTGAAATAAGGGAAGTTGGTGTAAATTTTGCTGACTGAGGAGTTCCCACTCTTGGATATTCAAATAATTCTTATCAGAATCTCTGAACATGATGTCAGGTTTTTTTTTCTTTTGATTTTAAAACGTAACAATACATTACAGTAGAAGAAAATGTACTAGAACTGTTCACCTACGATTCAGGTTGTTCTATTAGGTGAATACTGGTTAGTACAATAGTAAATTTATTAATTTCCATAATGAGTATCAAGAAAACCTGGATAACATACAAAACACGTAAATGTACAAAAAACCTGGATAAGTCCTATTTCTAATATTTGTGAGACAATCATCACTTCTCCAGCTAATAACATTGAAGGAGCTAAAATTGTTCAATCCATGTGTTTAATTGGATTATATATACATAAATCTAAAGCATAGATTATTAGGGCCCCACAATGCGCGATCGGCGAGGCTTCATGCCAAAGTAGAAGTCATAACAATTCATTAGTTATCTCTTATGCAGTTGCTAAATTTCTAGTTGAGTTTACGGTAGATAATCTAACTTCAAACCCAGCAAAAGGTTCCGATTAGATGAAATTGAAGGAATTATTATGTTGCAAGGATTGGTCCCCACACACGTAAACGCCCTCATGTAACCAGATAAATATATTCACTAAGTTCATGAACGCTGGCCAAATTTAAAGTTTGGAGAACAACACTTTTTTGCTATTTTTCAAGCAGTGAAAAGTATCATAAGACTCCCGTAAATACGAAGCAGTTCATTAGTGAGCATACCTAAATAAAATTGTATTTTAAACGGAAACCTAAACTTTGTTTGATTTTTGCCTTTTGAACTGTTAATTTTCTGAATTTTAAATCTAGTAGCTTATTGCATGTACAATCACAGCTCGATCTTATAATCAAGCACCTTTGGTATGTTCGAACCCAACTCGGAAGAAAATGTTTTCAATATCAACAATATATGAATTAATGAATATCTACTTTTTAAAAATACCAAGTAGGTACTCCCTAGTAGGAACATACAAGAGGTAAAATGAAAATTCCACCAATGCCACTCTTGAATATTTGTAAAATCCCCAGTTGCCTCTTAAATGGTTTCAATTACATACCTATTCGGTTTGGCGAAAGAGAGAATTAGTATTTTAACACAGAATGTATTTTAGCCTTGGCATCTCCAACCGAAAACGAAACGTTTATGAGTAACGAAAATGTGTTGCAACAATTTCTGATGATTTCCACTTACAACCGAGCCGTTGCTAGGGAAATGGTACCTACTTCGTCATTTTTCATCCCACAAAATTCGTGTACCATTCGTTTGAAAGCTCGATTTATCCAACCATATTCATGCTGACTACTGCGAAGTGCGTGGCCAACAAGCTGAGTTATGAACATTGATATTAGAATAATTATTTTGACACAGATGATAATTCTCGAAAATTGATATTTTGAACATGATTGCAACCGCTTGTTAATTTCTGATGATTTCATTGAGCTGGTGGTGAGTCTTTGCGCTGGTGATAAATAAATAAAACGACTTTATAGTAGTGATAAGATACTCCGCAAATTATGAGTCATTCTTATATGCGGTTTTCACGGGTTTATGTGAAACGCGTGAGCTAAAACAGATTATGTGTTTCAATAATTCATTCGAAGTATGTAAATAGAGTCCAGGGGGCTTGCCCCCTGGCGAAGTGCGGAGCGCCGAGTTTCCTCCTTCTTTTATATTTCGGAAATATTTCGGTTAACTTTGCATCCGTCTTCAGGCATCTCATGATATACAAGCACATTGGTCTATCCAGACATTTATAAGCGAATTTTAGTAGAAAATAACACTATTGCAATGGCTCCAAAAAATTTAAAATTAAAATTTTCCTGCATTTTCTTAGTTGAAATCCGTTTTAAGTCATTCTAAAACGATTCCTGGGTTTTAACGCTTTTTCATTCATACAATATATCTGTTATTCATGAATGCATACCTATAAGTGTCATTCCAGTCGAAAACTATCCTTAGGATTGAGATAAAAAAATCCGTTCTCTTGCCAAAACTCATGCATTCCAAAAGAAAGAATGAGTTCGTTGGACAACACGTTTTGATTGATCAATTTAAAAAAAAATTGCTAAAATAATCACTAAAAATTGCAAAAACTGCTGCAAATTAAATTCATATTTTTTTTCAGAGAATTAGGTCAAAAAAAGCTTATCAACTTTGAAGTAGAACATTAAAACGTGTATGCATACAAATATGCTGAAACTACTTGAATTGCAAATGTGCTAGAAAATTAATTAACAAGCACAATTTGAACTACTCAAATCCAAAATCATTGTTTGAATAGCAGATTATTACTTAAAAAGAGTTAATTTAAATTTATTAACCATTTCTTCGCGCTCAAAGTATAAAAATTCCAAAACAATTTAACATAAATATAATAACATAATTTACGAAAATTCGCTCATGAACTGGGACGTTTCCATTCATGCTTTCATGAGTAGGAAGGTACGGAGAAGAACCTACTCCAAACACCATGTACTAATTTGGATGATAGACTGGTAGGTAATCGAACTACTGGAAAAACATAATGGGGACGTTTCATGGTTATTATTTATTTGCCCAATAAAAACTTATGACCGCGAGCTTTCCAAAAAGGTGCTATATAGTAGGTATCCAATCAGTAATGTTGTTCTTGAAATGACGTCACGGCCCCCTCATTGTACTACTTTGTCACCCTTGATCTTCCTACCCGTTTATTGGTCAAACTAAACGGTCCTTTGAGATAAAAATTGGTGCTTAGATTTTCAAGTGCGTTGAATCCTAATCTGTGTTCTGTGAAATCACATGAACGTTCCCCATTGTGACCAGGTGCGTATCGTCTTTCCAAACAACTCCCATCATTATAGGGACCTATCAAATTGACGGTAATTCGAAGACAAAGGACTTGAATATTCAAGTATCCTCTAGAACTCTTGAACCTGTCGCGCTTTGTTCTTTAATTTGAACGAGGTCATTATCGTTTAGTTAGCGTCTGAAGTGAGTCAGGCCGTACGTGTAAATTCACGTGTTGAGAGTTGGAGTCGGGAGCGGGCGAACACAATAGCAGACAAACAGTCGCGTTGGAAGGAAGACGAGGCTAGGAAATGACTCACCACCTCCACGCTCGGTTGGTTAACTTTAACCCGTCAACAATCGCTTGATATTCATGATGTAGATGACTGATGGCACAATAGAGAGAACATGATAGTTTCCGAACAATTTCAATACCCTACTACTCCAATAGGTATGGAATAGGATATTTCTCACGTGATACACAAAATTGCACATGTAAATTTTACACGTAATCTGTACTTGTATTACGGCCCTATAGTTTACTTCGCGCACAACTTATTATTCTAAGAGAAATGTGTATAATTTGTGACGATCGCTGAATCTCGTGATAGTGTCATTATAACGGTTATACTTTTCACGTTACTGGTGGAAGGCCTCATACTACTTTCCTTACATTATTTTATAGGCGCTTTGTAAATTTTAGACACCCCGCCAGAGCTCTTCATTGTTTATATGGTGGGTTTGGGAGTGTCGTCTAATAAGTAAGCAGCTGGGTTTTGTCCACAGCTCTCATTTATTTATTTATTCAAAACGGGCAAGCTCAATATAATAGTGATACAAGTAGAGAAATACAAAAGATTGATGTACATTCAGAAAGAATAAAGACCGTCCGCTTTGAAAAGAATATAGAAGTTAAGCACAAAGACTTTGTATTATAAATAGAAATAGACTTAGACATAATAAATTGGGGCCGGACATAGGGCTAACTCGTACGAAGCTTAACAATTGTTTACGTAGAGAGGGTAAAGATTATTAAAAATAAGTCAATTAATTTATTAATTTACAATATGGGCAGCGCCCAATTACATTGAAGAATATTGATAATTACGGATGCACCACAGGGAAAAGAATGGTTACAATTCAATATATAAATAAGTTATAAGGAAAAATTGAAAGAAAAAAGTTAGTGAAGAATTAATGAATGTGGCAAAGTGATTGGCTAAATAATGATGAAACTAACTAAAAGGCTGTTGATGCGGCCCGATTTCTGAGGGTGGTGGGGGTGCAATCGAAAAAGTCCAGTTCCGGATTCATTTCGATTAGCCCAGTCAAATTAGAGGAAACAGGAGAAAAAATTCATAGTAAAGAAATTTCTTCACCAGGCTCTTCCTTCACACCTAGTAAATCATATCTCAAAAGTCCCCTAGTATGGGGGGTGAGCTCGAGGAGTGGGGGGTGTTTTTCTCCTTTTTTTCGACTTTTTTTTCGGTTTTTTGCCTATAACTCGAAAAGTAAGCGTTCTAGCGACTTGTTTACTATTACCAGAATTAAAGTGCATAAAATTTACTACAATTTTTACTCCTGACTTTATTCTCTACGATTAGGCGTTCCACCGCTAGAGCGCGTTGAAAAGTAGGTATCATTTCAAAAAATCAGCAAAAAGGCCTTTATGCTCTTTTTACGCAGAAATCATTCGTATGTAGCTTCTGGGTGACTTAGAATACATCATGATTTGTTTTAAGAACATCAGTGATGCTCGGACAGTGGTTTGAGCAGGTTTCATGTATGTCTTTTTTTTCTGTTCTTCGCTTACATCCTGGAAACTGTGATAACCATAACATATTTTCAGCACCCTTACCAACTCACTGTGAATTATCAGTGAATATATATGTATATAAAACACAGTGGCTCTAAAAAAGAAAAGAAAAAAAAGGAACTAAAGAAAATGAGCTGTGTTTCACCAAAAAATGTTTAATGTGCATTTACAGTATAACCCATGTTAAAGTAATATTCACAAAAGGAGTGGGAGGGGGAAGGGGTCATCAATCTTCACAGGTATCTGCTCTTCATCCATTGAGAATCACCATCCATAGTCAAACTGAAAATTCAAAATCGGATTACAGTGAGGTGCATATAATCTTATATTGATAGATAGATGAAGTTCATGCAGATGATTAGGATGAAACTTACAGGGCGATGACATATGTGTTGAGTGAGTAGTCTTATGGTTCTATGTCTGTTTCATCATCTTCTGTAGATGAACCGTCGTCAGCAAGTGGTGGGTTATTTTTGCAGGAATCTGAACAGTTGGAGCAGAGTGTTGAGCAGTGGACGCGGCCAGCTCCGCGGCATCCACATCGACCACTACCGAAGCTTTTGGTGCAGGTGCAAAATATATTCTGCAGAATTGGGACTAGAGTAGGGAGACGATGGCTTCCTCAAACCAATTCCAACTTTGAATCCACCAGCAACGTCTGAAATTCTGCAGAATATATTTTGCAGCTACACCAAAAGCTGCAGCAGTTCTCGATGTGGATGCCGCAGAGCTGGCGTCCACTGCTCAACACTCTGCTCCAACTGTTCAGGTTCCTGAAAAAATAACCCACCACTTGCTGACGACGGTTCATCTACAAAAGATGAGAAACAGACATAGAACCATAAGACTACTCAATCAACACATATGTCATCGCCCTGTAAGTTTCATCCTAATCATCTGCATGAACTTCATCTATCTATCAATATAAGATTATATGCACCTCACTGTAATCCGATTTTGAATTTTCAGTTTGACTATGGATGGTGATTCTCAATGGATGAAGAGCAGATACCTGTGAAGATTGATGACCCCTTCCCCCTCCCACTTCTTTTGTGAATATTACTTTAACATGGGTTATACTGTAAATGCACATTAAACATTTTTTGGTGAAACACAGCTCATTTTCTTTAGTTCCTTTTTTTTCTTTTCTTTTTTAGAGCCACTGTGTTTTATATACATATATATTCACTGATAATTCACAGTGAGTTGGTAAGGGTGCTGAAAATATGTTATGGTTACCACAGTTTCCAGGGTGTAAGCGAAGAACAGAAAAAAAAAGACATACATGAAACCTGCTCAAACCACTGTCCGAGCATCACTGATGTTCTTAAAACAAATCATGATGTATTCTAAGTCACCCAGAAGCTACATACGAATGATTTTTGCGTAAAAAGAGCAAAAAGGGCTTTTTGCTGATTTTTTGAAATGATACCTACTTTTCAACGCGCTCTAGCGGCGTTGCGCCTAATCGTAGAGAATAAAGTTAAGAGTAAAAATTGTAGTAAATTTTATGCACTTTAATTCTGGTAATAGTAAACAAGTCGCTAAAACGCTTACTTTTCGAGTTATAGGCAAAAAACCGAAAAAAAAGTCGAAAAAAAGGAGAAAAACACCCCCTACTCCTCGAGCTCACCCCCCATACTAGGGGACTTTTGAGATATGATTTACTAGGTGTGAAGGAAGAGCCTGGTGAAGAAATTTCTTTACTATGAATTTTTTCTCCTATTTGCCTCTTTTTGGTCTAATTTGACTGGGCTAGATGATTGGTTGTTCATCAACTTGTGAAAAAGGGTGACATCCGCTTCACATCGCCATCAATTAAAAAAGTACTTAAATAAATAAAATACAAATCATATAAAAGTTCAATTTTAACTTATTAACTTTTTAAAAATAAAAATAAAAATTCCCAAATTACTTGAGAAAATCATCGTCAGCAATATCACTCCTTTTGTTGTTCCCAATTACTCAATTTCAGCATGGTTTTGTTAGTGAACGTTCCTCGGTATCCAATCTTACAACTCTTTAAACATATCTACATTTTGAACGCATTTAATGATGTAAACCAGGTGGATCGTATCAACTCTGACTTTTCTAAGGTTTTTAATAAGCTTCCTCAATCAATATGAGTGAAGAAACTGCAGGCATTTAGCTTCCTTGGAGTATTCTTTCGTTGGATTGAGAGTTATTTGACCGGAAGAAGCTCGATGATGAAGGCTTGTCTGACCCTTTCCCATCATCTTCTGGAGTTCCTAAGGTTCCCATTTAGGGGAAATCTAACGTGATTACGTCTGACTTTGACTAATAACGGCAAATGAAATGAAGATGTGCGTGAGAGGGTCAAAAGGTGGCAGTTTTAACAAAAACTAAACTGAAGTACTGAAAATAGTTTGAATTTGTGTTTTATGAACCATATTTTGAACTAACAATTGCAAAAATGTTGGCTGGCTTGATGGGAAACGGATTCACGCTCCCAGTTTGTTACGAAAGATAAACCGATAAAAGTGGTATCTCGACCATGACGAGATAACTGTGTAAACCAATTACTGTGAAGGTATATAAAACGAGATAAGCTGAATACGTGCATGGGTGATAAAAGTTGTGTCGCAAGGCGGTTGTGTTTCACAGTCATATCTCCTGCTTTCTATTTCATAGGAGGAAAAGGGTATGTCATTCATTAAGATTATGTGTTTTCACTGCATTGCTGTTCGAACTCTTCCAACAGTGAATACACTGATGCAACATATTTTATAAATGTGGAAATTATTACAGTGATGGGTGTGTTACTAATACACATAACTGAAAATTTACATTCGTATATCACTCCAAGTTTCGCACTATCTGAATTGGTGGGAGAATATGGTGGCCAATGAAAAAGCGCTGATAAGGTTTATTATTTTTGTAATGTTTCTGCGCAGGTCCAGCGATTTGATTATATTTTCAAATCCTACCCTCGTCAAAAAGTTTACTTTAGATTTTTGGGTCAAGGAGCGTGTTTCACATGACCCAGTGATTTACACATCACGGGAAGTTACTGATAAAAAAGGAATAGGATCATTTTATGGGATTTCCCACACTCCCTTGCTCGACAGATTCCTTTGATTTACCACCAGTACGATTTCGGGTTGTTTTGGCCTTGCGATATTTGTAAACCCGATGGCTGCGGAATTTCTTAATGTTTCACATGCTGCAAATTATTACACAAAGGTTTATTATTTCTGTATTATTCCTTGTACTCATATTACGAGTACTATCAGATCTCTCAGAAGACCAGTTCGCCTCCATAAATTGTAATTGTATTCTACGTGTTGCAAAGGCGTTGTATTTACAAATTTCGTCACCGTAGGACGATCAGAAAAGAATTGGCCTCTGAGGTTCTTCATCTGATCAGAGCTGTTCCCTACTTCGTACCTAATTGTCCCTATCGCTTTAGGAACTCTCTATTCTCTTGGCTAATGTGCCTTGGAGTAGAAAATTGTTACACTATTCTCTCTAGCATTTATGTGTACTAAGATACCACACTTCAATAATTACATTTCATGCATTTGTGTAAAATTTTATAGCCCACACATACATATATTCATAAACTATAAATAGAATAAATAAGCAACTCCCCCCAACCACGCAACATGCCTTTTATGGTTGTGGGGTATAACCCACGTATCTAGAAGATGTATCGTTTCTTTTTTTCGGAATAAATTATTCATTCATTCATTCAGATCTTCTTTCACAATGTTGGCACTATTTTCCCCTAGTAGTTTGCCCTAGTGGTTGTCCTTTTTTTCACTAACGCGAGTGAACAAGAACAAGGGAGATGACCGGTCAGGAGGTTCTCCACGTTTCCAAGCTAGGTGACCGTGACGCTGATGGCAGGTCCCAAACCGCGGCCGTGAGACCGGTAATGACTCGGTGGTTAAGGTGTATCGTCGGGAGAACTGCGGGGGGTTTTCCAGGCAGCTCGGAAAGAAGGTACGGCACGTTCGTGGAGGGCGATGAAAAAGATTTCGGGAACAGCCAGCCTCCCGGAACATCCCCTTGAAGGTCTCGAAGCGACGGAAAAGGGACTTCCGGAGTCCATTTGTCAAGGAAATCTAAGGGACACTATCAAAATTCATTCTCTCGTGCAGATGATATATAAATATATATATAATATACATTAAACAAATTGCTCCGCTTCAAGGAAAAATATTAAATCATGGATGTTTTGGCATGGATATGTCTTTTAGCTTGGGATATTTGAAAAAATAGTTTAACGTTTTCTATTTTTAGCCCGAAAAAGTGTACAGGAAGCTTTATTTTCTTTTGATTTTCACGAACAACCAATGCGTTACTAGCGAAGTGTAACTCCCTTAGTTTGCATAGCAGGAAAATCGTTCGCCACTTTTTGGGATGCTCTCATTTTATTAAAACATCTCATGATCCCTAAGCCATTGTAGTGTCAATGAAAGCTGATTTATAACGCTAAGTTATGAACTAATACTGATAAGTAACCATAATGAACTAATAATGTGAAAAGAAGGCTACATGGTAGGCAATATTGAGTAGTGGGTACTTGTAATTAGTAGATACTAGACGATGACCTCCTATTTCCTCTGTTGGCAATTGGAAAAGAAAAATAAGATACCTATTGAGGTAAGGCATATCCACGACCTTTTGTTTCTCCCATTAATAGAGGAATTTCATCATTCGTTTTTTGGGGCACTGTATTTTCATATCCACGGTTCAATGGTTTTGTACACACCTCAGAAGAATTAAGGGTTCACTTAATCCTATGGACGTCAAAGACACCAGATCAATCGTAAATAGTTCATATTATATGTCATGATTAGGTACTTAATCGTTTTTCCTCAAACACTAAAAAAGACCAGCGACATCAAGCTCCGACATGAGCCAATACAGAATGGAATCTGAGCATTTTTCTCAAGAGAAGTAATCCCCTCCCCCCTAAGTTTTTCCCCGCAATTTTTGAGATATCCAAGTGAAACTTGGAGAGCGTTTATGGGGTCCCTGATACCAAGTTTTACGCAAATGAAAACTAGAAAAAAATCCAAACATTTTTTGGACTACCCTCCGGTTTTTGGATAGGTACTTAGAAATAAAGTTTCCATTTTTTACCGACTGACGCCTCATTTCAAAGTTTTTTACTGCTGAACACGATGGTGAAGCCAGAATTGCGCTGTCTTATTCCATTTTCAGATTAGAGCTGATAACCATGAAGAAGCGCGATCCATTCTGTTTTGGATCATGTCGGAACATGATATCGCTACGAATAAATTCGCGACGAAGTTGTACCCATTATAAAACGGAAGTTAGTGAAAAACGCCTCATTTCAAAGTTTTTTTACTGCTGAACACAATGGTGAATCAATACAATAATTGCAATATCTTATTCAATAAGTTATTGGATTAGAGCTGATAACCATGAAGAAGCGCGATCCATTCTGTTTTGGATCATGTCGGAACATGATATCGCTGGTATTTCTCAGTGTTTGGGAAAAAACGAAAAGAACAGGGTGCGTCCCATCTCCATTAGATACTTAATTATGAGATATAATATGAACTTTGTCCGATTGATCTGGGGTCTTTGACTTCTTCAAGGAAAAGTGATACCTTAATTCTTTTGAGGTGAGTATATCGTCCCCAACTCTGCCATTAACTGGCTCTTCTTTGATCAGATCGAGGTATTCATGTAGATACAAGTGTGTTTCCATAGTTTAGCAGCCGTAAATACCATGCGCTCTTGTTGTTATTTCAACAGCGTTTATTGAGATTACAAAATCATTTTACGAGCGTCGCACCTAATAATCTACAAATCAAGCTTTCCAAAAGAATGACGATTTCATTGGCCAAAAATTGTTGAGCACAATAAATCGGTCAAATTTCCAAGAACATACTCGAAAAATCACTAAAAATCGCAAAAACTCGTTAAATGTATCATTTATAGCTGAGTTTTAGTAACAAAAAATTATCAACGATTAATTGGTTCATAAAATTTTTTTTGCATAAAATTATAATTGAAAACGTACCTTAATTTCATTAATATTTGCTGAAAAATCTATAAAAACCGAAGAAAAAAAACCTAAAAATCCAAAATCATTTTTGAATTACCGTATTTTATTTAGTACGAGTTTTTTGCCATAAAATTGGTTTTTGACGATTTTGTTCCACTGAAATTGCTCAAATTTCATTACTATTTAACATATCATAATACGATAGACGATTTATGAAAGTTCGCTCATACGATCATGTTGCATGACTGGAACTTTCTGATTTACCATCACGCTATTCCCCCTTTTCCATCACAGAATTCAAAGTTTCCGGGGTTTGCTGCACAACTAGACTGAAATTGGGATCGAACAAAGTAAGAATCTCGAAAATCGGTTTGAGAATGCGGCCTGGGCAGCGTCGACAAAATTTGTCACACACAGACATACCTATGGTTTTTTTAAATGGATTTGACCTTAGAATGAATTGAAACGGATTTGTATGCGGTTATTTTAATTTAATTTTTTTCCCTCATGCTTGGGTTGTCCCCCTCCACCCTGGATCAATTCCAATAGGTGTCTCGAAACATTGCCTTTAAAACATAGCTTCAGAGGGACGTCTTCAAAACGGTAAATTATCGTACCTACTCTGCTAATTACTGTATTCGACCAAGAACGATATCCCCCGTTATGCAACGAATTCAATGTTCTTAGAGTAACCATTTCAATTCCCGTGTTAGTATTGCTGTTTGGTGAGTATTGCCAGAAACGTATTTTTTAGGCATAGTACTTCTTACGCAATAATTTAGATAGGAACACGTCTAGCCGACCGATAATAGCCTTAGATAGCTAGGTACCCACCTGATTAGCCTTGAGCGAGCAACGCTCGGCTTCCTTGGTCCAGGGCATTCCTGTGGGAAAACTTAGGAAATTAGTTCCTACTGAAATGAGCTTTGGAGGACGCTCGAAATCGATGGCCGAAATCGTGAGGGTATCACGGACACGGGTGATTACGCCGGATCTCTAATCAAAAAAGTTCATTGCTAAAGGAAAGACCTTTGTTCGGCCTCTGTTAGTGCTCTTTGTTTCATTGTGATTGGTAATACTAGTGAATGGCCAGATTGCATATTAAATATAATTTTGGCAGATATATTGTAATGTAAATCATCGTATTGCATATTACCCATGAATAATATGACGTACTTTTAACTTTAAATGGAATGATATGTTCATGTTTAATAACAATTGAAAACACACAGAACCAATAATTTTTCTCATTCCGTCTCCATGTGTGTGTGCCCGAAAATTTTGTTTTATTATCCGCTTAGCACTCCCTTAGTCATCCAATAAATTTAAGGGATTGGGGAACTATGTTTGAATTAGGTAAATCTAAATTTTTTTAGTTAATTTACGAAAAAGAAAGTTATTTTAAGTTGATTTTTATGAAATTTTGTAGCTCCTGGACGTTCCCCTATAAATTTCATTGCCGTTGGAGTAATAATAGTCTGTGCGCAAGCGCAAACGTAAATTTCTTGTAACGTCGACTTATCAATCATTTCGACTTGAACTTTGTTCTTCAACTAATTCTATACGTCCATGTTATCACGTGTGAGGAAGCTACACTGCCCACCGAACTTGGCAGACTTTTTTAAAAATCTTACCACCTGTTAGGAACGTGAAGCAAATGAAATCAAATGAGAATGAGACTGTTATAAAATAAACTAACCTATCAGATTAGGATTGAAGATGTTACTTATTTGGAATATTTCGGATGTGAGCCTAAAAGAGTCTTTGTAAAAGATGATGTTAAATCTGGCATTGAAGCTTTATTTAAGAGATTTGAAATGAGATAATAGATATTTTTACATCAGTCCAACTAGGTTGGTAGATTATACTTGATAAGTTCTCACTTTTGAGCCAATTAGGGTTTTGGGCGAAGAAAATAGGAGTTTGAAGCTTGAAGGTGGAATCGACATGAAACTGATGTTGACACGTATCTATGAACAACTCTCTAAGACTTAGTAACGATATGGAATTGAGGCAAAAACAAACATGGAGATGTGAAGGCCGAAAAATATACTTAATACGTTATCTGGATTTATTAGTGCAGTCAATGCTATTCAGGTAGTAATACGAAAACCATAGTAGCCTCTACGCATGCGCGAACGTGAAATCCTTGACACTATCAACATACTACTTACTATTTACTATCAAAATAATAACTTTTATGTATATATATATTCTTTTTTTATTTTTTTATTTATATATGACTCGTTATCTTTCGTCCAAATAGGTCATTCGGTACCTACTAGAAATAAGCACCAGCGGGAAACAAATATATCCGCCACAGTCCAAAAGGGTTCCGTTGAAATCTCGTACATTAGCAGTAACACAACACGGTGTGAAATATTAAAAACAAACTTTCTGGGTTGCCTTCGATCGATACGACGTGATACCGTTGTTAAAATCGTCTTCGGTCGCGTGCGCTCCTCTTTTCCCTGTTGTTAACAAAAAGCTGTTAATAAAAAGGAACAGGAGTTTTACAAAATGACAATTTCAAATTTGTTCTTCTTGAATTGACTTAAAGAAAATATTGTTAGAGATTTTATAATTTTAAATTTGTTATTTTAACTTCAATTTTAGTATCTCCCTGAAGAAGCCCCAGTTCTTAGGGAGAAACGTTGGACTAAAAAAAAAGTCTGCCGAGTTGGGTGGGCAGTATAGCTTCCTCATACGAATACGAGTCGAAATGGTTGATAAGTCGACGTTATAAGAAATTTACGTTTGCGCATGCGCACAGACTACTATAAATTCAACGGCAATGAAATTCATAGGGGAACGTCTAGGAGCTAAACCGCACAATCAATGAAAATTTCTTGAAAATCGTTCAATTAGACTCAGACTTTTGCTTGTGTCAATCGATATTAGTTTCGCGAATGCGCAATGGTTATCACTCTACCAATTGCCATATAATTTATGAGGCATTTTCCTAGAACATAATATACCCAACTACCTACCTACTGAGTTTGAATGAAATCGGACAAACAAATGATGAGAAATCGCGTATTGAGAAATTCACGTTTACGCATGCGTGCAGGATACTGTTGTTTGACGGCATTGCAAATCGTAGGGAACTGTCTAGGAGCTAACCCGCACAATCCCTGAAAATTTCATCGGAATCGGGCTGAAAAGGAAAAATTGGGCGTGACAAGGACTTACCGCAGACAGACAGACACGGAACCAAAATTGATCAGCAAGCTTTGAAACGCAAAAAGAAAGTGGAAATTTTGATTTTGGAGGATGAAAATTTTTTCGACTTCAATCACGAACACAAAGCTTCCCTATCTCCGGTAGTGAGGAAGCAAAACTGAATTATGGAAAAGTACTGGATTATTAACATTTTCCAATAATTTGCGCTGTCCAAATAAATGAAAGTCGTAAGTTTGACAAACATAAACGCATCCTCGACCTTCAGTCATCTGTTTAGCGTCAGATTCAATTAGGAGTTCCTCCACCAGCTAACCACCCTGAATTTGAGAAGTGGTTCCAGGTTTCACCGGAAAACCAACAGAAACGTACCTATTGCAGATGCAACGGGAATTACAAATTGGAAATTCTGAACAGGTCATGTCTTCCTCAAGAGTCCGTATAGTCTCCTAAGTTGTAGGAGAAGTAATCTAATTTATGATTTATTTTATTGGATGCATAAAGACAATATTAATGGTCATTACAAAGTTGGAAGCAATACGCTACAAACATTCATTTGAGTGCAAATAGTAATGATAATAATAATAAACTAGAGTCACAATCGGTAGGAAGAAGATTAACATAACTATCTAATGTATTTTAGTGAATTTTAGACAATACTGCACAAGATAGGTAGGACCTCTTGGCCGTCTGGTTGACTGCTTAGTTGTCTGGTAGACAATTTTTGCTACCTGAACAACATTTGATTTTACGTTTCATTCGCCTAGCTTAGAGATCAATTCTATACATTTTTACCAAATAGGTACAAGATGGTCGTTTTACTCAGATCAGTTGCCATCAGTCATCAGAGAGGTCCACACATTTGTGATAGATTTATTACAACCTTCTTGCTTCTTCTTTGATGTGGACGTCCAGTAGTGTGTAAACTCATAGCATTTAGCGTGGCCGTGGCAGACTGAAAATTCTGTACACCTTGTTATAGATCCTTAAGTTTTTTCATCCTGCAAATCGTGCCTTCATCTCTGGGTTTGAGTCTGTATTTGAAGCTCATGAATTCAACAGTGAAATATCGTTCACTGTTAAGTTTCACTATCAGCTGCATGTAAGCAAATACATTGCTATACTGAGGTATTGCTGTTCTATTCGTATGTATTGCAGATATTTTATAGCGAACTCTTGGTGTAATGTTTCGAATAGAATAGTTTCATTTATTGTAACATGAAAACGTCAAGTTCTTCGGTGATTTTAAGTGACGAGACAAAATTATCAGATGTAATCTACTTTTGAAAATCACTGTATACTTTGCAGTAGTGATGGTATTGACGGCCATGAAACTCAAAGAGGGCATCCTAGGAGCTAACTCCTGACATTTTCATTTCATAAATTAAAGTGAGATTAATCAGTGAAAAATACCTGCTGATACCAACAGTACATAGTATAGCCTACAGCCTAATGCATCTTTTATTAATGCAAATCATAGGCAATCACTTTGAGAATAACCTTCAGTTATTCGCCGATGTTGAGTGAAATTGGAAATTTGGACAAATCGTGACAAAAACAATGCTACGTGGAATCTCGGATCGCGCATGCGCACGCTCCACTAATGGTATGACGAAGATGACACTTACAGGAGCCTCTTTAGAATGTAACTTGCACAATCCCTATACATTTCATCGACATCAAACTGTAATTTTGTGAAGTTTCGCCACCACTCCAGCACGAATTCAAGGTAGTGAATTAGTAATGACGAACCAGAATGAAATACAGTAATCATCTTGTCTTCAAGTTAATAAATTTGTACAGTGAATGGAAATGGTCTTTACATGAAGGAATAAGTTGCGATTTTAGTTTCTGCAATTAATCAAGAGATTAAATTGACTTAACTCCTTCAAATTTTTTTAAACTTTGTTCCTCTGTCTTTAAAAGATACTTGAGGTATTGGAAACCACAATGCAAGTAGCGGAACGATGAGTATACGGATATAAAATGTGCAAAACTGTTACGTGTTCAAAGCCGTCTCATCTGATTATTGTCTTTACCAGCTTCCAACAGTGCGAAACAGATGAATTAAAGATTGATGCTGATGAGGTTCAACAATGCTCCTTATGAAATTAGTCAAGTTATGAGCTTTCTAAATTAAGAAATCAAGATGATTCATGAGTAACTAAAAAGTACTTACAGATAAAGAGACGAGGGTCTATTCAGAGACAAAGATGTTCGTTACTTGGAATCGCCGTATACTTACTTTGTCTCGAAATCAGACTCATTTTGTCTTCATTCGATTCTTCAATATCCATGGCGTCATTTTTTTCCAGTTCGTTGATTACATTAAGAAATCGCTACCAAATCACATTGTATATCATAAAACTAACAAAGCGCTCGCTTTACTTGGTTAACCATGAAAGGCGTTGGTTTGGGCGATATTATTTAATAAGGTAGGAATGTAATTAATCTTTCAGGTGCCTCAATAAAGAGTTTCATTTTTAAAATATTCATGTGTATTTGAAAATTTACACGTTCGTCAGCAATAAAAACACGTATTATCTTAATTAAATAGGTAGGTATTTACTGTGACACAGTTTCTCCATTAGCTAACGTATTTTTGGTTTATCATTTCCAATAATGAAACTTTGTAATCGACCAAGAAAAAAAATTTAACTCTCCTCAAATTTGTTGGTTTACGCTTCAAGGTACCTAGGTACGTAGAATCCAAACGTATGAGAGTAAGAGAAAAAGTTTCAGTCATGCAGCATGATCGTATGAGCGAATTTTCGTAAATTATCGTATTGTACGAGTGTAATGTTGAATGGTTATGATTTGACCTTTTTTGGGTGCAAAGAAATCGTTAACTATTAATCGTATTGCCAAAAACTTATTCTAAATAACAATCTGCTATTCAAAAAAAGATTTTGAATTTTTAGCTTTTTTGCAATTTTTATCGATTTTTTAAAGCAATTTTTAATGAAATTTAAGTACATTGTTTATCATAATTTTGTATATAAATGTTTAAATGTTTTATTTTATAGTTATTAAACTTTATTTGAGTAATATTCTGCTAACAAATATCAATTTAACGATTGTTAGCCGTTTTTAGCCATTTTTAGTGATTTTTTTACCACATCTTTGAAATTTGACCAATTTAATGTGCTCAACAAATGCTGGCCAACGAACTCATCCTTTCATTCGAAAAGCTTGATTTTTTGGCGCAAGAACGAAATTTTTATCTCAATCCTAAGGAGAGTTATCGTCTGGAATGACACACATGTATATGAAAAATCGCAAACTTCAGGAATCGGGCCGAAAATATAAATTCAACGATATCCATCTCAAAAAAAATTTTTTGAATGCTCTTTAGTTGCTATAAAACATGTTGTGGTTCGTAGAAGATAAAATTTAGGTACCTACTCAGGAAATTATAAAATGTTATGGTGATCTCCTGATTCCGCAACGTAGCTTAAATAACTATTGGAGGTAATAAAATATCTTCAGCAGCAACTGACAATGCGAAATAAACTGGCCTGAAAATTATTAATTGAGTGTTTGATTAAGTCCTTGAAGTCTGATCAATTTTGTTTAATACCTGGTAAATCTCTTAGGTTACTTTGAATCTTAATGAATATGGCGATGAGTCGTATTTCTTATCTTTCGCGGACGACCCAGGCTGGCTGTTCATTGGAGTATTACGCAAGAGGGATCGAGATGACTCATTAAATAAGAAACCACCTACCAGAGCTAGCTTTCTACGTATTTCCCCAGTACCAGAGAATACAGACATGTTAGTTGCAAGAACTCAACGAGGTCGATTATAGTTGAGTAAGTGATTTCAATTAGAACCACTTGAAGTGCAAGGTCGATTTCTTTGTCTCGTCTTTAAAGACAAATAGTCTTTGTGCACTTCTTCAATTTCATTGTTTGGTCCGCTTCCGTTCTACTAAGTTAGATGTAGTATGAAACTCACCGTTTATTGATGTAATCAATTTCAGCGAATACAATCGTTCCTAAAATACTTTTTTTTAAGTGTCATTCCTAGGGTGAAGTCTAATAGAGAAGTATGCTAGAACGAAAATGGTTCTCACTTAATCAAATCTGGTAAGTTATAATATAGGTACGTAATATTTATAGGAAACTAGCTGTACCCTGCCACGCTTCGATGTGAAATTCGATAATGTTTGATTTAGTTCGTATCAGCTCAGTCTGCTGATGAAGAGTGGTGCTTTATTACACCAAGAGAAGATCCGTTCCAAAGTTCAACATCTCATGTTGAATATGTACAAAATTAGTTGCTTAAGTATATATTAAATTTAAAAGAAAAAGCTCTTTTCTCGTGGTTGCGGGTATGTTACTGATGTGAGCATAATCAGCTGATCAGCATAGAATCCGTCAATATTCATTCGATTTTTGTAGTTTTGTAGTCCCAGAGTGGCTCCCTGTTGTATTTAAATTTCCTATTGTGATTTCCGGGGAGAAATTGCATTTTTTTTGTTTCATTATTATTATTTTATTTAGGTGTTATTTTGTTTAGGTGTTTTTTTTTTTTTTTTTTTTTTTTTTTTTTTAAGCAATAGCTACCGGTAAAAACGTGTTCTACGCAAAAAATTTGTCTCAATTGGTGCTCATAGTTATGATCTTTTCTTCTTCTTAAACGAATTTATAAGACCAAACAAACAGACGAGGCCGATTATTATACGAAGGCCAATTTATTATATGGTGACCAGTAATTAGAGGGGGGGGGGGGGGTCCGAATGTGCTCTTTAACGCCAAGTTTCTCTGTAATTACTATGAACGTTATGATTACTACAGTGATGTATTTTTTGGCTGTA
This sequence comes from Adelphocoris suturalis, assembly GCA_030762985.1. Taxonomy (NCBI): domain Eukaryota; kingdom Metazoa; phylum Arthropoda; class Insecta; order Hemiptera; family Miridae; genus Adelphocoris; species Adelphocoris suturalis. Next base: position 31,472,600 of record CM061048.1, read on the forward strand.
TGTAGGACGTTAAAAAATGCTGTTTTCTCGTGAATGCGGATGTTGCTGATGCGAAAAATAAATTAACACCTTCCTTGAAGTGCTCTGTATATGGTTTCAACATTTTAGCTCAATCGATGCAGAACTTTTTGACTTTTTGAAGCGTACCTACACGAACACTTTATTATCATTTTTTATACATACATTATAGCTACATTTCTTAAGAGAACAAGTTTCAACCTGCTGCATAACGTAGAGAGTAAATTGTGGTAATAACGAATTTTAACCAACACTAACTGGTCACGATGATGCGGTTTGTCAGAAAATTATATAGGGTAGTTCAACTTACAGTTTTATGACATGTGTTCGGTGTAATAATATTGTCCTTGGATTTTTAATTCAGCTTATCAAGTGTTCAACTCTACAAGCTGGTGTTCAATTGATGTCCAATTTTATTGAGACCGTAGACTGCATCTGGAAATTAATTTATTGTGGGTGTGTCACGTCGCGGTTGAACACACGTCGTAACTCTTATCACTTTCTTTATCTACCGTTCTTCGTCCATCTTTTACTATCGCTATCGTATCTTAATTTCGTTGCCGAGGTCACCCCTTTCAAGTGGGAAGGTCCAAACCATTGAGTAAAATGCAGGTGGACTGGTTGGAAGGTAGGTACCGTTGTAGTTGAATCACTTCCGCCACCTCTGTCCGGGTTCCATCCGGTGTCAAACGATCCGGTTTGTCAAAGATACTGCTAAAGCAATAAATTTTGCTGCTCCACCAGTTAATTGAAAATCACATCACGCTCATCAGGTTTGATATTTATAATATTCGAGTATCTCAGAAGAACTTCGATTTACCGACCGGGAAAGTAGATCAGATTGAAAAAGGCAGATAAGTATTTGAAAGGAGTCACAAACCGTTTATTTACATCTAGAATGTTGGTTACTTGTACAAAAATGTTCGTAAGTGATGTATGGTATGTACATCATTGTAATTCATTGTAAGTTATTTTTCTTTTAGGTAAAGCATTTGTTTGCAACAAAGTTCCCTGATCAGTTACCTGCACAGTCTGTTTCCAATATCTTGATGCGGTGTTTTTGTATAAATTGCTTGATGTAAGGTATGATCATTGTAATTCTCGTAAGTTATTTTTCCAAACTATTGGAAAGTTCCCTGATCAGTTACCTGCACAGTTTTTCATGCGGTGCTTTTGTATAAATTGCCCAGCCTAACAATACTCGCAGCCAACTCTACTTCTTACATTCGCTTTGCTGCCACCAAATACCTACTCAATTCTCCTATGATCCGTATGCTGCGAGATTTCAATTTACCTACTCGACATCGATCCTTTCAAATTGGGTCTTCAACAATTTTGTCGTGATGTCCTCACTGCGCTCAAGTCCATTCGTTCATAGAGCCTTCGTTGTCTATTTTTCTATTTACTGTTGTGTCTCCTATTCTGTTATTGTTTCAACGTATTTGTCTAAGATTTTATTGATAATTTCGATGTTTTTTCATAGTTTACACTCACTTTAAAGTAATTTGTTCTTCATTAATGTTTGTAATAGTAGTATTTTTTCTTTGCTCTTGTTAATTATTTATTTTGAACTTTCTTTTCATGTCATATATCTCTTGTAAAAGGGTATCCGCCCGTGACGCACAAATAAAAGATAAATATTAAATGAAAGAAACAATGAGTTTCAGGGCAGCACTTTTTAATTTTTTACACAAAAATTTGTTCAACTTTACTCATAAGGTAATGGGGGAACTTTATCTGTTGGAATTTAACACTTTTGACCTCTGATTTGGCGCACTTGAAAAGTAGCAATTTTCAGCTCAAAAGGCCAATAAACGGATAGAGAGATCACGCGGGACGTGGTAGGGCAAGGGAGTTGAGCGTTCCCCCAGGCAGGTGGGGGCTGTGACGTCATGGGGCAAAAGAATTTCAAGAACCGTTTTACTGGTCAGGTACCCATCATATGGCACCCTTTAGGAAAGCTCTACAGCATATCTCTCTATTGAGGAAATAAAAACTAACCATGGAATTCACCATTTGCACGATTCAACTTCATAGACAAAAACAAGACCTGACTAGTTTGTCAAAGGCACCGTCTGTCATTGAGTAGCTTTGGCTATCCAGTGAGTCTTTGTTTCTTGTCTTGTTGGGTGAAGAACTTATCTCTCAGTGTAAATGACTGATATAGGTTGAGACAGTTTGAATTAAAAGATAGTGGAACTATCTAGCCAAAAAACCCAAATGTCCATAATGAAGTTCAATGAATACGAGGAAAGAGCATACCAAACGCAAGTACTGTACTAAGGTGACTTTCTACATTTCAATTCCGCGCTACTTTTTAGTATTTTCTATTTGAATCAAATGGAGTCTTGGACTTTCACGATTTGTTAATGAAGATTATTGACATTGAAACCATCTGTTCTGAAAAAAATGGATGCAGGAACATTGACAACATTAATACCGCCCTGTACAGTTGAAATGTAGATCCTCTTATTATGTAGAAGCCAGTTGAAAAAGTGAGTTTGCAGTCCGTATTCGATCATTCTGTATAAATTTCGGAATATTTCACATTTAGTGATCTTGTCAATCCTCTAGATCCTGGATTACCAGTCGGATGCGGCTTGAGACTCTAGGTCTATTCACCAATACATAAATAATTCATTACAGGCGGACAGATGATAAATAAAAGAAGTTTCTTACAAATGCTGGAGTTTCAATAGAAAAAGAACCATGACACCATGCTATCATCAAACATCCGTTCAGAATAGGCCAATGTATCGCACTCAGCCCTTGACCTAATATAACTCAAGTCGTGTTGATATGAATGAATTATATCTAACCCAGTTCAGCCTTCCGCCACTACTTCGGGAATTCCGTCCGCGCCTCCTTTTACAAATCAGATGGAAACTAGACATCTTGCAATCAAGTTTTTTGATAGCTAGTTCAATTATTATAATATGAAGCGAAAAGGAATGTATAGTAATAAATTGGAAAATAACAAGGATAAGTTGATGATATAACATAATGGCACAAAAAATAATAGCGTTTGTGTAAAAATGGGCATAGTTTTACATTTCTAATTTCTCAAATTACCTTTATGGGACGTGTAATGTCTCAACCATGATATACAATAGTTAACATTCAATAATTCTAATCTCAAAAAAGTGTCGCATTGTTCTTAACATTCTCTATTATAGGTATCTATAAAATTCCTAGTGAATTCGTGAGGTTTGAATAGTGAAGGCATCAACTCGTTCAACAGCTAAAACGCGGGCGGCTGGGAACTTTGAACCAGCAGGATTGCTAATGCGATTAAGATCGTTGTTCTTGATTGAATCTACTGATTTAAACTAGGTCTGACGCTGTTTGAAACCCATACATCCTCTAGTTACACGTTAGTTAACTTGCTGCCTTTTTACTAGAGCGTAACAGTATCTTAAATTAACGTTACGCTTTCGTTAAATCTAGTTGCCAATAAATTATCTTCCTTCGGTATCTGAGTACCAACCTGTCATTGTGTCAAAGAGCAACAAAAGATTAAAGATTATTACTAACCAATGTATATTACGTCTACTAACCAATGTATATGCGTATAATATAAGTATCCCAAAAATATATAGGGTTCAATTAATATATATATATATAGGGTGTCCCCGAACCCCCCCCCCCCCTCCCCTCCCCCCGCTAAACTCGTTATTAATGGGTCAAAAAAATATATTTTTTAAAAATCTTTATGCTGTTTTGAAAGGATCTCAAAAATGATCATGCGCACGTCCGCAAACGTGCTTAATTGACGTCAACTTTGTTATTTTAAATGGGAATCCCCATTTTTTATTGCAGATTTGAATTCTACGGGAAATTTTACGTAGAAATGACCCATCACTTGAGTTTTTAAGTGCGCGCAAATGGGCGCGATTCCGCTCTAAAAGTGCAATAGATGTAAAATACATGATTTTGGAGTATTTTTTTTCGTGCTGAACCTCTTAATGATGTTCATTTATTGATATTTGCAACACCAACTTGGGAAAACAGAAAAATTAACAAGAATTGCACTTTTCTAACTCATTTCCACAAAGCGTACTAAAATTAAGGTTTTTCGGTGATTTCTCAAGTTGGTGTTGCAAATATCAATAAATGAATATCATTACGAGGTTCAGCACGAAAAAATACTCCAAAATCATGTATTACATGTGGCAATTGAGTATCTTCAAAAATTCAGTATTTCACATCTATTGCACTTTTAGAGCGGAATCGTGCCCATTCACGCGCACTTGAAAAATCGAGTGATGGGTCATTTCTTCATGAAATTTTCCGTAGAATTCAAATCTGCAATAGAAAATGAGGGGTTTCCATTTAAAAAAACAAAGTTGATGTAAATTGCGCACGTGCGCAATGCGCAATTTTGTCATTTTCTAGATCCTTACAAAAAAAAAATTAAGATCGAAAAAAAATTTAGTTATTTACCCATTATTAACAATTTTAGCAGGGGGGGGGGGGACGTTTTTGAGGACACCTTTTATATATATATATATATATATATATATATATATATATATATATATATATATATATATATATATTATATATATATGCCGCCTATGCGGCACCCTAACCGCTATTCTTCACATACGAAGTATCACCCACGTCCAAATAGCACCCATACACGGTTGCCACTTCGTCATCCCCTCATATCCCCTTAATATCAACTATGAACTCATAAAAAGATGTTTACTATTTAATTTTAGCTTTACTGGATGATAAGGATTCATAATTAATTACAATTTTACATTGATTGGGTTGCCAACAAAGAGCTCTTGAAGTGAGAGAGGTGGGCGCCAGTTTGGTGGGTTATGAATCACTAATACCCTACCTTCCGCACATCAGTAGGTATATTATTTGTGATTCATAATCCACCAAATTAGCACCCACCTCCCTAACTTCAAGGGGTCTTTGTTGGCAACCCAATCAATGTAAAATTGTAATTAATTATGAATCCTTATCATCCAGTAAAGTAGTTGGTAACCCAATCTATGTAACATTGTAAATAGTTATGAATCAATATCATCCAGTAGAGCCCAAATTAAATAGTGAAAATGTTTTTGAGTTTATTGTTGCTTTTAAGGCAAGATATGAGGGGTTGACGAAGTCGCACCATACACGGGTTCCATTTGGATATAATAAATATTACATGGGTGCCACAATGTTGGACTTACGATTCATTTTATGTGTGTGTTAAGTTGTAATAATACATCTGCTACCAATTCATACGATTTAAACACGCGCTCTAACTGAAATCCTACCTGGAAACGGTTGATACACCATCTCACTAACGTTATCGGCTCTCCTGTCTGAGGCCTAATGGTTTGGTCTTGTGTGCTTTCAGGGCGAGGCGTAGACTCTCAAAAGTGACACTCAAAAACATTTGGGGAAAAAAGATAATGTGACGAAAAGATAACTAGAACAACAGTCCACTTCATGGAACCTACCGAGCATCATGGTTCCTGACGGCGAGCTCCCTGCCAAAGATTATGGTTAGTTCTGTATTGTTTATTATTTCGTTTACTGAGCTTTTTTAATTCGTTAAAATAAGTTTTCATGGTAATAACCGTAAAGGAAATTCACATTATATAATTCCGTATCAAGTATCTTTCCAAGGTGACAGTTCTGTATAGCCGAGTAATATACCTACTTATATTATTTACTTCTTGTATATGCTTCCCTTGGAGATTTTGTACAAAGCGTTTATTGATATTTATTACAATTGCTCAGTTTAGTTATCAGTGTGGGGTTCATTATTGGTGTGACTCGGCTGGTTCGCCGTCCAGGATGCTAAAGCTCAATTTCAATGAAAAATTATTTTTCCAAAACTAAGGCTTTTAGTTTTATTGAATTTTTATAGAAAATATCTATTGACAGGGATAAGCCGGTGGTACATAACTCGTGAGACCGTGGATAACTCTTTTTAGGATGGAGGTAAAACCTCCGTTCTTTCTCCATAAAATCAAACTTTTCGAATGAAAAGAGAAGTTCGATGGCCAGCACTTTTTGGCCACATTAAGTTGATCAATTTCAAAAGAAGCGCTAAAATTGAATTTAAATTTTTTAGCAGCATTTTAGTCAAATGAAGTTTTTTAGCAATGAACTAGAGCATCAAAAATTTTTTGTGCGAAATTATGCTGAAAAATATACTTGAATTTCATCATATTATGTTGGGCATAAGTGCCAATTTCGTCAGGAGCAGATCTTTCTTTCTCGCTTCTCCTCGTACAGTAAGCTTTTCCTTTTGTGATCGTTCCTCAAACTCTTTCGATCTTCTTCTTGGAGGCCAATCGATAAATTTTGATAATATTTGCTTTCAAAAAATCGATAAAAACTGCAAGAAAAAGTTTGCTGCTTTTTATTTATTATTATTTTTTGTTATCGCAGAGTATTATTTAGAACGAGTTTTTTGCCATAAAATTAGTAGTTAACAATTTCTTCGCATTCATAGGCTTAAATTTCAAATTTTTGTAACATAATGGAATACGATAATTTACGATAGTTCATACGATCATGCTGCATGACTGGAACTTTTTGCAAATTTTTTTTATCATCGGCCATATTTTATATGCAACAAACAACACAACATAACATTAAACTTTAACAACACATTCTGCAATTGGGAAAATTAGGAACTGATAAATTAATTAATCAAGCTTCTTTATTGTCGACTCTTGAAAAATACCCTATCTTATTTGAGTAAAATTTTGAGAAGATCGATTTTCGTGATTCGGGCCCGCGATTTATTCGGATTCTCAAACTATCGATCTTTGTGCTTACTTAGTCAGATTTTGATTGTTCCACAATCATCCTATGGAGAAAAATCTTAAATTGTCGAGAGGTCGAAATCTGAGAAAAGGGACCTTAATAACATCAACCCACATCCCCCCACAGTAAGGGACGATCTTTTGGTGTTAGGCGTATTTTTCTCTTCTTTCAGGATCGTCTCATCAGAGTTTGTATCTTTTCTGAACGACTTTCAATGGGGGGTATTGGAGCTTAGAGGGAGAAAAGTAGAGAAGAACCCAAAAATGTCGGAAGAAAGCCAGTAGATCACGATTGAAGAAATTTGTCGACCCGATTTCTGAAAACTATAGGTTTCTTGAAATTCCAACGTCAAAAATTCATATTTCACCAACGGAAAGAGATAGAAATAGTCTGAAAAAAAACAGCATGTTCAGCAGGTTGCCTACTTACGAAAAAGTCGTTGAATTCGGTTTCGACCCAGAATAAGATAAGGTCCCTTTTCCCATAGGCTATGTAAGCGAGGAGATATAAGGAGGTAGGTATAGGATCAACTGCTGCAAGGTAAATATACTCCCATTGAACTAAAATATGGAACATGGTTTATGTTAAACTGAGCATAATTTCACATGGAACCATGGAAGTTTCACACGTTCATAATTCATTCCCTTCTTAGATAGCTTCCCTTTTAGTATAAAACTTATCTGAAATTCTTTCATTCTATTCGCAATTCGTTCTATGTATTTTTCGAGGAACTTACAACTCTAAAATAATTGATCGTGGAGAGATATTTACCTGGTCAGAAAGCTTAAAAATAGTCTAGACAAAAACATTATTAACAACATAAATAATATTCTTTTAAAATGAATTCGTAGTAATCCTATATCGGCCTTTCATCGGCCACAGTTTGACAAATCACGTCTTACAATCATAGATATGGACAAAATATTAGTTGTTGCGTGTAAAAATGGTAAATGTAAAAATGGTTTTTGTATTACGACAAAGCGTTCTGTTTACAGGGCTTCGCATTTTATGACTCGCCTACCCCACCAATAAAGTAACAACAGGCTTTAACGATACTAAATTTAACGTATCGATAGGCTGATCCGGTTCGTCATTCATAATACTAAATAGGGAGAAATAAATTTCAACAGCCTCTTATCGTCGGAGTTGGCAGAGCTGCAAACCTCTAGCTGTCATTGAACCTTATCAGCCCGTGTATACATAAGCCAAACATATTATCACTTCACCTGTCGAAAATGTGATTCCCCTATGTTTACGGCAAATACAATTACGAATTTGAAATTTACAGTATACAAATTTACATTCTGCTTTTTGCGAGGGCTAAATTTCATATTATATTGGGCATTGGTCCTTCAGTAAATAAATTAACGTTGTTGTTCACAATCTCGTATTCGCAAATATAAGGAAATTGAATGAATAATCTATCGATGTTATTTAGAACCTAAATGAGTACTGTCCGCAAATCAAAGTTACCCCTTTTGTTTGTAGTTTAGTGTATTCAATCTGAGACAAAAACTAAGAGTATAAAAATTTGCCGATGAACTGATTGTATTGTTATACGAAATTAATACCCAAAAAAGTTGCACACGTCAAGTTTATTACGAAATTGAAAGTTTCAGCCATGCAGTATGATCATATGAGTAAATTTTTGTACATTATCGTATTGTATTATGTTACATTATCTTGAAATATCATCACTTTGAGTGCAAATCAATTGTTAACTACAAATTTTATGACAAACTAATTCTTTTTCAATAATATTCTTCAGCAAATATTAATAAAATTTAAGTATGTACGGGTTTTAGCATAATTTTATGCATGCAACTTCTTTTGAATAACATTTTTCCTAAAATATACAAATTTATCGATTTTTAGCCATCTCTGCAATTTTTAATGATTTTTTGAGCAAACTTTTCGAAATTTGACAAATTTAATGTGCTCAAAAAATACTGGCCATCGAACTCATCCTTCCATTTGGAATACTTGATTTTTTTAATCTAAATCCAAAGGAGAGTTATTTGTGGAATGACTCAGCATATATATGTATATATGCAACAAAACAACACAACAAAAAATGTTAAACTCTAGGATTCATTTTAGAATGCCTCAAAATGGATTTCAATGAAGAAAAGTTTCAAACATTTTTATTTTTAAAATTTCGGAGCCATTGCAAATTTTTGATTCATAATGAAAATTCGCTAAACAGTTTGGGAGAGTAAAATCTCATACACTTAGTTAAAACGTTGCCATGGGCTCGACAAATAAAATTGTCCAGCATTGTTCACCGCCAGTTCACAGTTCTAATTCATCATTAAAACTTAATAAATAGGCGAACTGCACTATGAATACAAATTATTTTTTGTATAACAGTTAATAACAACAATGGACTGAAAATTAAACAACAGGGAGACGGCAACGAGAATTCGACATATGACTACGCTAAAATTTAATTCGACACTATCACATAATACTGTGATTAATATAACATATACCTATTGTGACTCATCATGACAAAGTGTCCTAACATTATGAAGTGTTTCATAGTTTGGAATGGCGATAATTAAAAATGTTCGATGTTTTGATTAGTTGAAAATGAATAGGGAACGGACGTGGATCAGAAAATGTAATGTTTCCCATCAAAATTAACAAGCTAGAAAAGAACGGTGTGACATTATCATGTGCTAAGCTTGAGGTGGATAGGTACTTTCCTGATAACATCAAACGCTTCTTTCAAAAAATTAAGTAATTGCTAAACCGTTTAAGAAAATTAAATTGTCGATAATATTGTTTTTATGGATATTTGTTCGAAAGCATTCTGGGGCGATTCCTGGATTTTGAAACAGTTTTTTAATTGTTTTAATATACGAAAATTTTGTTTTGATGAATAATATTGTTTGGAAAAGTTATTTACTAGGACACGAAGTTGGTTATACACGTCAGTTCCCATTCATTTCATGATCTGAGGTAGGTGTCAACTCTGGAAGAGTTCTTTCCTCTAAAGTATAAGTTGAGGGAATTCACGTTTCAATTTTTTAACTTTGCTAACCTAAATGTCCATATGAAAGCACACGTAATTTATTCTCCGGGCGTTTTTCTTTACTCTCAAAGACTTTACAAACTCTACTATAACTTGTATTATACATATATTGTCGGACTGGTAAACATAGGGGTAGGTCTTTTGATTTATCTTTGATTATTTCTTGTTGATATGGCTTTTATTTCTGTCTGTCATTAATAATTCAACATAGGCGATTGCCGTAAGGAATATTCATGATCATTGTTTCTCTCAATAGGGAAAGTCTTGAAAAGGTTGAGTTTCTGAACCTTCTAGACAATTTGTGCCCTCTCTGTCTGTCTGTATTTTGGTTTTTCAATGGCGTAGTTCTGTTCTAAAAATAGGTGCTTAAAACTTAATTTTTGCACACTCCTCTTATATCCGCTTGTTTATCTTACTCTTGGAAAAGAGGGCTCTTCCAGAGTTCGGTTGGTACCGACCATATAATGTTTCTGGAGGAAATGATTATGAACTTGGCGGATTGATGTTACCAGGAGCTTACAGAAAGCTCTTTGTGTTGGCACAAGAAGCTTGGAAAGAGAGCGAAGACGACCGGCCTCCAGTGTACACCTGGTCTTACGCTAAAGACAACTACAGTGTGCAAAACAACTATAATAACAATAATTCCATCAGCTACAACTACAACAGCCGTTACAAAACTCGTACGTGTATCGAGGATATAGACGATCCTGTTGTATTTACTCTGTATTTTGTTGTATCTTATCACACCCACACTGAATCTGGAGAATGAACTGCATGCGAAACTTGTAGGTTTTTAAGATGCACAATTCTTGAGATTTTACTAGAGAGGTTAAAAACTGATGGAAAGAGGTTACCCATTGCCACGATTTATGAGAGCCCTTAGATCGCGCAAACTCATGCCTGCCATTAAGTGGCAAGCACCCTTAGCTATCCTCGAATGCAGAAAACTACCTCACTCCTCTTTATATTATTCACCTTTTCTCGTTTAGCTGCATACAAATATTGTACCTGTTCTTTCAAAACGTATTCTACGATTATCAAAATCCACGCTTGATTTTGAGAATATTGAATATAAATTTCAACTATAGCAGGGTTAACTAGAACACTGAGTTAAGTTCATCTGATCTTCGAAAAAATCACTGTTATCATTCACCATTTGTTGAGCCCGCTTATCACGGATTCAAGATGTTGCTGTCACAGAGTGATGTACCATTGTTGTTGTTGAATTAATTTATTGGAAATGAAATTAATTTTTTGTTTTACACTTAAACATTCTTTCCATTTACATAAATTCATTTACTGTTGAATTTACACTCATTTTACTCCATTGTTATTGTTAACATTAACCCAGACACAATAGGCGGCTAACAAGGGTTTCATCACCCCTTGGTTGCTACCTGGCCAATTCGTTCAGGTCCTTTTGAAATTCCAGGGATTCTCCTATGATATCGTGGCAAGGGTGTAGTCTCTTTCAATTTCACCCCTCTCGAAAGTAGTTGATGTTGTCGTAGTCATTGTATCGTGGATGTATTTGTTTGCTAATTTGGTTCTTTGTTAAGATATATTTATTCTAATAGAATTTTATTAGTTAATGACATTCATGACCCATTTCATTTTTATTCATGTGTTATTCAAAGTTACTTTCGCACAGTGGCATCACGAGATGGGTAACGAAAACTATTATTACGAGCACGAATTCGTTTTTAACTTTCAATACCATGTAACTTAATTTTCAAAACCTTGTAATGAACTTTTGTAATCGATCTTAGAAAAATATTTAAACGCTCTTAAATTTAATGTATAACTTTTTAAAAACTTGGACTGAAAATATCGGTAGAAACATATGGTTTGAGGCTTCACACTACTTTCCCAGTACCCCCAGTATCCATTGTATTTATGGAGACACGGGAAGTCAATTGGGATAAGGTGCTTGGGGATTTTATCATCGGGGGCGAGCCACAGCGTATGCTAACTTGATAAAATCAAGAGGGTCGAATTAGTGTTTTATCTTAAAGTGACGCTACTTATCTTCAAGTAACGCTGAAACACGAAGGGGATTTTCCCTCCTATCCCGTGTGTTCAGTTTCCAGCATTTCTAAGTTTCCTGGTTCTTTTGTTATTCACAAAAAGGTGCAATGGCAGATTTTAAAAATTTATGAACAAGAAAATGAATCATGAATACCAACAAGAAATGAATACCACTGTTATCGGTGTGTAAGGTTACTTTGCGATAGTGAGGAAGAGATGAGACAGGTTGGTTAGGGATAAAGCGTCTTATGTTTGGATGAAATTAATTTGTCTTATTGGAGATAACTCCCCGCACATGCGCAGTAATGTTATCTGTTCACGATTAGGCGCCTCATCTAAATCTCCCTATCGCTTTACGAACTCTCTCATTTGTCTTCCTGCGTAGAGTAAATAGTACCAACTTTAGCCTCAGAACATAGAAACTGTTTCTATGTTCTGTGTCTTTAGTGAACAACGTATATAAATATCAGTTTTTCACAAAAATAGCTTGTTAGTGATAAGATAACGCGAGGGGTCAACAAACTTTATTAGTTGCTGGTTTTTGGAAAGTTTTGAGTGAAGCTGGATCGAACTACCAATTTTACGAATATTACTAGTTATTTACCTATGAGTCCTTTCCCGGATGATACCTGACTTTGGAAAAGAGAGGCGAAATTGCTTCTTTTACCAAAACTTACATACTTATCCATTAGCTACTTTAGCCTTATTATTTAAAATAAAACAACTTTAAAAAATTTACTGTGTAAAATTTCAACTCATTTTCAACCGAAAAAAGCACTTTTTTGGGGGAAATCGTAGTTTTCTGTTGAATTACTCATATATGTGGTTTTCATTAGTGATTTTTTATGGGTATTCATTTATTTTCCAGTTATTAAGTGAAAATTGTCCTTGTTAAAACAACATTCCTGTCCACGGTCACATAGTTGGGTATCCTTAGGATACAGAGGTATGGTTTTTATCTCAAAAATAATTTTTCTCGGAGTTGGAACTGCATCAATGATGCGAAATCTGGAAACGGTTAACTTCAAATGTACGATTCAGCGTTGAAAATCAGTGCAATATTATGGACCAAAACTCAAATCCCTTTAGTTTTGGCGCTATTCCAGCTTTGCACTTAGCGCAGTCACTAAACGCGTGGCCAAAAAAAAAAAAAAAGTCTGCCAAGTTGGGTGTGGCACACAACTTCCTCGTTTGAGTATCATTAATGTATAGATCATTGAAAAGTTTTAAATGATCTAAAGAAATTCCATAGCGGAAAAGAGTATATCAAAAAATAGCATGAAACGTCATAATTGGTCAATTAAGAAACGAAAAAATGATACTCAATATAATTTAAGTTCGCGCATACGCATAATGAACTGATTAGTTGGAACAATGAAATAGGTACGGGACCATCTACAGCCTAACCCGCGTATTCACTAACCATTTCGTCAAAATCGGATGAAAACTGTGGAAATTAAGGTCGTTACCAGTATATGACATTGGCGGATGCGCAGTAGCTATTACAATCATGTTGAAATTGAGATGGGGTAATCAAATTGTCTTCTCCCAACTATCATCCAAATTTAAAAGAAATCGAACAAGTAAGGTGTGAAAAAAAGGAGCATCATGGAACATACTTTTGCGCATGCGTAGAGTGAAGTATTGATTCGGCAATAATGAAATTGATAGGGGACCATCTACACTCTAGTCCGCCAATTCCCTGATTTTTTCATCCAAATCGGATGAAAACTGTTAGAATTAACCTTGTTACAAGGATTTCTAATTTGCACATGCGCAGTAGCTATTAATGGTACAATCATGTTGAAATCGACAAGAGATGCTAAAATCGTCATTCTCCAACTATCATCTAAATTTGAGCGAGATCGGATGACCAGGGCGTGAGAAAATGATGCTTGGCAGAATTTACGTTTGCGCATGCGCAGAGTGATGTATTGTCAGGAACCATGAAACTTGTATGAGACCGTCCACACCGTAGCCCGCTCATTCCCTGAAAATTTCATCCAAATCGGATGAAAACTGAGGAAAATAAGCTTGTTACACACGACAGACAGTCACGGAACCAAAGTTGTTCAGAATGGTCTAAAACGTAAAGTGCGAGTGGAAATTTTGATTTTAGAAACCAAGAAGTTTTTTTTTGTCCCGAAAGTGAAAACAATGCTTCCGCTGCCTATAGATGACTCGGAAGCAACAAAATGAAATAATTATCTTGTAAGGGGTAAGTATCTGATAGTTTGTTGTCACATGTTTTTCGAGTGGATGTCAGAAAGAGAATAACTTCGCCATTAATACTTATTGTACGATGTAAACTTGAAATTAAAAGGATTAAAAAGAATTTCATTGAGCAATTGATTTAAAATAACGAGTATAATTTTTATCATTAATGTCTGACCATGAAATTCTAGGGACAAAGTTTGTTGGATGATATAAATAAATATTATCATTCTTGTGATACAAAATTAATTAGTCGGATAATTTCTGTTTCATCATTATCGGGTAAGTTTGTTCGATATCTGGTTTGTTCAATATGTTATTTGTGCGTTTGATGTGATTTGGTCTATGAATTGATTACTGCATTATTTACGTACTTACGGACTGAGCTCGCACGGCTTTGGAACATTACGTGTACTCAACTTGCTCAGAGATCTTAAATATACCTACTTTTACATCCTTGATGGCTCGAATTCACAGGAGATAAATTATTATCTTGAGCTGAGCATTAACTTTCATTGGGGCTCTCCTGACATTTTCCTCCTTCAAGGAGTACTTTGGACGAGTAGTCCAAGCCTTCCCATCGGTTTCATTAATTAGTGTTCCTTCATAAACCCTCCCTAAGCTATTTACTTGTTTCATAGCTTTTTGTAGTTTCTTTACGTTTTCCTAGATTTCATAAACCTAAACGTGAGCCGTTCAGGGCCAAAAACAAATAATTCCCTTAAACCGTATAATTCCCTAATTATCCTCCGTAGGATGCCATGTTCAACGTGTTCTAGCTCATAGTCCATATGTTAAGGATAAAGTTTCATATCGCGGTACTTATCAGATAACGAGATAGATCCCCTCAGGGTGAAAGGTAAAAGTTTAGACTGGTTGGCAGCGGCCAAAAGATAATATTAGAGTGACACTTTCGCAGTTGATGAGTAGTTTTCGTCCACTCTGGTGTTAGTGTACGTTCCGTGTTTTGTGAGTCAATCACTCGAGTAGCGATTCAACTCTGAAGACATTGTCATGGGATGTATAAAATCCCTCAAAGGTCAGTTTCACTTTGCTTTTAATGTTATAATCTGCATTTAATATAATTTATTATGGTACAGCTAACTATCAGAATTATAGGAAGGCGAATCAGAGGCTATTCAATATTTTTTTCTCCTAGAAACATAAGCCCAATTTGACTTTATAGGACTTCAGCGTAGGGTGAAAACATGGTGATAAGAGAGAATGGTTTTCAAAAATTATATATTTTGTGGCAGTCTTGTGGTAAATTGCGTATAGGAGGCACATGCTTGCATATAGGGAGAGGCATATTGTTTGTCAAACATCATTATCAACACCTCTCCACCTTAGGTATATTTGTATAAATTAAAATTATAAGAATTTTTTGTTCAATGTGATGTATATTCATCAGTTTAAACACAAAATTCCATTTCGTTTTAATTCAAAAGTCAGCTTTTTTACTCAGCAAGTTGTTGTTAATTTAGGGAAAAAAATCAATTATTTTGAATGTAGTTCGCCCGTGAACCAAAAGTGTTCATACACCTGAGAAAATCACCTAGTGCATGTGAATAAAGTTAAAGTTACAAAAAAACCGTGAATTTACCCAATAAAGTTTGTCGTGAACTCCTGTAATGCATTTTTGTGGTTTCCTCAATAAACGGATAAGTTGATTTGAGTCTGACCTATACACCTTTCTCGACCGTAGGTGATCGAGGCTTGTGTATGAAAAGAACTATGGGTATATAAAGGGCCAGCAGACTTGCCTCAACCACGGTTTTGGCCCGGACAGGCCGGTTTTTTATCCAAGTGTCCGAGCGAAAATTGCTCTGAGCGCTAAATGTACGATTTTCTTTGAAAGAGTGAAAAATGACCGTTTTTGTGTTGTTTTTTAATCACGTTCCTTCTCTATTGAGACGTTGTGTCGACTGTATTCGTCAACCTGGAAATTATTACGATCATGAAAACACTTCTTTCACCCCCCTTGCCACCTGACGCTACGTTTTTTCAAAATCCAGCTAAAATGTATCTACCACATTGAAACGAAATCACAATGCTGACCAAACCGCTCAAAGGCTTATTACTTGAGGCAGTTAAGATTTGACAATCTTCAGGATTTTTTTAAGCATGTAAAACTTGAAGTTTCATGAATTTTCATAAATATTTATTTATCAAACATGTGGCAGTATGATATTCAGATGGAATTTTTCGAGAATCGAAAGACACGATTCTATTGGAAAATTCTGAGCTAATTTTGAAACAATACTCGAAAATAAAATTTGGTTGAGTTGAAGTATTAAAACATGTTTTTATTGCAAAACGAAAGTGTTTTCTCTGATAAACTCTTTCAAAAATCATGTATCTCAAATATGATTGAAAATTGCGATAGAATATGACTGTATTCTACATTTTCGAACTAGTTTAACTCAAAATTTCTTAAACTTAACTGAATCTACACACATTATAGTCAACAAGTGATATTTATTGGAACGCTTAGATAATATAAACATTAAGGCCCTTTGGCATGGACCTGGATAAAAAATAATATATATAATATGAAAATGCATATCAATAACTGTGCATGGATGGCTTGAGACCGTTTGATGTTTTGATATTTTTAGTCTGCTGATCATAGTGCCCGGTTTTTGCCCCATTCCACCTGGCAGCCCTGCTCAACCATCAACTATATTTGCATCAACACTTTTTTCCTCATTGTACCAAACTCCATCTCCTACCTACCTTCTTTCCTGGCTCTCAGCGCATGGTGACTGTTAGTTGACGCCAAAGTCTGTGTTTCCTGTCCTAAAAATTGTAAGGTGATTTTTGGTAGTCGCCAAACCTTGTCTCCATACATTTGGCACTGAGAGTTGGCGGTGGTACTCTTGCCGCTGAACTTAAGGTACAGTATTATCTCAAAGCTGCTGTTGATACTTAAAATTCCTACCTTACGCATTCTCCACTCTATATTAAGTATAAGTCTTAGGGCCGGATTTATAAACGGCACTTGACGCTCGGAGCCTCACGTATTGCTGGTGGAAACCTCGAGATTCCAACCGAATTTATAATCGTTATTGAAGTAGTTGAGTCACACCATTGCTCGAGGGGAGCCTCATCTCGTAGTAGGATTTTTACTAGGTAGCATGTGCGCGTGCACAAACGTGAATTTCTTATAAAGACAATTTCGTACGATCTGTCGGTCCATTTTTCATTTATTTATTTATCTTTATATAGGTATACTAATTAAAGTTAATGAAGTTTTACTGAAATAAAGAGGAAAAGGTTTTTGATATTTCGAATTAGTCTTTGTGAAAATTAGGAGAAGAAAGAATGTTTTTGAATATTCAATTTTCAAAATTGAATATATATTTGAATTTCAAATCTATATATTTGAAAAAATATAAATACATAACTTTTTTCCCGTATATTTTCAACGTCTTGCTTCGTTGCGAGTGATTTAGTTCGTCTCATCGATGAGGCTTCAAACGATCACATGAACCCATAGAGTCGAAATGAGGAAACCAGATGTTTGGTAGTAACGTATAAACTCGTACAACCTTCTCTCTTCGCAACCTCCTAACTCCATACTCCATTCCGCCCGTGAGTCTAATTTGTTTTGAGTTCACGTCACGTTTTCTCTAATCAATTTTTCACTGAATTCCTGGAAGGAGGGAGAGGGGGTATTGTGTAGTTGTCTGTCTATCAGACTGTGGTAGGCCGAGCCTATTGTCAATCTTCTTGGTATTGTCGCGATGAATTCATCCGGAGGCGAAAGTTGGGCGAGTGATTCGGAACTAACAGCGGATTCTGACGACCGGAACGCGAGGGGTCACAGCGTCAAGCGCACTGCTCGCAGTCGTGCAAGCAGAAGATCTTCAAGATCTTCAAGTTTCCATAGCCAAGTAATACGGTTCAATTCATCATGAGTTTATTGGTTCAGTTGGCGCTCCATCATTCTTTTAAAAAAAATTTTTTGGGCTGAAGAAAAATAGGGAGTTCACAGGACTGCCTCACATTTTATTATAACTCAAGTGCTGTTATGAATCAACAGGTTCCTTAAGTGGTACTCATCGGTCATCTTGGGTTGTTCTAATGTCATTAGTAAGCAATTCACTTTTGTCAAAATTGTCTCTAGTTTCGGCGAGTGTGGCAACCTATTGAAACTGACTTGACCTAAACTAAAGTTAAGAAGTATTAAATTTTCCTTGTCCACTTTTCCAATTCCCAATAGGAAATGTTATTTAAACTGTCTGAAAAATTTGATTTCAGTCCCCACATAGGTATACAAATTAAGAACTAAAGAGCTAATCAGAGAAATTTCCCTATGTGTTCCCGTGTCAATATGTCTATTAGTCGCTCTGTGATATGTGGGTAAGAATCTCAAGTGGGGATAAAACATAAAGTCCATACCACTGCGAGAAAATAGGCTCTTATTATTTATAAATTATTAAGTTCTGAAAAAATTAAAATGAAATCCAAGAGAGTATGTGGCTAAAAATTATGTATAATATCAGTAATCCCAATGGTAATCATTACCATATTTGTTGTATTTTAATAAGATGCTAGATAAGTTCTCTTAAATTATATCCAAGTATAGAGAGATCAAGTTCTCTTTTATATTATAGTTTCCCATTAAAGTACAATGTGAAAGGCCGTATTTGCGAGCTTTATGTGTAAAATGACAAGAAATTCATTTGCTATAAGTCAATGGGGGAAGGTCTCAGCTAAAATATGCTCGGTATGAACTTTGGAAAGTATTTAACCCTGAATCGAATGAGGTTTGGTGGACCTGAATCAGATCAATATTAACGCCACTAGGTAATTTTGAAGGGAAAAAGTCTAGACGGGAGGAGGAGAGGAGTGACCCAAAATTAGCCCGATCTTCAATCTTTTGTTTTTTCGCTTATTTTTAGAGATAATTCAGAGTTTTGGGATCGAATTTTTAACATGTATCATGTTTTAGCCCTGGGGTCCTAGCGAATTTTGCGAGTCAATTTTTTTCCGCGCACGAAATTAATTACAGTGATTTCCGCCTACAACCGAGTCGTTGCTAGGGAAATGGTACTTCGTCGTTTTTCATCCCACAAAATTCGTTGACCATTCGTTCGAAAGCTCTCGATTTATCCAACAATATTATGTTAACTACGGCGAAGTGCGTGTCCAACAAACTGAGTTATGAGCATGGTTATATAAATAATTGTTTACACACAGGTGATCATTCTCAATAATTGATATTGTGAACATGATTGCAACCGCTTGTTAATTTCTGATGTTTTCATAGAATTTCGAATCAATATCGAGGAGAAAACATGATACATGGTTGAAATTTTTGGTTCTAGAACAGAAATATTTTTCTTCTTTTTTTACTCTACAACTTTGCCACGTATAAAAATGTCTATAGGATGTACGTTTAGGAATTATTATAGAAATACTTTAAAATGGACGAATTAATGCATTTTTATCAGGCCACCATTTCGTACTCCACCAATTTTAAGATGGCAGACAAACATTTTCTTCCTCAGAACGGACTAAATTTTCAAAACCTAATCTCAAACTTTCTCTTGAAATTTCTACCTTTTGTTGGCCTCGGCTTCTTGACTATTCTGATAGTTCTATTAACCAACAAACAACCTGTCTTCTATTTATGCAACTTCCTCAAAACTCACTCTCAAGTTTGCATTTATTATTATCCGTATTTAGGTTATGGTATCATATATCTAACGATTTTCTCGTTCATTTTATTCTTTCTGGTTATCATTTGATATTATTTCATTCAAGCCGAAATAGTGTTAGGTTAGCTTTTAGATAGTTAGTACTAAGGGCTTAGTGGTGCAATTAGTGGTACGGTGGGTCTGGCAATTAGGGCTATGGGCTTGTGCCCGGCTATTAGTGCCACAGGGTTAGTGTCTGGCTATCAAAACTACGGGCTTGTGTCCGGCTTTTAGTGCTACAGACTTAATGTCTGGCAATTAGGGCTACGGGCAGAATCCGGCAAATAGGTCGTTGAACTATTAGTGGAGGTTACGGTTTAGTGCAAGCCACATAGGGTTGTCGTCCAATCCATTAGTTTAGAAGATCAATCCACAATTCGACGTCTTCTGTAGTCATTAAAATTTATTGTCCCACTCAGCCATAACAAACAATTTGCTCCAAAACATCCTGGGAGAATCAGGAAACCCTCTAAATGACGTCAACAAATTATACGGCTGAAAATAGGGAAAGTCCTTGTTGATTTGATACATGTAGGGAATTTGATCTCATAGTAGGTGGTTTGAGAACTTTTTGAGAGTTGGGTTAAGAACCAACAAATTTTTATATTTAAGTAGGTACCTACCTTTATTTTTTGTTTTTCTGTAAGCCATTTCAAAGTACCAAGGTATAGTTTGCTGAAATTCAGACTAAACGGTTATCATATCATCCTTGACGTCCTAATTCAGACAAACCGAATCCATTTAAACAGATATACTCTTACTGTGCGTCAGTTTGATCATGAAAGGAATTTAGTAAAAACTCGCAAAAAATACTACTTTTATGCCATGGGGGAATTATCTTGGATGCTACTTTCAAGATAACGTTATTTGTTCTCCATTATCTCTGTGTTTTTGACCCGAGGGAACGTATATTCTTCTTTTATACTTATATATTATGATTCAGTTTGCCGTTCGCGTTTGCGAGGAGCACAGTGTCTGGATGTGCCTGAGCTATGCAAACCAAAAAAGTTGATGGTGAGAACATTTCATCCTTGAATTTTTCATAACAAACCATCGACTAACAACTTTAATTCACCCATAGATATCCATGAATTTCCCAACAACCTGCACAATATCAACCCTGTGGGTGACTCAGTGCGAGTTATGTTTTATGTTAGAATAGAACATATTGGGATTAGGTTCATTTTATTGAGTAAAACTTTATAGAGGTTGCACGATTTTTCAGTAATACCGTACTTTGTACGGAAAATTAAACAGTAGGGTTGAAAAACTGAATATAGGCTCGGGAACACCAACACCCTCAGCTTATGGTACCTTCCATCTTTCTTTATTTTTTCTGGATTTATTGACGCTTGAGATTACGGTCTGAAAAGTATTTTCTTTCGGATCTTTGGTGATTATCTTCAAAGTTAGTCAGAAAGTATCAAGCATAGTCACACTGAAGCCAACTTACGGTTCGGTAACATTAAAATGATCTAGACGGACAAGAACTAGAAACTAAAAATGAACTAGACTTTCTCTGGTCTCATGCCTTGTCCATTAGTTAGTCCATGATTGTTTATTATAAATAGATTGTTATATCTGGAACCTGGCTGAGGGTAGCCTGCTCATCAGTCAATTACAGAGAAGACGAGACATAAGAACAAAGTGCTCGAATAGTTACTTACTAAATGAGGAAAGAACTCAGAAATCGACACCAGGCAATCGATTATAGAAGAAAACTATTATTATTTTTTTAGTTATTATTTGCAAATAACTTCATCTTATGACCAACTGCACGAAACCCAAAGATGTTGGGATAGAGCAACAAGTTGGAAATGCACACCCGCGACCTACTGATTGTAACCTTAGTTCACACTTGGTAGTGATCTCGACCGACTGACCGGTGGGTCGTACTCTCGCCCTGTTCACTACCCCGTGTGAACCCGCCTTTATGCAATATACTCGTATTTTGGCCCTCATGAACGCTAAGTTCATCTTGCTATCTTTACGGACAACGTTGACACATGTCATAATTTTTTCAGACCAGCCAAACTGAAAGTGGGAAAAGCGTGTCGGGCGTTCTGTCAAGATTATCCGAAGGCTTTGACTCCATTCCGTTAGAAGATGATTTTGAAGAGGCAGGTTACAATGCTTATGGTGAACATGTTAATAAGTATTAAAGAAACTAATTAAATCACGGATAAATAGGTGTCACCAAATTCATAAGTTAACGGGGTAGGTATGTAGAAAGTTTCTATTACCTACATACAAAGCTTATGGACACTGACAAAATGTATTCAATAACCGAATCCTAAAGCAGCGAGCATACAGTGCATAGCAGTGAGAAGTACCTACTCGCTACAAGTTGCAGAGAACCTGTCGATGTGAATGAAGTGTTTCCAATCAAAATCAAATTTATCTAAAACGTTTTTGTATAGATCTTCGAGTAAAAGGCCGTACTGAACGATGCATAAATACGAGTAGGTAAACGTCTGAAGAAGATTAAGTGAAACAAATCGAGACATTGTTGTCATTAAGCTGATTAATGTCTAATTTGTAGTTCTTTGTGATTAAATCTACGTATCATTCACATTTTAATTACTTTGAAAAAGAAACCCGTTGCCCCAATAGTAGTATAATGTGAAAAGCTTTCAAGGAGTTCTACGAACACACATATGGGGTAAAGTATATATGGACCTGGGGGGGGGGGGGGGGGTGCTATCCACTCTTTAAAGTAAAGCATTCAAAACTTCTAACACATTTAAAAGTTACAATTACGCGCCACCCAAAAATATGAACTTGCCAACAATTCATAAGTGAGAATCCCTGTTGCATTTTTATTTTCCCTAAAGGCCATTGAAAAGTAATAGGCTTAAGTAAATAATCAGCCTAAAAAACAAAACAATTTCTCGATCTCCCTTTAATTCTGTACTCGAACTGAAATCATATCTTCGCGTGTAGGAGTGTGTTTATGTACGAGTACAATATATGATGGGTCTCCTGGTAAGCCACTCGATCTATTGTTCGCGAAGTGCATTCAGTTCCCTGAAGAACTATATTTATACAATTTCTTTCTTTTTTGGAGGGGGGGGGGGGGAGGGAGGATAAGATTCGATAAACTAGACTGAAGCAGATACTGGTAAAACCTGAAATGATATAGGTTGGTAGGTTCTTCCTCTTTAGGAAAATAGGAATTATGTCCAGTACCTACATCCTATCCACGCCATGAAACACTGGGAGGCTGCGGAATACACCAAAGTATGTTTAAAACAGCAATCGTGTGAATTGAATACTATAGAATATTGATCGTCAACTGGGAAAGTTCTCTGAAGCCTCGCAACGGATGTTTTCATATTGAATTTAAGAGTGATGTATACTGAAAGGCACACACCTCACTTACACCCTTTCTCATTTTCGATTGCACATTACGCATTCCAACCCTTCACCTTGTTTTCCCATGAGTCACTCTTGTTCTACTGTTGTTCCCTCTTGTTCTCTGTTTTGCCACCTGTAGTATTACTTTTGTAAGAAATTTAATCACTCAAATTGACAAACTCACTGTACTATATACTATGGATTTTAATTAATAGGTATTGTGCACTTCTATTGACTTGTGGATCACTTATCTATTCTTCATGAAGTGAAAGGTTATTTTTGATTAGATATTATTATTATTATTAGTTCATTTATTTTAATAGTATGCGTTGTTTCTAGGCACTCCTCTAAAGCACGATCCTAATTTCAACGGTCCGCGGCCGAATAGGAGCTGCACTGATGTCATCTTCCTCCTCCTTTTCATATGCTTCCTGGGAGGGTGGGGCTACGTCGCATTTTACGGTACGTTTACATTTCATACCTACGTTGCTTACATTCTTCAAACCCGATATTTTTTAGCCTTAATTACACTTGTGAAAATGGGTTTGTTAATTACTTAGTTGGCTTTCGCCAGTTGCGAAGATAAAGGTTGTCACAAGTCAGGATATAGAAAAAGTAGTGACATAAATATACAGAACTTCCATTAATAGAAAAAGGAAATAAAAACTAGTTAGGTTGTAAAACAA